>NIVC01000769.1:0-312881 GCA_002269645.1 Macrostomum lignano | reverse complement strand
GCGAGAAGCGCGCGTCAAGAAGAGCTCGTGAGCCACCGTCGCCGCGAACGACGACGTCGCGATGAGCGCGCTCGCCGCGACATTGCCAAGGGCGGGCGCCGATTCGAAGACGATCAATTCAAGGTCGACGAGATGTTCAGGCCGACGAAGCAAGTACTGGTAGACGAGGACGTGCGACACCAGATAGACCTGTTCGACGACAAAGTATTAGAAGATCGCGAGGCCAGCGAGATCAAAGAGGATCTGCCTCCAATGCGCAAAGAAGACGAGTTGAAGGCGCCAGAGCGGGAGCGAGAGCGAGAAGCCGCGCGTCTAGAAGAGCTCGTGAGCCACCGTCGCCGCGAACGACGACGTCGCGATGAGCGCGCTCGCCGCGACATTGCAAGAGCGGAGCGCCGATTCGAAGACGATGAATTCGAGGTAGACGAGATTGTTCAGGCCGACAAGCAAGTAGACGAAGACGTGCGACGCCAGATAGACCTGTTCGATGACAAAGTATTAGAAGATCGCGAAGCCAGCGAGATCGGAGGATCTGCCTCAATGGGCAAAGAAGACGAGTTGAAGGCGCCAGAGCGGAGCGAGAGCGAGAAGCCGCGCGTCAAGAAGAGCTCGTGAGCCACCGTCGCCGCGAACGACGACGTCGCGATGAGCGCGCTCGCCGCGACATTGCAAGAGCGGAGCGCCGATTCAAACAGGATCAATTCAAGGTCGACGAGATTGTTCAGGCCGACGAAGAAGTACTGGTAGACGAGGACGTGCGACACCAGATAGACCTGTTCGACGACAAAGTATTAGAAGATCGCGAGGCCAGCGAGATCGAAGAGGATCTGCCTCCAATGCGCAAAGAAGACGAGTTGAAGGCGCCAGAGCGGGAGCGAGAGCGAGAAGCCGCGCGTCAAGAAGAGCTCGTGAGCCACCGTCGCCGCGAACGACGACGTCGCAATGAGCGCGCTCGCCGCGAAATTGCAAGAGCGGAGCGCCGATTCAAAGAGGATCAACTCAAGGTCGATCAGATGGATCAGGCCAACAAGCAAGTAGACGAAGACGTGCGACACCAGCTGGACTTGATCGATGACGTAGAGTTAGAAGCGCGCGAGGCCAGCGAGATCGAAGAGGATCTGCCTCCAATGCGCAAAGAAGACGAGTTGAAGGCGCCAGAGCGGGAGCGAGAGCGAGAAGCCGCGCGTCAAGAAGAGCTCGAGCCACCGTCGCGCGAACGACGACGTCGCGATGAGCGCGCTCGCCGCGACATTGCAAGAGCGGAGCGCCGATTCGAAGACGATGAATTCGAGGTAGACGAGATTGTTCAGGCCGACAAGCAAGTAGACGAAGACGTGCGACGCCAGATAGACCTGTTCGATGACAAAGTATTAGAAGATCGCGAAGCCAGCGAGATCGAAGAGGATCTGCCTCCAATGCGCAAAGAAGACGAGTTGAAGGCGCCAGAGCGGGAGCGAGAGCGAGAAGCCGCGCGTCAAGAAGAGCTCGTGAGCCACCGTCGCCGCGAACGACGACGTCGCGATGAGCGCGCTCGCCGCGACATTGCAAGAGCGGGGCCGATTCGAAGACGATCAATTCAAGGTAGACGAGATTGTTCAGGCCGACAAGCAAGTACGAAGACGTGCGACGCCAGATAGACCTGTTCGATGACAAAGTATTAGAAGATCGCGAGGCCAGCGAGATCGAAGAGGATCTGCCTCCAATGCGCAAAGAAGACGAGTTGAAGGCGCCAGAGCGGGAGCGAGAGCGAGAAGCCGCGCGTCAAGAAGAGCTCGTGAGCCACCGTCGCCGCGAACGACGACGTCGCGATGAGCGCGCTCGCCGCGACATTGCAAGCGGAGCGCCGATTCAAGACGATGAATTCGAGGTCGACGAGATTGTTCAGGCCGACGAAGAAGTACTGGTAGACGAGGACGTGCGACACCAGATAGACCTGTTCGACGACAAAGTATTAGAAGATCGCGAGGCCAGCGAGATCGAAGAGGATCTGCCTCCAATGCGCAAAGAAGACGAGTTGAAGGCGCCAGAGCGGGAGCGAGAGCGAGAAGCCGCGCGTCAAGAAGAGCTCGTGAGCCACCGTCGCCGCGAACGACGACGTCGCATGAGCGCGCTCGCCGCGAATTGCAAGAGCGGAGCGCCGATTCAAGAGGATCAACTCAAGGTCGACAGATGATCAGGCCACAAGCAAGTAGACGAAGACGTGCGACACCAGCTGGACTTGATCGATGACGTAGAGTTAGAAGCGCGCGAGGCCAGCGAGATCGAAGAGGATCTGCCTCCAATGCGCAAAGAAGACGAGTTGAAGGCGCCAGAGCGGGAGCGAGAGCGAGAAGCCGCGCGTCAAGAAGAGCTTGCGAGCCACCGTCGCCGCGAACGACGACGTCGCAATGAGCGCGCTCGCCGCGAAATTGCAAGAGCGGAGCGACGATTCAAAGAGGATCAACTCAAGGTCGATCAGATCGATCAGGCCGACGAAGACGTACTGGTAGACGAGGACGTGCGACACCAGATAGACCTGTTCGACGACAAAGTATTAGAAGATCGCGAGGCCAGCGAGATCGAAGAGGATCTGCCTCCAATGCGCAAAGAAGACGAGTTGAAGGCGCCAGAGCGGGAGCGAGAGCGAGAAGCCGCGCGTCAAGAAGAGCTCGTGAGCCACCGTCGCCGCGAACGACGACGTCGCGATGAGCGCGCTCGCCGCGACATTGCAAAAGCGGAGCGCCGATTCGAAGACGATCAATTCAAGGTCGACGAGATTGTTCAGGCCGACGAAGAAGTACTGATAGACGAGGACGTGCGACACCAGATAGACCTGTTCGACGACAAAGTATTAGAAGATCGCGAGGCCAGCGAGATCGAAGAGGATCTGCCTCCAATGCGCAAAGAAGACGAGTTGAAGGCGCCAGAGCGGGAGCGAGAGCGAGAAGCCGCGCGTCAAGAAGAGCTCGTGAGCCACCGTCGCCGCGAACGACGACGTCGCGATGAGCGCGCTCGCCGCGACATTGCAAGGGCGAAGCGCCGATTCAAACAGGATCAATTCAAGGTCGATCAGATCGATCAGGCCGACGAAGACGTACTGGTAGACGAGGACGTGCGACACCAGATAGACCTGTTCGACGACAAAGTATTAGAAGATCGCGAGGCCAGCGAGATCAAAGAGGAGCTGCCTCCAATGCGCAAAGAAGACGAGTTGAAGGCGCCAGAGCGGGCGAGAGCGAGAAGCCGCGCGTCAAGAAGAGCTCGTGAGCCACCGTCGCCGCGAACGACGACGTCGCGATGAGCGCGCTCGCCGCGACATTGCAAGAGCGGAGCGCCGATTCGAAGACGATGAATTCGAGGTAGACGAGATTGTTCAGGCCGACAAGCAAGTAGACGAAGACGTGCGACGCCAGATAGACCTGTTCGATGACAAAGTATTAGAAGATCGCGAAGCCAGCGAGATCGAAGAGGATCTGCCTCCAATGCGCAAAGAAGACGAGTTGAAGGCGCCAGAGCGGGAGCGAGAGCGAGAAGCCGCGCGTCAAGAAGAGCTCGTGAGCCACCGTCGCCGCGAACGACGACGTCGCGATGAGCGCGCTCGCCGCGACATTGCAAGAGCGGAGCGCCGATTCGAAGACGATCAATTCAAGGTCGACGAGATTGTTCAGGCCGACGAAGAAGTACTGGTAGACGAGGACGTGCGACACCAGATAGACCTGTTCGACGACAAAGTATTAGAAGATCGCGAGCCAGCGAGATCGAAGAGGATCTGCCTCCAATGCGCAAAGAAGACGAGTTGAAGGCGCCAGAGCGGGAGCGAGAGCGAGAAGCCGCGCGTCAAGAAGAGCTCGGGAGCCACCGTCGCCGCGAACGACGACGTCGCGATGAGCGCGCTCGCCGCGACATTGCAAGGGCGAGCGCCGATTCGAAGACGATCAATTCAGGTCGACAGATCGATTCAGGCCGACAAGCGTACTGTAGACGAAGACGTGCGACGCCAGATAGACCTGTTCGATGACAAAGTATTAGAAGATCGCGAGCCAGCGAGATCGAAGAGGATCTGCCTCCAATGCGCAAAGAAGACGAGTTGAAGGCGCCAGAGCGGGAGCGAGAGCGAGAAGCCGCGCGTCTAGAAGAGCTCGTGAGCCACCGTCGCCGCGAACGACGACGTCGCGATGAGCGCGCTCGCCGCGACATTGCAAGAGCGGAGCGCCGATTCGAAGACGATGAATTCGAGGTAGACGAGATTGTTCAGGCCGACAAGCAAGTAGACGAAGACGTGCGACGCCAGATAGACCTGTTCGATGACAAAGTATTAGAAGATCGCGAAGCCAGCGAGATCGAAGAGGATCTGCCTCCAATGCGCAAAGAAGACAAGTTGAAGGCGCCAGAGCGGGAGCGAGAGCGAGAAGCCATGCGTCTAGAAGAGCTCGTGAGCCACCGTCGCCGCGAACGACGACGTCGCGATGAGCGCGCTCGCCGCGACATTGCAAGAGCGGAGCGCCGATTCAAAGAGGATCAACTCAAGTTCGTCGAAATAGATCAGGCCGACAAGCAAGTAGACGAAGACGTGCGACACCAGCTGGACTTGCTCGATGAGGCAGGGTGTCTTAAGGAAAGGAATATTTTTGCAGCTTCTAGGATGACAGTTCGTTTTTGGATGTTGTCAACGAGTTACGCTTTCTCCTTGATGTTATTTGTAACCCGGAGGTGGACGTTTTATCTGATGGTTTCGAATCATCAGAATTTTTCGATGGTAGCAGCAGTGTTTCGTTTAGTCAGCTTTGCTTGGATGTGCAAGAGGATGGATATTCGGCTGATCGAAGCATGAGTATTTCTCGTCGAGCTTTTTGGCGCGGTTCGTCTGATGAGTCTACTTTATTTCCACTGGCTCTTTTTTGCTCTGTGTCAGTTTTTGAACGCCCAGCTTCTGTTGAGCGCTTGTCTTCAAAGAGATGGAGGAGCGATCTGTCGACCGTGCAATTTCTCCCTATCGAAGCATTCGCAATTTGTCGGATTTCGATGGCGAATCGTGGCTTCGAGTCCAACAGCGTTTTCCCATCCCTAAAAAAATACGAGTAAACAGTGATAAACTTCAGAGCGTTCTCGAGAATCAACAAAGTGCTGGCCAATATGGTTTGCAGACTCTGAAAATTCGATGAAGCTGTGCCGATGCAGATGACTCTGGTTCAGGTGACGTAAAAAGCTGTTGTTGAAAAAACTGGTGCTGGTGCTGATGAAGCGGCTGCAGGAGCCAATAAAGCTGGTGCTGCATCTGGCTCTAAAACTTCCTCAGTGAAAGGCGCCAATGTTTCCACATATAAGCGCGCTTAGCGACGCCGACCAAAGCCGCTACTTGGTCGCATTGTGTTTAGTCAGTTTCGTGGAGCCACCTCCGTAGACTGGGCTCAGCTGGAGTCCCAGATGGAGCGAGCAATGCGATATTTGGAAGGCAAGATTCGAGAGGTTCACGCGAGCAACGACGCCTCCACCGATGCTGACTCGGTGTCCACTGCTTCGGTTAGGAAGGATGAGCGGCCTGCTGAATATGATTGGGACGCGCGAGCGCGCTGGCTGCTTGACAATTGGACTCGGCCTGAGTTAGCGACTGCGGCGCGCTCCGCCTGCTGCTCGGCCGCATCATTGTGAGCCAGTTTGTGGCCCGGCCAGCCCAGCCATGGTCAACTCTGCGCGAGAATTTGGCGCCGCCACCGCCTTCGCCGTCCGCGGCTTGGCCCGACTCGTCTGACCCGTCGCTGAAATCGGAGTCTTCGAAAGTCTCCACCGGCGGCGTCTGTTGCGGGTCGCGTCGCGGCAAGCGCTGACAAAATTTACTTTGACAGACTGTTGAGTAGAAACCGTTTTTCTTTCTCTTTTTTAACTTTATCGGAATAAGCGGAATCGACTGAAACAAATATACATGTTTGCGGCATTGAGGGCTGATTAAAGTTTTGCTTTAACTGTCTACTCTAATTTTGGTTTGAATCTTTTTAACCGGTTTTTATAACATTCAGGCCGAAACAAAAATCATATGAGCCGAAACTATAAATGATAGCTTGCATTTACCTTGTATTTGACATTTTAATGCTTTATTTTATAGTACTCGTAGTATCCAGGAAAAATTTTTGGTTAAAAAGTAAGGGCAATTTACTTGCAACCGGAGAAAGTCTTACTGTGCTTCTGCTTTTTCTACCTGTTTCTCTGGGTCTACGTACAAGTTAGCCTACCTTCGTAGTGACATCAATAGGCCGTAATGTTCAAGCAATGAGTTCGTTAACTTGTAAACGTGAAACTTACGAGCATACACTAAACGAATAAAGCTAGGTGCTATCTAGTCTCTTCGTAATATAACTCGATAATATTAGCACACAAAACGAGTGTAGTGTACTCAGAGTAGTGTCCGAGTAATATCCGAGTAGTGTCCGAGTAGTGTCTGAGTAGTTTCCGACTAGCATTCGAGCAGTGTCTGGGTAGCAATCATGTAGTGTCTGAGAAGTATTTGGGTAATTTATTAACGAGTTCGAGCAGAGCGCCTGTAATAACTGATACGGAGTTAGAGTTATATGTAGTGAGAAATAATAACTAAAAACTGAAAATGCCTCTTCGGTCTGAATTGCGACTGTAGCGCGCTCATTAACTGTAATTCAACATTATTGGCTTTCAAAATACATGTCAATTAGCTACTAGAAGTAGGCAACTGGATTAACTGACTCGGCGATCTTTTATTTTCGACTGGCGATTGGTGGAAAGCCAACCGCGGAGTCCATTTGCTCCGCAGTTGCTCAAATATCCAAACAAATTGCAACATGCCGATGCCAACTCAGCCTCAACAGGCTGCGCTAACATGGCTGAGAAGCTGGCACCACTGATGATGATGCTGCTTCTACTAGGGCTGCTCGAGAGTTTGCCTCTCGGTGCTGGACTGCTTGACCTCTATGTGACCCGCAATGATATGAGAGCTGCTGTCAGTAAGTTTCTTATTAATCTGGCTGTGAATCAGCCTCACTAATTCTAACAGAAACTAAGTTAGATAGACACTAGGACGGACACTAAAACAATATGATAGACACTAAGACAGACACCACGGACAAAACTAGAACACTAAGACAGACACCCCGGACAAACACTAGAACACTAGGACAGACACCACGGACAAACACTAGAACACTAGGACAGACACCCGGAGACACTAAAACAATAGGATAGACACAAAAACACTAGGACAGACACAAAAACACTAGGATAGACACCCGGACAGACACTAGGACAGACACATAAACACTAGGACAGACACCCGGAGACACTAAAACAATAGGATAGACACAAAAACACTAGGATAGGCACAGAAACACTAGGACAGGCACAGAAGCACTAGGACAGACACCCGGAGAGACACTAGGACAGACACATAAACACTAGGACAGACATGACAGACACCCGGTCAGACACTGAGACAGACACAAGGACAGGCCCTATGAAAGGCAGACTGGCTCAACCCGCAGGATCAGGCAACGCCTCCAGGGTCTTTTACGTGTTCAATGGCACGGTGAACAAATACGCGCTCGGCTTCAGCATCTCCGTGCCGCTGTCGGTGGCAAAGCTGCGATTTCGCTGGGCCAACAGGGCCGGCCACGAGGCGAGTGGGCTATCGGCGGTTGGAAGAAAAGCCAACTGTTTTGGAACAACAAAAAACTCGCTTTTCCACCAATAATGGCATATTTTGCCACTTTTGCTTTCGCATTTGATACCACTTTGGGGACAGTTAGATGGTCGCAATGTAATTGAGCTCGCAATGTAGCTCGCAGTCAACGTGAAGTGATTATTTAATTAATTCGTCTAGTTTTAGCAGTGAACGCGTAATCTATTCGTAAGCGATACAATAATTTCAGATGCCCTACTCGATCGGCTTCTCGGTGGAGGACCAGAAAGCCATGGGCTCGCCAGTGTTAAGCATTGCTGCCCAGGGATTCGTGCCGCACGCCGACTCAAGTAGGGATACTGGGTTGAGGATCTAAGACTGAGAGATTGAGGAAGTGAGACTGAGGGATTGAGGACATGAGACTGGGGGACTGAGGACATGAGACTGAGGGACTGAGGTACTGAGGGACTGAGGTTGAGGGACTGAGTACACGATACTGGAATTGAGTAACTGTGGGACAAAAGGGACTGAGGGGCTAATGACTGAAGACACGAGACTGAGGGACTGAGGCTGAGGGACTGAAACTGAGGGACTGAGGACACGAGACTGAGGGATTGAGCGGCCTAAGGTGAATAGTGTGTGTGTCCTGGTTTAATGTGGGGGGATCGGAGAGGCGCCAGGTGTGACAGCCAAGAGAAAAGCAAATCAAAATGGAAGCACATGTACTTCGCCCTGCTTTTCTATCCAATAAAGCTTCGAAAAATAAGGCAATTCTTGGCGTCGAAAGACGTAAAGGAGACAGAAGGTGATAACGACTGCAAAGGTTGACGGAAAGGGAGCAAAATTATTGGCCAGTAGACGAATATTTTTCTCAGAACGAAAGCTATGCCGAATTTTTTTACAATCGCTTTTGTTTAAATTGCAGCATTCGACGCCTCGCTACCCTGCACTGGGGCAGCGCTCGCCGAGGTTCCGCTGGCCATCCTGCTGAATGTCACCCTACGGCCTGGCGAGCCGCCTGTGCAACTGCGGATTCGCAGGCGAAAATTGTGCGGCCGGACTGCCGGGAATCGCCGGAGTTTGCTGAGCGGTAGGAAGGGAACTGGGGTGGTGGGAAGGGAACTGGGGTGGTGGGAAGGGAACCGGGGTGGTGGGAAGGGAACTGGGGTGGTGGGAAGGGAACTGGGATGGTGGGAAGGGAACTGGGGTGGTGGGAGGAGAACTGGGGTGGTGGGAAGGGAACTGGGGTGGTGGGAAGGGAACTGGGGTGGTGGGAAGGGAACTGGGGTGGTGGAAGGGAACTGGGGTGGTGGGAAGGGAACTGGGGTGGTGGGAAGGGAACTGGGGTGGTGGGAAGGGAATTGGGGTGGTGGGAAGGGAACTGGGGTGGTGGGAAGGAAACTGGGGTGGTGGGAAGGGAACTGGGGTGGTGGGAAGGGAATTGGGGTGGTGGGAAGGGAATTGGGGTGGTGGGAAGGGAACTGGGGTGGTGGGAAGGAAACTGGGGTGGTGGGAAGGGAACTGGGGTGGTGGGAAGGGAACTGGGGTGGTGGGAGGAGAATTGGAGGGGATGGGAAGGGAACTGGGGTGGTGGGAAGGGAACTGGGGTATTGGGAAGGGTGTTGTGATAAAAATTGAAGTATCTTGGAGAGCAAAAGCCAGAAGTTAACTACCAATTACACTCGTATATTAAATACAAAAATACGTCAAACTCTCTCAATGAATTTAAAGCTTGATTTCATTGAAAAATTTACAGAAGAGAAGCCAAAGTCAGATAACAAGTCTACAGCAGAGACACGAGAGCAGTCAGTTCTCTCTGAAACCAATCAGGCGGCTGTCGCGGTGCGCACGCCAGCGGCATTGAGACTGCTGCTCCCGCTGCTGTTTGTGTTGCTTGTGGCGCTGCTGGCCGCGGCAGCGGTCACCTACCTGCTGCTATGCCGCTGCTTCCGCTTGAAAAAGGCCAGCTCTGGCGCCGCCACCGCAGCTGCGTCGGCTGGCAAAGCGGCGGCGTTAAAAGGCCGCACGCTGCAGAGCACGGCAGTGATTTGGAGCGACGGGTCGGACAGCTGCAGCCTGACCAGCAGGGCCACCTCCTCCAGTGAGACGACGCTGAGAATTATAGATCTGGGAATGCTCCTATTGATTCAATTTCTGAAAGCTGTGTATAACTCACAATAAATAGGCTGAGTGAGAATGTCTAAGGCTCAGAGTAGTGGTCTAAGGCTGAGAGAGTAGATGTCTAAGGCTAAGAGAGTACTCGTAGATGTCTAGGGCTGAGAGATATCCAAGGCTGAGAGATGTCTAAGGCTGAGAGAAAATGTCTCAGCCTTATTTAAGAGAAAATAATAATAACAATTGATTGCACCTGCCCCAGTTGGTCAGATGTACAACCAACAGCTCAGCCGCAGTTATTGCTCGGCGCATCTGAAGGCTGCGTACGGCTGTTCAGTCCAAGGACTGGGGGGTCGCCACACACAGCCTCAATTACCCCAGCTAATGCTGGCACCCATTTTACAGCTGGGTGAACTGAAGCAATGCAGAGTTGTGTCTTGCTCAAGGACACAAATTGTTCCGAGTGGGTCGAGAATGGAACCCCCGACCTTTAAATCGTGAGTCCGACGCTCTAATCACTAGACTACAGCCCATTAGGCTCAAAGTAGATGTCTAAGGCTCAGAGTAGATGTCTAAGGCTCAGAGTAGATGTCTAAGGCTCAGAGTAGATGTCTAAGGCTCAGAGTAGATGTCTAAGGCTCAGAGTAGATGTCTAAGGCTCAGAGTAGATGTCTAAGGCTCAGAGTAGATGTCTAAGGCTCAGAGTAGATGTCTAAGGCTCAGAGTAGATGTCTAAGGCTCAGAGTAGATGTCTAAGGCTCAGAGTAGATGTCTAAGGCTCAGAGTAGATGTCTAAGGCTCAGAGTAGATGTCTAAGGCTCAGAGTAGATGTCTAAGGCTCAGAGTAGATGTCTAAGGTAGATGTCTAATATCTAAGATTAAATCCCTATCCTCGCTCCACCGCCTGCAGACCAGCCCAGCCACCAGTTGGGCGCCTCACCCATAGTGCAACGCCGCATCAGTAGCCCTCGGGACATTCTGTTGAAGGTTCAAACCGCGTGGCATACAGTCAGCCTTGAGTACACCCTAATGGAAGGTGAGCCCTGTGACCAGATATATTGACTTCGGTCCAGATATTTCAGGTGCTGGCTGCGTGAGAACTCTGAAGCACGCCCGCCACACTGCAGGCTGCTACGGTCTGGTGTACCGAGGCAGCTGGGAGCCGCCCCACGGCCGTGGTAGGAACATCGTCAAGAGTGGGCGCGAGGAGGTGCTGATCAAGACAGTGGTCGGTGAGTGGCTGAATCGAGGGCGATTTCGGTTTAGCCAATTAACGTTCATAATTACATGTATGGTAATCGATGATTGGGGATGCTGATTAAAACTAACTCCAAATTTTACCAGCATATTCCAACGCCACCCAACTCCAACACTTCGATTTCAACACCCTAATTTCAGCACCCCAATTCCAGCATCCCAATTCCAGCACCCAGATTCCAGCACCCCAATTCCAGCCACCCAGATTATAGCATCCCAATTCCAGCACCCAGATTCCAGCACCCCAATTCCAGCACCCCAAATCCAGCACCCCAATTCCAGCATCCCAATTCCAGCCACCCAGGTTCCAGCACCCCAATTCCAGCATCCCAATTCCAGCCACCCAGGTTCCAGCATTCCAATTCCAGCGCCCTAATTCCAGCACCCCAATTCCAGTACCCCAATTCCAGTACCCCAATTCCAGCACCCCAATTCCAGCATCCCAATTCCAGCCACTCAGGTTCCAGCACCCCAATTCCAGCACCCCAATTCCAGCAACCCAATTCCAGCACCCCAAATCCAGCACCCCAATTCCAGCATCCCAATTCCAGCCACCCAGGTTCCAGCACCCCAATTCCAGCACCCCAATTCCAGCATCCCAATTCCAGCCACCCAGATTCCAGCACTTCAACTCCGCCAGCCCCAATTACAGCACCTCAGTTCCAACTCCGCAACTCCAACTCCCATTCCAACACCGCAATTCTGCAAAGCATGATTCCAACACAATCCCATTCCAAAGCACTAAATTCATAGACATCAATAAACGCACGATTTTAGAATTTCTCGGATCCAACTATAAAAGCACATTTCTGCCGAAAAAAACACAAGCAAACTATGTCACTCTTCTCTCATCTAAGCTCTTTGAGCGAATTTATCGTCCCTCTATCCGCAACTGCCAGGCGATTACAAACTGGACAGCAAAGTGCGTTTAGCCAGTGGAAACGAAAACCAACCAACTACCCGCAGTCCCGATGGGAAACGTTGGATGGCGTGGGATATTTCTCACGCAGCCCCGCCCCCTGTTTCCCAACCTTGGGCATCGCAGTCCCGGTCGAATGCAATTTCCTGATTGCCAGGCAAAGTGAGCGTCGAGAAGCTGCGGGTTGAGCGGCAGCGGGCTCTCCGGGGGCTGACGGGTGTGCGTGGGAACAGGCCTGGTCGAAGCCGACAGCCAGTGAGGCATCGATTGGAATGCAGGAATTGCTTAGAGCAAGCTTGCTAGCTTGGAATAGCGGCATACGAACTTAATAATCTAGCAGAGAAAAACTATTCCAGCTCGCCAGTTCCATTACGCCTATGGAAAAAGTTATTAATCCACTGATAAATCGATGTTAAAAAAGCAGAGCAGTTTTGTTTCCGCTGGCCAAGTCAATTTAGAACAGCATAACTGTAAACTCAGGATAAATATCTAATTAATGACCGGCTGCAGGCAATTAAGAGATGGGTTCTGGTGTTCAGCAACCCATCAAGTTGCGGCTAGATGGTTGCTCATTTGCTCACTCTGGCCCTGTATGAAAGCACAGGTGTGCTCACTCTGGCCCTGTATGAAAAGCACAGGTGTGCTCACTCTGGCCCTGTATGAAAAGCACAGGTGTGCTCACTCTGGCCCTGTATGAAAAGCACAGGTGTGCTCACTCTGGCCCTGTATGAAAGCACAGGTGTGCTCACTCTGGCCCTGTATGAAAGCACAGGTGTGCTCACTCTAGGTCTTGAAGACAAGCACAGGTGTGCTCACACTAGGTCCTGAAGACAAGCACAGGTGTTTCTCACACTAGGTCCTGAAGGCAAGCACAGGTGTGCTCACTCTGGCCCTGTATGAAAAGCACAGGTGTGCTCACTCTGGCCCTGTATGAAAAGCACAGGTGTGCTCACTCTGGCCCTGTATGAAAGCACAGGTGTGCTCACTCTGGCCCTGTATGAAAGCACAGGTGTGCTCACTCTAAATCTTGAAGACAAGCACAGGTGTGCTCACACTAGGTCCTGAAGACAAGCACAGGTGTTTCTCACACTAGGTCCTGAAGACAAGCACAGGTGTGCTCACTCTAGGTCCTGAACTCAAAAAACTTAATGGGAGGTCGAGTAAGCTGTCCAGTTAAACCGGACAATGAAAGGCTCAGCTGCCGTTTTTCCTTCATCGCTGCACGAGCAGAGGCTGCCCGGCTTGACCAGCTGAGCGCCGTGTCGCAGTCGGGAGTCCTGCTGGCCGGCCTGCAGCACAGGCACGTCAATCCGCTGCTTGCCTCGACCATGCCGCCCGGCGATCCCAGGCCGCACCTGATCTACCCCAACCCGGCTGGCGGCAACCTGAAGCTGCGCTTGATCGACAGCCGCGCCGGCCGGCCGGACCACGTGAGCGTGAGCATTACAGCCCCGCATTCCCGTAGACTGTCGCTCATGGAGTATTAGACAAGGACTACTCAAGTAACATATACAGTGGCGCACAATGAATTACTATGAATGAATACTACTCCAAGCAAAAAATGATCTTGAACTCTCCCAGAATGGGAAAAGGCAGAGCTCTATCGCCTGAGTCGTGTAGCAAAATAAAGATCCTGTTCGACCAAGGAGTTTCCCAGCGAGCCAAAGCCACGCAGCTGGGAAAGTAAAAAAAACACGCGTCCAGCAAGCCCTCAGGCGCCTCAGCAGCACAGGCAGCACAGGCTGTGCCCCAAGACCTGGCAGGGCACCGAAAACTGACCACGGACTGGATCGACGAATTGTGCGAGTGTCCGAGTCAAACCGTCGGCTCACCGCTGTGGACATCAGCCGTGAACTTCTGGTGCCCAGTGGTGTCCAGCTGCACCCCATGACTGTCCGCCGCCGTCTGGTAGCTGCTGGACTGCAAGGCCGCATTGCTAGGAAGAAGCCGTTTATCTCCGACAAAAACCGGGAAGCGGCGCTTGAACTGGCCGAAGCAGCATGCAAGCTAGACACCCCAGGACTGGGCCAAGACCAACTGGAGTGACGAGAGCAAATTTCCCGCACTGATTCTGACGGCCGCCAATATGTGCGCCACCGAGCTGGTGAGGAACTCGATCCCAGGTGCACCGTTGGTACCATGAAGCATGGAGGTGGTAATGTCATGGTGTGGGCTGGATTGTGAGCTGGGCCTGGGCCAATAACTCGCATTGAGGGCGTCATGGACAGTCAGAAGTACCGTGGCATCCTCGGTAGCCACCTACAAGAGGCAGTAGTTGCGCTGCCACTGGGTGTAGTGAACAGCTGGCAGTTTCAGCAGGACAACCATCCGAAGCAAACCTCCAAGTTTGTGAATGCATGGCTTGCTGAGAACAACATCCGCACCATGGACTGGCCAGCGCAGTCACCAGACCTCAATCCGATTAAGAAATGGTGGAACTGGGTTGAGCGGGACGGACATCCAGAGGCAGCAGCCAGCTTCCCTTGATCAGCTGTACCGTATCATTTAGGACTCGTGGGCTGCCATTGCGGCAGAAGTGTGCCAGAAGCTGGTGGACAGCATGCCTAGGCGGTGCAATGCTGTGTGATTAAGTCAAAAGGACCTGCTACGAAGTATTAGAGTAGTTAGTTTGATATCAGTGACATTTGCTTGGCTTATTTCCCAAGTATTTATATATGGTCTTATTTCAATGTTAAACCTAAAACTGTACTTCCCATTCAAATATCAGCTTTTTGAACTAAACACTGCTGGAAATTGAGCCAAAATACTAAATAAATAACATAAAGTAATATTACTACAAGTTTTACTTCCAATTTAGTACTTGAATTTAGTTCAAAGACCAGTATGCCAAAAAAATAATTTTACTTGGTAGTCCCAATTCATTGTGCGCCACGGTATATAGGACGAAACACTCGAAATCTATGGTAAATGTTTTGAAGGCCTCATCATCTCTGTTACACATATTGTTACAGTCAGCTAAGAATGACAAAATGGATTCATAAACCAATGAGCTGAGCCGTGCCATTTTAATGATTTTTAGGCACAGGAGAAATGCAAATGTACTTAGAATAAGAATTGAACATTTGAATCCTAATTTTCTGAACGAAAAGCTTTATGAATATCAATAGAGCTATAAGGAAGGCACAACATATCAAAAGATGAACACTGGGTCTGCCTCCTATCGAAAGCAATAACAATTTTTGTGCTGAAAAATTAAAACCTCCAATCTCTGTAGTGTATTTTTCGGTGAAAAGTGGCCTTCAAAACATTTACCATAGATTTCGAGTGTTGAGTCCTTCTACTAAAGTTGTCCTTGGTATTAGAATTTTCTGTCTGGAGTGAATTTGCTGGTCAATATTTCGTGGAATGCTCAATAAGTCAATCCGATAGTGACTCGATAGCAACTGCAGGTCAATTTTTTAATTTCATCAGGTGTTGCAGCAGAGAGTCACGTTATGACAGGCAGGATTTTTAATTTCGCTGGTAATTACTTGCTAAGCTAATGCATTCCGCGAGCAAATCACTAGTGGGAAATTTCACTCGCGGGGCAATTCACTTGCGATAAACTCTCATTGACCCAAATTTCTTACCTATTAAGTACTCGTAGGAATTCAGTTCTTTTTAACCTTGTTAAATATGTTTCCCCCGAAAACTGGGATTTGAACAAGAAGTCACCAGTACCGGTAGGCAAGCGTTCGAATCTACAGTGTGCAACTCTTTGTGCAACACAATAAAAGATTCCCTTTGCAGTCCTTTCCTACTACTCGTTAGTAGGGCGATCTGTTGTAACCTTAATAAGCTCGGTTCTGCATAAGCTTATCCTGCTAGTGCATACACAAAACTTCATTCCATTTTTGGGAACACGGAAAGCATAGACGAATGCGTGATGAAAATGACAGCTTTGTGGCAAGGAAAAAAACGTTTGAAAGCCACTTGAATAACACGGGAGCTCTGCCTAGTAAATCTATTGATCTTGATAGAATAGGGAAAATGGATGTGACCGGTCGGTTTCCCCATCCGGATGGTCTTATCTAGAACTCCCTGTATCGCTCGCATGCAGACTAAGAATTCGTACGCCCCCGACTACCTCCGCCAGACCCTGTCCACACAGCAGCTGCTGCACATGGCGGTGCAGATCGGCAAGGGTCTGGCCTATCTGCACCGCATGCAAGTGGTGCACAGGGATCTCGCCTGTCGCAACTGCGTGTGAGGATTTTTTGAGAGCTTTATAACAAAGTGCGTCCATTGCTAGAGCTTGCTCCTGGCCACCCTCCGCAGCCTGACGGCGGACGGTACGGTGCGCATCGGGGACGCGGCCCTGGCCAAGGACCTGTTCCCGGCGGACTACGAGTGCACAGGGGACGGCGACAGCCGACCAGTCAAGTGGCTGTCCGTCGAAGCCCTGATCGAGCGAAAGTTCTCGCCAGCCTCCGACATTTGGTCGCTGGGAGTGACGCTTTGGGAGCTCATCACCAGGTGCCAGCAGCCGTACAGTCGAGTTGACCCGCTGGAGATGAGCCGCCATCTGCGCCAAGGCTTCAGATTGACGAAGCCGACCAACTGTCCGGACCAGCTGTGAGGTTTATTCTCTATTTCAAGTAGTCAGAATCGAACTTGAGGCACTACTTCTATTTAAGCTCGCAGATAATGCAAAAAATGCTGTCAAATATGTACACCGCCTGTCCTCTCGAAAACGCGATGGAAAGATGTGGAGCCATCAGGCTGTGTCGATGGTTTTAACACATTTCAGATTCTCCATCATGCACAGCTGCTGGCATTATCGACCGGACTGCCGGCCTCGACTGAAGCAACTTCAAGCGGCGCTTGCGGGATTTCATGACACGATAAGCGTCTATGTATGAGAGGGGAGGAACTGAGCTGGTGGGAGATGCTGTGCGACATCAGGGGAGGAACTGAGCTGGTGGGAGATGCTGTGCGACATCAGGGGAGGAACTGAGCTGGTGGGAGATGCTGTGCGACACCAGGGGAGGAACTAAGAAGAGCTACAAGAGAAGAAAATGTGTATTCTTTATCAATTCCGCATGGCATCTTTGTTGGTAAATTTGTAACATATTCTTATTAGAATTGAAATATAAAATAGAAAAAAGGTAAAAACCAATTCTTATTTTTTAGTCAGTACGAGCTGCTTATCAACTGCAGCAGCTTACTGGTTTTTGTAGCAGAAATCGCTGTACTATAGTTTATTCAAAACCAGGGAGACTTTATCAAGTAAAGTCGACTGAACTCGCAAATCGGAGCATTTAAAACTGACTAGCAAACTCTCGGGTCCAACATCCTAAGGAAGGGGATTCAGCAGTTCATGCAGTGGCGTACGGGCATTCGCAGTTTGACCCACAATACGGACTCTGAACAGCATTGGCTACAACTGGTCGATGGTGTGGGCGATGATGGACTGCAGCCGATTGGCGGCCAGCTTGCTGGCCTTGAGCACCTCCAGGTGCACGCCGGTCTGGTCAAGCTCCGAGTCCGAGTCGGTAACCACCACGTTGGTGATGATGGAGAAGCCGATGACGCGGACTTTGCACTGCCTGGCCACGATGGTCTCGTGCACGGTGCTCATGCCGACCACGTCCGCGCCCAGACTGCGCAGCATTCGGCACTCGGCCGGAGTCTCGAAGTGCGGCCCGCCCAGCATAGCGTAGACGCCGGTGCGGAGCGACACTCCGCTGGCTGCGGCTGCGGCTGCCACCTGCGGGAAAGCGGGACGGTGCACGGCGGCCGTGTCAGTCAATTGATGCTTGACATGGAGTTGTTTATGGTCATTCCCACATCGGTAGTAGATTCAGAGCTCAAGACAGAGACAGCGACTAAGTAAGTTACGAATAATAGCGACATATTTATCCGTGAATAGTATTTGACCTTCAAACGTTAGGATCCGATGTTGAGAACACTTTCCTTCAGTTGAATTCTGTGAACATGCTACGGTAAAGTGGGCTCCCAAAAAATCACCGTAGGGTCGCAGTCCTCTCACCTTGTCCCGCAGCTTCTTATCGTACGCATTATTCATCGGCACAAATCGGTCGCCGAACACCTCCGGGCTGAGGCCCTGCAACGGGCTGCGTCCGGAGAAGCCGGGAAAATTAATGTGATCCCGGATGGTCATGATGTCGCCTGGCTGGAACTCAGGCCGCAGTGAGCCGGCCGCGTTGGTCAAGATGACCACCGACACGCCCAGCTTGGCCATCACCCGCATCGGGAAGGAGCACTGCAGGTAGGTGAGGCCCTCGTAGGGATGAAGCCGGCCCTGCATGACGCAGACCCGCCTGCCGGCCAGCCGGCCGAGCACCAGCACGCCGGAGTGGCCGTGCACCGTGCTCTGCGCGAAATGCGGGATGTCGCCATAGCGGATGCGCACAGCCGGCTCCTCGACACTGTCGGCCAGTTCACCCAGGCCAGAGCCGCAGACGATCCCGATCTCCGGCTGCTCCGAGTAGCGGGCGCGCACAAAGTCGGTCGCTTCAGTGATCATCTCCATGGTAACCGTGCACGGGGCTGCCATAGCGACGGGATCTGAGGGGTGAATGAGGAGTTCTAATAAAGGCAGAGTCTAGCTAGTTAGCCCAGGTTTGCAGGGAGCATTGGGTGCTGCTGAAAATCAAAACGGCAGTCATCCAGCAGCCAAAGAGGAGGCGAGCAGTCATGCCCGATCCGCTGACCCCTGAGTACACACGCTCACGGCACTCACATAGGCTGCACCTCTCGGCAAAATTAACGTGGCTGCATGTGGAGGCGAGCTCTTCAAAGCTAGAGTTGCGCACAAGACGGTTGCAGGCAAGAATGGTGTGTAAGCTCCTACATTGATTCTGAATGTCTTTGGTGTACATCCCAATGTACTCAACTGACTGTGTTATTAGAGTTGACTTTTGAATATCCCCTTCGAGGACCATTAATTGGTAGTCCTTGGCGTGAGCCCTAGGTTTAAATGGATGCTATTCCGCCTATTGTCACAGCCAATGGGAGCGAAGTAAATAAAATGAGGATATATATCTGTTCTCCCATCTACTTAAAATATAGGAGAGACTTGGACGTGATTAGTTTTACGTATTCATCTTTCAAAATTCTTAGCCACGATTTGCTCTCCTCCTACTAATTACATCGAACACACCTTGGCTCATTATTTGAACTCACGAGCTCACCCATGAACTCATGAACTCACTGATTAACTCACTCATGACCTCATTCAGAGAATCAATCAACTCGCCTCGTACCTGTTTGAAGCTAGTGAAAACAACTGCTTTATAAGCTTGCCTTGGTCGCTTTAAATCGGTTGGGCAGCGCCGCGGAAATGCTGAGAAACTGAAACACTGGTCGGGTGCGCTATTGTGAACTCCGCTCGCTGCACCGCTTATATTGGCTGCAGCGGGGGGCATAACAGCCAGAGAAGCGGCGTAATCTGGTCTTCCTTATCTGTGAGGCCCACGGCCGGCCTGACTCATTCCAGCTGGTCCGAGGAGGCCGTCAACAAGAATCTAGAGTAGCAACTCCTCGCGTTTCTACAAGAAAATGCCAAAATTTGCCTCTATTTGTCGGATAATGAGGAAAAGTTGTCACTCCAGATTCTAATTCAAGATCTCCTTGGCTGTTCACACGTAGAACTGAAGGCTTTTCAAGCTTCTTAGCGGTGATAAGAGCCTCAACAGGCAATCTAGTTCTGTGCCAGATTGGCGGAAGGTGTGTCCGCAGAACCTGATAGACGCACTACACAACAGTGAGGCTAGAATGCTCTTTACCATTTCAAAGCAATATTGCGGTAAAGTTGCGCCCTTGATGAATAGTGAAAATAAGAATTTGAGCGCTATCACTTTTTGGTAAGCGACATGTTTCGCTTCGTGTCAGGCATCAGGCTCACGTTCTTATCTTTACCACTCAACGATCTGTCAGCTTTTGAGACACCACGTGTTCTCGTTTAGCTACGCTCAGCATTGCCAGACTGACTCGCCCTCGGTTTGGTCATTGAATCAGTATATGAGACCATGAGGTCAGACGGGTGTACACCCTGTGCGCACAGATCCGTGTGCGCAGGGGTTAGCGGGATGGCACGGCTGCTTGCCTCCTCGCTGGCTAGTAGAGGTTGCCAGGCTCACTAAGACTGACTAAAAAGGGGTGTCAGCCACTCAATTCAGAGCTTGTTCAGCAAAGGCTGTGGCGTCATTGAAAATCTCAGCCCACATGAGTTCACAAAGACCCGCATTTCCCTATTATCACCCACTGCAGCTGAGGGAGATGAACAGGCGTAAAGAGAGAAAACATCGTTGTGTGCTCACTGCACTGCTGCCAGGTCAATTTTCAGACTAATTTGGCATCAACATTTTCAACCCCACAATCCGCAATACAAGAAAGAAGTTGTCCGTATGTATCATGTGATTGTAGTTTCTAACAATCATTTAGTCTCACATTGCTGACTTGTATGCTAGCAAGAAGAGAAATCTATTGAAATCTCTTTTTTCGGTACTTCTATCCCGAGTTCTTAAAGCTTGGAGTATTGAATTTTATGCTGGCTAAAATAACCAAAACAAATAGGAAGTATTTAGAGTTTAGGCAGACTTAGACTCAAAGCAGATTTATTTCAACCAACCAGTCAGCATCGCCAACTCAGAATTCTACACCACCACCAGTATTGGAAGGCTAGCATTGAGAGAGTTCAATCCGGCAGTTTGGTGTCCGTTCACATGGGCGATCGGCTCTTCACGTTGTCCCTGTTCACCACGTTGAGATCGCGCAGCGTGACCGGCTTGCACAGGTTGCACTTCTTGGGGCACCTGGGCGCGTAGCTGCTGTAGCTGCAGATGGTGCTGTAGCTGCAGTAGTCGCTAGCAAGGGTGGAGTCGACGCACGGCTCTGCAAAGTTGCGGGGGCAGGACAGGGTTGGGGGTTGTCAGTCATTTCACCATGAGCTCAATAAGTTTTTTAGTAAGGGCCATAGTTTTAGACGCTGCCGCAGATCAAGACGACAGTGGAGCCGCAGCCAGCGAGGAAGCAGGCAATCATGCCCTGAGCACGCGCATACGTACGCAGGCACGCACTCACACAGAGTATACAGCGGCCCTGACGTTCACATGGTCAGGCATGTACACACAGCTTATGCACAAGCCAACGGCTGAGCATCGAACCTTTGGCACATCAGCCGAGCCACTCCGTTCCCCCAGAGGCTTAGCTCCTAGATTCTACGGCAACTCACTCTCGCATTTGTTTCCGTAGAAGCCGTCCGGGCAGGTGCACTTGCAGTTGGCGGAGTCCAAAACGCCGCCGTTCAAGCAGCTCGAGATGCTGCAGGTGCAGTCGCCGGAGTTGCACTGGTCCTTGCGCATGCAGAGGCCGCGCTGCTTGAACACGTATTCGCCGTTGCACTGGCTGGCATCGTCGCCGCTCACGTATGGATATTCACCATTGTAGTTGCCGCCTGTGGCGTAGTTGCACACAATGGTGTACGGGTAGTTGCTGCACCTGGAGACGCCGCAGCCAACCAATGTGGTCTTGGCCCACACGACCTGGGTGTAATGGCCGCACACTGCCGAGCAAGACTTAGTAGCGAAGGTGTAATCCTTGTACTCGCGGAACCACAAGTCAACGTAGCTGTAACGGTGAGCAAAGTGAGTTAGCATACAAGTGCTCAATTCTGGAAATCATAATCTGACAACGTATTCTTGCAATATTGCACAAGACGCACTAGCTGAAGTTGCCGCTGTATCCGCCGGCCCAGTTCTGGCCAACCCAGCTATATCCGGTCAGGGCTTGGTCGGATCCGCTGTCATGTCCGGCCACGCACTGCTTCACCCAGTTGTTGGCGCTGTCCATCAGGCGGTCGTCCCACTCCTGCGAAGGAGAAAGGAAGGTGATTAGCGATAGCAGCTGGTTGCACCCACCAGGGCTGGTAATGATAGCAGAGGAATAGCTAGATAATAATAATATTTGCGGGAGGGCTTCTGGACAATTCTGTCACACCGCTAGGCTAAGCGCGTCAATACTGTGGGCAGGCACGCACTCTTACACACGCTCACCCAGGGTGCACAGCGTCCTCGGACTTGCAAATAGTCAGGCATGTACACTCTGAGCCTTAAAGGTTGGCCCTGATTGGTGCAAACCGCACGATAACCCCCCCTCCAATTTTAGTGGACAAGCCCCAGCTTGCACGGCATTGAACCAGAGTTCGTGACGCCAAGTTTCAGACGCGTTTACCGCTGAGCTGCGCTGCCCCGAGGAGAACAGCCTAGCGAGGGAGGGAAGCGGCACTCACCAGAGCTGGCATGTTGGCAGCCTTCGGCTGGTTCCCGACGAGACCCATCGCAGTCCGGGCCCTCAGCACGTTGTGCGCGTCCAGAATGGCCTGTTTCTGCTCGGCCGTCAGGGTCACCAGCTCGCCGCTGGCCATGGTTGACGTGGCAACCAAAGCCCAAATGAGAGCTGCGGACAAGTTTCGGTTTGAGCGCTGTTAGGGCAGATGAAGAGGAGGTGGTTCAGTCTATCAGCCAGTTTATACTTACCGAACACAAAAGCCATCGCCGTCGAATTGCTTGCGTAGAACCGGAGTCTGGGATCAGAAGTCGCTCAGAATGGACAATGCAAGACAATTCCGATCAGAAACGCACCTGTATATATAGTTTCTAAAGAGATTGTTGAACAGGATATTTGGCAGGCTGGAATTCTTGGCCCATCTTCTTCTAGGTGGTGGACTGACGCAGGAAATGAAAATTCGGGACTGCTTCCGCACCCACGCGGCACGAAAACTTTTGTTTGCTGAGCGCCCACTTTCCATAAACTCTGAACGATAATTTCCGCCTGCAAGTCAGGGACCACTAGCTAGTAGGTAGGACGTTGCACTCTTTTACTTAAGAAGTCCTGTTGCTGCAGGTCGCACTCCAACTCAACAAAACTCCTCCTCTTCTGACGCGCGAGGTTATTAAAATTGTAATATTTGCAATCCGTGACACCATGCGCTTAGATTTTCCAATCCTGCTGGGATGCAATTAAGTGTAGAGAAACAGTTTTGTTACTAAATATTGACTCTCAGCAAAAAAATCTCGCGCATTTTTCGAGGCTGTGTCAATGTTTTGTTAGCCCTGAACATTAAGATTGTTTCAGGGAAAACCGATCAGCTTTCTGACTGATAGAAAGTAAAATCACCTTCAGCCTTGAGGTTCGCTCACACCAACGTCAAACTATTAAGCCAGTTTTTTCGTGATCACAACACACCATGAGCATCAGTCTTGAGAAACGGGGTTCGACCATAGACAATAGAAATCGCTCCCGAATTGGAAGTGATTTACCAGAGCGGCGCTTTCGCTGTCCGATCCTTCCATTGGATCGGCAATGAGTGTACAATGAGTGTTATAACCGATGCGCCTTTGCCGCGATCAAGCAAAATAGATGTGTTAATAAAGTGAGCTTTCTCCGACTGATTTTATCCAAGTAGTCGGTTGGATGTCGTCATCGATAACAGCAGGGGCGTCGCCACGTACTGGGGGGACATGTCCCCCCCCCCCAGTAAAAGCTATGGCAGCCTTGTGACCCCTTGTGAAAATCAATAATTTTTTTCAGGGTGCAAAAATATAGCACATGTGGCACCAAAACGAGTGCCTGCTGCGCTAAAATGAGTGTCTGCGGCGCCAAAATAAATGCTGACAACACCGATTCTCAAAATAATGTACATGCAGGAATTTGGTAATTTACACGTACATGCAAAATTCTTGGCTTTGGCCCCCCCCACCATAAAATCCATGGCGACGCCCCTGGATAACAGTGCTAGCATTGCGCTGTGCAACCGAGCACACAATGGATTCACGCTTATCAAAGCCTTGCAACCTAGTGGTCTGGTAGGTTGTCATTTGAGTATGGCAGCAAATTTACGACAGTATTTTTACCGAATTCATTAGACTCTCTGGAAGGCGCTCAGTACAAGTGAGTCACCACGGTGGATTCCAGTGGATGCAACTGATCCAGTCTCTAGTTGGTTTCCAAAAATTGAGTACGCAAACTTAGAAGTTTCTGTTAACCACTTAAAGCAATCAAGCAATTACGAGCGTAGCTTTCAACTTCCTCGAGCAATGAAGCGCTGGAAGTTCTGACAGACAGAGCAGCCTGGAAATTGGTCCGGCAGGCTTGGAACTTACACATCTTCATGGACATCTACATGGTCGCCGTATTTCTTTCATCATCTAAGACTTACTGCGTATTGCTGTGGATTAGTGATTCTTTCGAAAATAATCCTTTTGGATTTCTCGAGTGTTATGTACTCAAGCTTCAGAGGAAGTTCAACAATGACTGATAAAGTTGCTAAGCAATCCACTTTTTTACGGGCCCGGCTCTAAATGCCCATAATTATCACGCTAAGCCAGAAGGTTTCGGACTTACATAATAACATTTTACTATTAGCAATAGATACAATATAAAAAGCAGTGTTTTACATCATGGCAAACCAAACATATTCTTGTACATGTACATTAATTTTCACTGCTACAGTCAGTAAGCTCAGAATTTACTCGTACTTGTTGGTTAACTTACATTTAAACACCCAGCCAAACATCCGGTTTTACAGGCAAAAAATTAAGCTTAAAGCATTATTAGCAAGCAGTGATCATCATTTTCATTGCGACTCAACCCAACGGTTTCTAAATCAGTCTGAATTATTCTCAAACTTATTAGACATGGATTAGAAAAGTAAGGAAACCTAAAGAAAGCACAGAAAATGCCAAATCGTACACTTAAATGGTTCACGAACTAGTACTATAATCTACCCTACTGTACTCCAATCTACCCTACTGTACTCCAATCTACCCTACTGTACTCCAATCTACCCTACTGTACTCCAATCTACCCTACTGTACTCCAATCTACCCTACTGTACTCCATTCTACCCTACTGTACTCCATTCTACTCTACTGTACTCCAATCCAACCCACACAACTGCCGGGTTGGTCAGAAGCTATCGCAAGCCAGAGCTGCAGGTCCAACTTAAAACCAGAAGCTGACGCTCAGGCTGCAGGACAGGCTGCGCACGTGGTGCCACCAGCCGGCCGGGATGAACAGCGCCTCGCCTGGCCCGAGCAGCGCCAGCAGTTCGTCAGCTCCGTCGAACAGGGGAAACTCGGCCAGGTCGGGCCGCTCCACATCGATGCGGCTGGTGCCGGCCAGGAGGTGCCCGCCGCCAACCGGGTAGAGCCGGTCCGACTGCTCCGCCGGGTAAAGGCGGACAGCTTTGAATCCGCGCACCTGGCAGAGCAGATTCGGTTTGGGATCTTGGTGACAGGGCGACACGGTGTGCGGCGGACCGAACCAGCAGTTGACGTCGGGCTCGCCGTCGCCTAGGCAGCAGTAGTCGGGCACGTCCGTGTCGCTGGCCAGGTCGGGCAGCTGGTCCAGCAGGCCGTGCTGCGCCAGGTAGCCACAGGGCAGCCGCTCGCAGGCCTTGGGACCGGAGTCGGCGGCAGCGGCGCATCGGGGCGCCACGAAGCGGCTAAAAAATTCGCTGAGCGGCATCAGCTGCTGGCCCCAGTCGTCGTCTGTGTAGCGGGAACCGATCTCGATCTTGATGAAGGCGGTTAGAGTGAATTGGAATCTACTATCTGGATATGCTATCGGGAATGTGCCATCGAGAATGTGCCATCGGGAATGTGCCATCGGGAATGTGCTATCGGGAATGTGCCATCAAGAATGTGCCATCGAGAATGTGCCATCGAGAATGTGCCATCGGGAATGTGACACCGGGAATGTGCCATCGGGAATATGCCATCGGGAATGTGCCATCGGGAATGTGCTATCGGGAATGTGCCATCGGGAATGTGCTATCGGGAATGTGCCATCGAGAATGTGCCATCGGGAATGTGCCATCGGGAATGTGCTATCGGGAATGTGCCATCGGGAATGTGCCATCGGGAATGTGCCATCGGGAATGTGCCATCGGGAATGTGCTATCGGGAATGTGCCATCGGGAATGTGCCATCGGGAATTTTCTTTTGGAAATGTGTTATTGGGAATGTGTTACTGGGAATGTGTTATTGGGAATATGCTATTAGGAATGTGTTACTAAGAATTTGCTATCGTAAATCGTGTGCTATCTCACAGGCACAGTTCGGTGGCCCCATCTGTCCAGCAGGTACCGCCAGTCCCAGCGCTGCATAGCCGGCCAGTGGTCCATGACGCCGCATACAATGACTGGCTCTTTAAGGCGGCCGAACTCTTCTAAGGACGGCCGAGTCAGCCGGACGACCGTGCGACCGCGGGCCGGCCCGGCGGACGCAGCGGGCCAGTCGCGAGTGGCTTCAGCCAGCGGACAGCAGCGGCAGGGCGGGCAGGCAGGCACAGCGGGGAGCCGTGCGTGCAGCCGATCGGCCAGGCCGGCCAGCTGGGCCAGCGGGTGTCCGAGCAGCAGGCCGCGGTCGCAGACGGCCAGTAGTTCGTGCAGGCGCTCGTCACCGACCTGACTGTCGGCAGCTTGGCGCTGCTGCTGGCCAAGCCAGACGACAATGAAAGCCAGGCGGGCGTAGAGCCGGCGCCAGAACACCGGCACGTCCTTCCAGTGGCCGGTATGCAGCCGGTGCCAGGCCAGCTCCTGCATAGAGCGGCAATCGGCGGCCAGATTCTCCGCTTCATCCGGCCGAAGTTCCGTCGAGGCGAATCGGTCCATTAGGCGGCCGAATTCGTACAGCACCAGCGGAGCCACGTCCGCGTCAGCCGGCGGGAAATCCACGCAACCGGACAGGAAGTCAGCCAGCAGCTCGTCCGGCTGCGAAGGGATTATATAGACTGGTGCAATCAAGTCCCAACTCTGATGCAATCAAATCCCAACTCTGATGCAATCAAATCTCAACTCTGATGCAATCAAGTCCCAATTATGGTGCAGTTAAGTCCCAACTATGGCGCAATCAAGTCCCAATTATGGTGCAGTTAAGTCCCAACTATGGTGCAATCAAGTCCCAACTATGGTGCAATCAAGTCCCAACTATGGTGCAATCAAGTGCTAATTCTGAAGCAATGGCTGAGAAAAGCACATTAGTATTATTCCACTGCGAGGCATATCCTCTAGAAGCAATCAAATAAGTTCGGGGAAGTTTTCTGTGCTAATGGAAACAGAGCTATGCAGTCCCTAAACGGCCCGGCTTTTTAGGTCAATCACCACATAAAGCCTCAATACTTACTACTTTAAGTAATCAACTAATGCAAAACAAACATTTTGTCACCATGGAGAAGTTGAATAGAAACAAGTTTTGCCAAGGACTGGGATTGTATTTGACAAAAATTAATTTAATACAATAAAACCAGTGCATAGTCTAGAAATGTTTAAACAATGAACTATCGTATTAATCAGCAGTATGAGTAGAATAATATTAATCTAAAAAGTCGTAGACAAGTTGCTCAAGGAGTAAATCGTAGAAATAAGTTAACTCGAGACGAAAGCACCAATTTTTTGTCAATTTTTATCTAATTTTAAATGCTGCAATCAAAAAATAATCAAACTTAGGAAAAAATCTATCAAAAAAACAGAAAAACTTTGAATGAATGAATCAAATTGAATTATTTCACTATATCAATTAAACTGTTAGATCAAAATGATTGCGGGTAAAAAAGTTGAAAAGTTAAATTCACGAAAATTGAGGTATTTTAAACAAAACTGTTTGCCGTCAAACAATCAAAAAATAGTATAAAAAATACTTGTAAATCTTATAAATAGGTTTATAGCTCAATACCCGCCACCGAGTTTCCGCTCGCGTTGAAAACAGAGGCGAAGAGGCAGAGCGGCACGACGGAGCCCCCTGGCTGACAGCGGGCACACCTGCGGAGCGGCAGTGCGGCGAGCTGGGTCTATGATAGGTATTGTGTCCCTGTTTCCCATGGGGATGGTGTCTCTGTTTCCCATGGGGATGTGTCTCTGTTTCCCATAGGGATGTGTCTCTGTTTCCCATGGGGATGTGTCTCTGTTTCCCATGGGGATGTGTCTCTGTTTCTTATGGGGATGTGTCTCTGTTTCCCATGGGGATGTGTCTCTGTTTCCCATGATGATGGTGTCCCTGTTTCCCATGGGGATGGTGTCCCTGTTTCCCATGGGGATGGTGTCCCTGTTTCTTATGGGGATGGTGTCCCTGTTTCCCATGGGGATGGTGTCCCTGTTTCCCATGGGGATGTGTCTCTGTTTCCCATGGGGATGTGTCTCTGTTTCCCATGATGATGGTGTCCCTGTTTCCCATGGGGATGGTGTCCCTGTTTCTTATGGGGATGGTGTCCCTGTTTCCCATGGGGATGGTGTCCCTGTTTCCCATGGGGATGTGTCCCTGTTTCCCATGGGGATGTGTCCCTGTTTCCCATGGGGATGGTGTCCCTGTTTCCCATGGGGATGTGTCTCTGTTTCCCATAGGGATGTGTCCCTGTTTCCCATGGGGATGGTGTCTCTGTTTCCCATGGGGATGTGTCTCTGTTTCCCATAGGGATGTGTCTCTGTTTCCCATGGGGATGTGTCTCTGTTTCCCATGGGGATGTGTCTCTGTTTCTTATGGGGATGTGTCTCTGTTTCCCATGGGGATGTGTCCCTGTTTCCCATGGGGATGGTGTCCCTGTTTCCCATGGGGATGGTGTCCCTGTTTCCCATGGGGATGGTGTCCCTGTTTCCCATGGGGATGTGTCTCTGTTTCCCATGGGGATGTGTCCCTGTTTCCCATGGGGATGGTGTCCCTGTTTCCCATGGGGATGTGTCTCTGTTTCCCATGGGGATGTGTCTCTGTTTCCCATGATGATGGTGTCCCTGTTTCCCATGGGGATGTGTCCCTGTTTCCCATGGGGATGTGTCTCTGTTTCCCATGGGGATGTGTCTCTGTTTCTTATGGGGATGTGTCTCTGTTTCCCATGGGGATGTGTCTCTGTTTCCCATAGGGATGTGTCTCTGTTTCCCATGGGGATGTGTCTCTGTTTCCCATGGGGATGTGTCTCTGTTTCTTATGGGGATGTGTCTCTGTTTCCCATGGGGATGTGTCTCTGTTTCCCATGATGATGGTGTCCCTGTTTCCCATGGGGATGGTGTCCCTGTTTCTTATGGGGATGGTGTCCCTGTTTCCCATGGGGATGGTGTCCCTGTTTCCCATGGGGATGTGTCTCTGTTTCCCATGGGGATGTGTCTCTGTTTCCCATGATGATGGTGTCCCTGTTTCCCATGGGGATGTGTCCCTGTTTCCCATGGGGATGTGTCTCTGTTTCCCATGGGGATGGTGTCCCTGTTTCCCATGGGGATGTGTCCCTGTTTCCCATGGGGATGTGTCTCTGTTTCCCATGGGGATGTGTCCCTGTTTCCCATGATGATGGTGTCCCTGTTTCCCATGGGGATGTGTCCCTGTTTCCCATGGGGATGTGTCCCTGTTTCCCATGGGGATGGTGTCTCTGTTTCCCATGGGGATGTGTCTCTGTTTCCCATAGGGATGTGTCTCTGTTTCCCATGGGGATGTGTCTCTGTTTCCCATGGGGATGTGTCTCTGTTTCTTATGGGGATGTGTCTCTGTTTCCCATGGGGATGTGTCCCTGTTTCCCATGGGGATGGTGTCCCTGTTTCCCATGGGGATGGTGTCCCTGTTTCCCATGGGATGGTGTCCCTGTTTCCCATGGGGATGTGTCTCTGTTTCCCATGGGGATGTGTCCCTGTTTCCCATGGGGATGGTGTCCCTGTTTCCCATGGGGATGTGTCCCTGTTTCCCATGGGGATGTGTCTCTGTTTCCCATGGGGATGTGTCTCTGTTTCCCATGGGGATGTGTCTCTGTTTCCCATGGGGATGTGTCTCTGTTTCCCATGGGGATGTGTCCCTGTTTCCCATGGGGATGGTATCCCTGTTTCCCATGGGGATGGTATCCCTTTTTTGCATGGGGATAGTATCCCTATTTCCTATGGAGATTGGATCCCTGTTTCTCATGACTGAATGCTGCTTTAAAACTATAGCATCCCAACTTCTTGGGATAAATAAGGTCGGAGAAGCGACAGCTCATAAGCTGTGATGCAAACTACGCGCTACAGGTAACAGTTGAGTACTATCAGACTCAAATGTAATATCGAGATCGCAACATTGATTGAAAATTTAGGATCAAAGATAATTTTCAGCGGCAAATCGATTTCAATAAAATTTTCAGTCTTAAGGTAAACGCAGCTCTTTACGATTGCTGCCAATCAGCGCACAATTATTACTAATTTTACTTTTTTCTCTTGAAGTTTGTCTGTCCCGCACAGCTACAGCGGGCAGCACCCGCGTCGCAGGGTGCGAGCAAACAGTGCCGACAGCGTAGAACTCTGTAAATCAGAGCACAGCCAATTCGAAACAAATTTTAAACTCCTTCAGTAATTAAATGCCTAAATGCTAAAATTTACAACGTTCAAAAAATTATTTAGCTCTCACTTTTTGGTCACCGGGATCGATGCGGTCTGCATCCGACTCCACCTGGTTAATACCTGAAGCTGCTGCATTATTAGCTGGCTGATCAACACGCTCTGCATCCGGCTCCACCTGGTCAACGCCTGAAGCTGCTTTACTCTTATCTTGATGATCAACACGTTCCGCATTTAGCTCCACCTGGTCAACACCTGCGACTGCTCTGGACTGAGATGATTGATCAACACGCTCTACTTCCGGTTCCACCTCGTAAACACCAGAATCCAATCCACTATTAGTTGACTGATCAATAAGCTCTGCACCGGGCTTCACTTGGTTAATACCAACAGGTGCTTCACTCTTAGCTGGCTGAACGAAATGCCCTGCCTTTGGCTCTACATGGTAAACACCTGTAACTACCCTGGACTGTGATGATGAGTGATCAACTGGCTCTGCACTTAAATCCACCTTATCAACACCTGAAGCTGCTCCACTCTTAGTTAGCTGATCGATACGCTCTGCATCCGGCTCCACCTGGTCAGTATCTGAAGCTGCTGCACTATTAGCTGGCTCTGCCTCCGGCTCCACCAGGTCAGTGTCTGAAGCTGCTGCACTATTAGCTGGCTCTGCCTCCGGCTCCACCAGGTCAGTGTCTGAAGCTGCTGCACTATTAGCTGGCTCTGCCTCCGGCTCCACCAGGTCAGTGTCTGAAGCTGCTGCACTATTAGCTGGCTCTGCCTCCGGCTCCACCAGGTCAGTGTCTGAAGCTGCTGCACTATTAGCTGGCTCTGCCTCCGGCTCCACCAGGTCACTGTCTGAAGCTGCTGCACTATTAGCTGGCTCTGCCTCCGGCTCCACCTGGTCAGTGTCTGAAGCTGCTCCACTATTAGCTGGCTGATCAACACGCTCTGCATCCGGCTCCACCAGGTCAGTGTCTGAAGCTGCTGCATTCTTAGCTGGCTGATCGACACGCTCTGCATCCGGCTCCACCTTGTCAGTATCTGAAGCTGCTCCACTATTAGCTGGCTGATCGACACGCTCTGCATCTAGCTCCACCAGGTCAGTATCTGAAGCTGCTCCACTAGTAGCTGGCTGATCGACACGCTCTGCATCCGGCTCCACCTGGTCAGTGTCTGAAGCTGCTCCATTATTAGCTGGCTCTGCATCCGGCTCCACCTGGTTAATACTTGAAGCTGCTGCACTATTAGCTGGCTGATCGACACGCTCTGCATCCGGCTCCACCTTGTCAGTATCTGAAGCTGCTCCACTATTAGCTGGCTGATCGACACGCTCTGCATCTAGCTCCACCAGGTCAGTATCTGAAGCTGCTCCATTAGTAGCTGGCTGATCGACACGCTCTGCATCCGGCTCCACCTGGTCAGTGTCTGAAGCTGCTCCATTATTAGCTGGCTCTGCATCCGGCTCCACCTGGTTAATACTTGAAGCTGCTGCACTATTAGCTGGCTGATCGACACGCTCTGCATCCGGCTCCACCAGGTCAGTATCTGAAGCTGCTCCACTATTAGCTGGCTGATCGACACGCTCTGCATCCGGCTCCACCAGGTCAGTATCTGAAGCTGCTCCACTATTAGCTGGCTGATCGACACACTCTGCATCCGGCTCCACCAGGTCAGTATCTGAAGCTGCTGCACTATTAGCTGGCTGATCGACACGCTCTGCATCCGGCTCCACCAGGTCAGTGTCTGAAGCTGCTCTATTATTAGCTGGCTCTGTATCCGGCTCCACCTGGTTAATACTTGAAGCTGCTGCACTATTAGCTGGCTGTTCGACACGCTCTGCATCCGGCTCCACCTTGTCAGTATCTGAAGCTGCTGCACTATTAGCTGGCTGATCGACACGCTCTGCATCCGGCTCCACCAGGTCAGTATCTGAAGCTGCTCCACTATTAGCTGGCTGATCGACACGCTCTGCATCCGGCTCCACCTGGTCAGTATCTGAAGCTGCTGCACTATTAGCTGGCTGATCGACACGCTCTGCATCCGGCTCCACCAGGTCAGTATCTGAAGCTGCTGCACTATTAGCTGGCTGATCGACACGCTCTGCATCCGGCTCCACCAGGTCAGTGTCTGAAGCTGGTCCACTATTAGCTGGCTCTGCCTCCGGCTCCACCAGGTCAGCGTCTGAAGCTGCTGCACTATTAGCTGGCTGATCGACACGCTCAGCATCCGGCTCCACCAGGTCAGCGTCTGAAGCTGCTGCACTATTAGCTGGCTGATCGACACGCTCTGCATCCGGCTCCACTAGGTCAGCGTCTGAAGCTGCTCCACTATTAGCTGGCTGATCGACACGCTCTGCATCCGGCTCCACCTTGTCAGTATCTGAAGCTGCTGCACTATTAGCTGGCTGATCGACACGCTCTGCATCCGGCTCCACCAGGTCAGTATCTGAAGCTGCTGCACTATTAGCTGGCTGATGGACACGCTCTGCATCCGGCTCCACCAGGTCAGTGTCTGAAGCTGCTGCACTATTAGCTGGCTGATCGACACGCTCTGCATCCGGCTCCACCTTGTCAGTATCTGAAGCTGCTCCACTATTAGCTGGCTGATCGACACGCTCTGCATCCGGCTCCACCAGGTCAGTATCTGAAGCTGCTGCACTATTAGCTGGCTGATCGACACGCTCTGCATCCGGCTCCACCAGGTCAGTGTCTGAAGCTGGTCCACTATTAGCTGGCTGATCGACACGCTCTGCATCCGGCTCCACCTGGTCAGTGTCTGAAGCTGCTCCATTATTAGCTGGCTCTGCATCCGGCTCCACCTGGTTAATACTTGAAGCTGCTGCACTATTAGCTGGCTGATCGACACGCTCTGCATCCGGCTCCACCAGGTCAGTATCTGAAGCTGCTCCATTATTAGCTGGCTCTGCATCCGGCTCCACCTTGTCAGCGTCTGAAGCTGCTACACTATTAGCTGGCTGATCAACACGCTCTGCATCCGGCTCCACCAGGTCAGTGTCTGAAGCTGCTGCACTCTTAGCTGGCTGATCGACACGCTCAGCATCTGGCTCCACCAGGTCAGTATCTGAAGCTGCTCCACTATTAGCTGGCTGATCGACACGCTCTGCATCCGGCTCCACCAGGTCAGTATCTGAAGCTGCTCCACTATTAGCTGGCTGATCGACACGCTCTGCATCCGGCTCCACCTGGTCAGTGTCTGAAGCTGCTCCATTATTAGCTGGCTCTGCATCCGGCTCCACCTGGTTAATACTTGAAGCTGCTGCACTATTAGCTGGCTGATCGACACGCTCTGCATCCGGCTCCACCTTGTCAGTATCTGAAGCTGCTGCACTATTAGCTGGCTGATCGACACGCTCTGCATCCGGCTCCACCAGGTCAGTGTCTGAAGCTGGTCCACTATTAGCTGGCTCTGCCTCCGGCTCCAGCTTGTCAGCGTCTGAAGCTGCTGCACTATTAGCTGGCTGATCAACACGCTCTGCATCCGGCTCCACCAGGTCAGTGTCTGAAGCTGCTGCACTCTTAGCTGGCTGATCGACACGCTCAGCATCCGGCTCCACCAGGTCAGTATCTGAAGCTGCTCCACTATTAGCTGGCTGATCGACACGCTCTGCATCCGGCTCCACCAGGTCAGTATCTGAAGCTGCTCCACTATTAGCTGGCTGATCGACACGCTCTGCATCCGGCTCCACCTGGTCAGTGTCTGAAGCTGCTCCATTATTAGCTGGCTCTGCATCCGGCTCCACCTGGTTAATACTTGAAGCTGCTGCACTATTAGCTGGCTGATCGACACGCTCTGCATCCGGCTCCACCAGGTCAGTATCTGAAGCTGCTCCACTATTAGCTGGCTGATCGACAAGCTCTGCATCCGGCTCCACCTTGTCAGTATCTGAAGCTGCTGCACTATTAGCTGGCTGATCGACACGCTCTGCATCCGGCTCCACCTGGTCAGTGTCTGAAGCTGCTCCATTATTAGCTGGCTCTGTATCCGGCTCCACCTGGTTAATACTTGAAGCTGCTGCACTATTAGCTGGCTGTTCGACACGCTCTGCATCCGGCTCCACCTTGTCAGTATCTGAAGCTGCTGCACTATTAGCTGGCTGATCGACACGCTCTGCATCCGGCTCCACTAGGTCAGCGTCTGAAGCTGCTCCACTATTAGCTGGCTGATCGACACGCTCTGCATCCGGCTCCACCAGGTCAGTGTCTGAAGCTGGTCCACTATTAGCTGGCTGATCGACACGCTCTGCATCCGGCTCCACCAGGTCAGTGTCTGAAGCTGGTCCACTATTAGCTGGCTCTGCCTCCGGCTCCACCTTGTCAGCGTCTGAAGCTGCTGCACTATTAGCTGGCTGATCGACACGCTCTGCATCCGGCTCCACCAGGTCAGTGTCTGAAGCTGCTGCACTATTAGCTGGCTGATCGACACGCTCTGCTCCGGCTCCACCAGGTCAGTATCTGAAGCTGCTCCACTATTAGCTGGCTGATCGACACGCTCTGCATCCGGCTCCACCAGGTCAGTATCTGAAGCTGCTCCACTATTAGCTGGCTGATCGACACGCTCTGCATCCGGCTCCACCAGGTCAGTATCTGAAGCTGCTGCACTATTAGCTGGCTGATCGACACGCTCTGCATCCGGCTCCACCTGGTCAGTGTCTGAAGCTGCTCTATTATTAGCTGGCTCTGTATCCGGCTCCACCTGGTTAATACTTGAAGCTGCTGCACTATTAGCTGGCTGTTCGACACGCTCTGCATCCGGCTCCACCAGGTCAGTGTCTGAAGCTGCTGCACTATTAGCTGGCTGATCGACACGCTCTGCCTCCGGCTCCACCTTGTCAGTATCTGAAGCTGCTGCACTATTAGCTGGCTCTGCATCTGGCTCCACCAGGTCAGTATCTGAAGCTGGTCCACTATTAGCTGGCTCTGCATCGGCTCCACCAGGTCAGTATCTGAAGCTGCTGCACTATTAGCTGGCTGATCGACACGCTCTGCATCCGGCTTCACCAGGTCAGTGTCTGAAGCTGCTGCACTCTTAGCTGGCTGATCGACACGCTCAGCATCCGGCTCCACCTTGTCAGTATCTGAAGCTGCTGCACTATTAGCTGGCTGATCGACACGCTCTGCATCCGGCTCCACCAGGTCAGTATCTGAAGCTGCTCCACTAGTAGCTGGCTGATCGACACGCTCTGCATCCGGCTCCACCTGGTCAGTGTCTGAAGCTGCTCCACTATTAGCTGGCTGATCGACACGCTCTGCATCCGGCTCCACCAGGTCAGTATCTGAAGCTGCTCCACTATTAGCTGGCTGATCGACACGCTCTGCATCCGGCTCCACCAGGTCAGTATCTGAAGCTGCTGCACTCTTAGCTGGCTGATCGACACGCTCAGCATCCGGCTCCACCTTGTCAGTATCTGAAGCTGCTGCACTATTAGCTGGCTGATCGACACGCTCTGCATCCGTCTCCACCTTGTCAGTGTCTGAAGCTGCTCCACTAGTAGCTGGCTGACCGACACGCTTTGAACCCGGCTCTACTGTTGAAAACCTGCAGGCGTTTTACTTTTCTTTAAAGTGAAATTCTCCTCATTCAGGCCTAAACCTTCAGTCTCTGAGGTAAGTTTTCTATCCTCAGTATCCTCCCTGAGAAAACATTCTGACATTAAAGTCGGAAGCTGTCGGAATGACAGATTATTTTCTTCAGCATCCTTACTGACTGAACCTTCGGTGTCTGATTTCAAAGTCTCTTCCTGACAGTCTATTCCCAGTGCTAGCGAAGTTTGGGCATTTAAAGCGGAAGTATTCGTCATAGGGTCCATTACGCGCAAAACTTTCGTCTTTGAAGTCAGATTCACTTTCTCTGTGTCAATGACGCGTGAAATTCGGTCTCTAATTCTTTTGAAATTTCTATCGCTGAAGTTTGAGCATCTTCTGCGGCGTCAATCAGGCTTGAACCTTTGGACTCAGGGGTTTTATTCAGTTCTTCGGCATCTTTGACGCGTAGAACGTTGATACTTGATGTTGGAATTCTTCCATCTGCTGAACTCTGAACATCTGCTGTAATAGGAGACGTTTTCTTAGTGTTTATCATGCCTATACGCGAATTTTCAGCCGCTGACGTTGACTTCTGTTTCTTCGCGGTACTATTCATCACACATAAGTCCTCCGGCGTTTCTTTGGAATTTTCTACGTGTGATCTCTGAATCGGAATGTTTGAAGGATAGAGCCTTCAGTCTCTGATGTCGGGGCTGAACCCGTAGTTTCCGATGCGTGAGAAATTTCGGTCTCTACAGTCGGTGTCTCATCTAGGCTTACTGAAAAATTATGCTCGTATAGGATTTTCATTCCAATTGTTTGAAAACCGTCTCTAATGTTGGAGTCTCTTTCAAGTGCCCGTCACGCATAAATCTTGAGTCTGTGAAGCTGGACTCTCATCCTCTGTATTTCTGCGTCGGTCCCAGACGCCAGATTCTCTTTCGTTCTGCTTACTACGGATGAATTTTCAGTCACTGAAATCAGTGATTCTTCGTCGGAGTCTATCACGCGTGAAACTTCGGCCTTTCGAGTAAGCGTCAGTTTCGCAATGTCATTCGCATTTAAAATGCTCTCAAAAGTCGGCTTTTGTTTAGGGAAGCTCTGAATTTCGTGATTGCAACTTCTGGAAAGTGTTAAAGACGCCTTATCTGACGTGGGTCTGTCTTCATCGATTACCTTAGCCTGTAAAGTTTGCGTCTCAAAAGTAGGAATTTCTTCGCAGCATTCGCCTACAGAAGCGAATTGGTTCTTAGAAGTCTGTTCATCTTCTACACTACCCTTAGTAGATGCTGGAGCTTCGATTTGTGAAACCTCTTTCAACACCGCGATTTTAGGAAACATCCGAGAAGGCAAAGTGGGCTCGTGCTCAACAGTGCCTCTAGTCTGTGGGGTGAAGATATCCTCTAAAGCGCTTTGCGTACGTAAAACATCCGACTGTAAGTTCGGCTCGCTTTCAACAGCACTGGCAAAAATGTCAGCTTCAAAAAATGACTCAACTTGCATCACAGCCTTCATGTGCGGAAGTTTAGTTTTACAAGCCTGAGACTCACTGACTGGTGAAACATTGGCCGAAAAATTTGGATTCTTCGCAACAAAACTAGCCAAAATTGAATGTTCAGCAATAGAGCTTCGCCTCTCTTCAACATTATCCATCACATGCGTATGTAAGTGAGAGGTCGGCTTCTCTTCTAAATCCCTCTTCGGCAATATGAGTTTGCTCCCAGCATTCGAGTCTCTTTCTTTCATATGTGAAACTTCTAATTCCAAATTCGACTCACTGTACTTATCCTGGTAAGCTTTGGTCTCAGAAGCCAGCATTGCTCTCTGAACAAACTCTGTAGTTAAAACATCTGTCTCAGTAGTGGACGCACCTTTAATTATGCTTCCGTCTGAAGAGGCTTGGATTTCTGACGCCCAGTTGTTTTTCAATGTTGTCTTTGATGCTACAAGGGACTTTCTTGCTGAGTTCGGGGTTTCCTCCATGACATCCTGCACTTTGGACGCTTTAGCGTCAGGCAAGGGCACCTCTACAGCAATACCAGTTTCGAGTGATGCGATTTTCGCTCCTAAAGCTTGTCTGCCATCAACGATAGAATCGCAGTGCGAACTTTCAATCTTCGATATCGGTAGGTTCTCTTCAATACCTTCAACTGTGGCGGGGGCAGGTTCCGTCAAAGTCAGCTTTTCATCATTAGCCTCATTTAGAGAAGCCCCGGCTTGCGAAATAAGCCTGCTTTCAACCATAGCATTTTCGCTTGAAACTTGGCTTCGTGATAGCGACCCGTCTTTGGTAGTATTGCTACTAGTAGGAAAATCGTATTCCTCCCGATGCACTGCGGATGACAGGAAGCTTGTCCTCAGACTTTCATCTCCAGCAAATTGGTCCACTTTACTAGTCAAATGGATACTCAAATTCAGTTTCGCACTATTATCAGCTTTGATTGCACAGGTTCCGCGTTTGTAGTTGCAACTACTTCTATCTTTATTTCCTTGATTGGAGGAGCAAAGCAGCTGTTCCAGCTGTTGTCTGTTGTTGGAGTTCGCACTGGCACTGCTGACACAATCGGTGACAGCATCAGAATCTCCACCGGGCTTAATCGAAACAATTGACCGGATTTCAGACGATTCTTCACTCGAAATCTCATCAAAGGTAGCAGCTTCGTATTTAATTCTCTCCTCAGAATCAAAATACTTTGTGCTTGGAGCCAGTAGCAGACTCAGGTCAACGTCCGTTTGATGAGTGCTTGCAACTGATCGGCCAACTTTTGCACTAGAAACCGAATAATGGTCAGAATCGTCATTAAGAACGGTCAAAAAGCCGTCCTCTGCCAACTCAACAGCATTTGAGTCTGTTGTGAGAACTTTCAGCTCCCTAGCTTTTGATATGCTTTCAATAACTTCCGCTCCTTTGCGAGACGATTGTTGGGTGAGATCAGTGGCTGCTACAAGCTCACCAACTCGGGGCTCTGTGGGAACTTCAGACTGGTTAGCAGACTTTGTCCCATTGGAAACTTGTAGAGTTGTTGGGTCCTTGTCAGCTGAACTGCTATGCGAAATCAAATCCACGAATGAGGACACAACGGAACTAGCATCTTCAGGGATACTGGCCTGGGTGCAACTTCTGGCAGAATTTCCTGAACCAGGTCTTGATGCAGCTGAATTTGGTTCCACTTCAACTCCATGCGGCTTTCCAATGAGCTCTTCTGGTTCGCTATAATCCAAAGCCTGTCTAGAAATTTCTAAATTCCTGCGCGCCTCCGCCTCATCAGAATTCGGTTTATCAATGTAAGCCGCCGCCGCACGTGCTTTGCTTTCGGTCAACTGGTTGGTTTTACCTGCAGCTTGAAGCGTCTCTTCCTGTATAAATAGGTCGTAGTTATTATATCGGTATGTAAATATCCTTCATTCAAGCTATTCATTTTACAACAATAAATATCATAAACGAATTACTCACTCGAATAATCTGGAGCAGACTTTTGATCGCGGTCTCGCCAAGGTACTCTTTGTTCAAATCGATTCGATTCCTGGCATTGCGAAAAATTCTGTTGGCAACGGCTTTTAGCTAAAAAAAATTTCGTAAGATTTTTTTTTCTTTGCTAGCTCTAAACTATCCTGACACGGTACAATTTGCCCATGCACTAACCATGACGGTTGCCTCCACTGGATTCGGTTCCAGCTCTGTTTCAGACAACAGATCCTCCAATCTGGCTGAAGTCCGCTCGTGCTCCTCTGCAGCAGAGTTCAAGAGTTCCAACAGTTTTCGCTGCGTTTCCATAGCAACCGAATAGGCCAGCTCCATCTAAAGACGAAACGGTAAAAGCACTACAGTCAAGTGCAGTTTGAGGGTTTTCGAAAAGACACAGTGTAAGAAGAACTAAAATTTAACGTCCTCAATCACCTGCTCTCCAGTTGCTTTCAGTTGAAACAGCAACTCGGTGGAATCGGCGCCAAACGCCGCTGACGAAGCCTCAGTCTGGCAGTCTGGCAGTCTGGCCAGCTGCTCAGAGAGGCGGCGACACTCCGACTCAAGCTCGGGTAGGCGCTCCGCCGCCTGATAGACTGACACCTGCAATTTCGGCCGGTGAAGATAATCAGTGAATTAGCGAGAACAAATGTGCCCTGTATGCATCTAGCGATCGTACTGGTGAGCATAAACAGACACATTAACAATTTTTACTGAAGAGTCCGAGAATTGCCCCGAAAACTTTTCCCTGCAATTTCCCGCCTGAAAGGCTGAAAGGTAGTCATGCACTCACTGAAAAGCAGCTGGTTCCAAACAGCTTTCAGCATCAGTCACAGGGATCTGCGCCTCTGTAGATGGTGTCTCCTGTTACTGACACCCCACTGTTACTGGCAAGATACTTGAGGCAGGCCTGAAAGCTTCATAGACTTTCAGCCTCATAGCCCCGTTTGAAGACCATTAGGCATTTTCATGACGGTAAACATTTGGCACAACATTCCTCAATCTTGCCTGCATTATATTGTCAGCAAGATTCAAATTAACTACAGCCAAGATAATCGAGAGTTATTAAAGGATTTCGACGAAAATTCTTCAATCTCAACCAGTCCTAGTTAACTAGCCCAAGGTGTCAAGAACACCTGGTCAGTACACATCAACTTTCTAAAAAGTCCGCACTGAAAACTGCCTATTCTGCCTCTCCAGTATTGTGAATGCGAAGCACTTCATCAGCGAATGCCCCGCCTTTACTCGGAACAGACTAACTATATCGACCCGAACCCCGATCTCTCCTGTATTTTCAGACAGCTCGTCCGCTACCAAAGTGCTACTGGTCCGTAACATTGAGGACGGACACAGGCACTACCCGGATCTCCCTGCTGCATCCGAATCGGAGCCACTGCTGCTAGGGGTGGGTGGAATAGCATGGCTCTCCTAACCAACTGGCAGTTATACTGTAAAATAACTGTTGCCGAGTGCGGAGCTACGGGGGCCTCAACGCACCTGGTCCAGCAGTAGTCGCAGTGAGCACTCCTGCTCAGCAACTTGGTCTCTCAGCATCTCGTTGCGCTGCATCAGGCCGGCAAGACCGCGCAGCAGGTCCGCACTCGGCAGGTCGGGGGCATCGACGCGCAGCCGCCCAAGTCGGCATTGCTCAGCTTCAACCGGCTTGAGTCGCTCTGTCAGCTGTTGAAGGCGCCGTTGAGCGCGCCAAGCGCCGCTGCGTAATTCAACGCCAAGTAGGCGCGCTTCTTCGGCCAGCTGGCTGACCGCTTCATCAATATTGGCACCAGAGTCCGCTGGCGCTTCCGCCATCAGGGAGAAGAGCCGTGCACAAGTGCTGGAGCTATTTATTGCTGCAGAAATCAGTTATCAGAATCTAATTCTAATCGCAGATCTAAGAGTTGTTTTGTTCATTTTTCTGCTACACTCGTACTAACTCTTAACAATGAGAGTTAACTGCAGATTTAGAAGTGCCTTCTCTATTACCAAATAGAAAAATCATATATAGGATTTTGAAGGCTTGAATTTGAACTGAGTTATAATAAGGCTAGTCTTCTTTTGATCTTTAATTATGTTGGCTTGCCCCATCCTGTGTTATAACTGTTTTATAATAAAACTAGTTTCATTTATTTAAGAATCTCCAAAGCTTTAGGAAATCTAGTAACAAGATTTTATAGCATATTTGCTTCTACCACAACAATATTTAAAAAAATTGGCAAATCTAGCAAAACTAGCAAATTATATCATAAATAATGTTATTTAGTTAATATATCAAAATATTATATCTATCTATAATATAGATATAGATTATATCTATCTTTATATACATATATAAAGATCATGTTTTTTTATTTTGGAATATTGTAGAAATTAGTGATAATTTGGTAATAAAAGGCATGCTAAGTATTTAAATGATATATGCATTATCTTTCTATAAATACTTTGTAAGACAAAAATATTTTCTTTTATTATAAATATAAAGTTTGTTAACATTTCTATTCTATGATCTTTAAACAAAGTTTTAGATTATAGACTTTATATAAATTTTATTCCTAATATTTATTTATGACTTGGACTATGTTTAAATAAAATTACCATTTCCTATCAATTACCATGTCAAGACTAATTAATAAATTCATGTTAAAATTTATAGCTGCTAGAAATGTTTCTTTAAATTAATAGAACCATTTATTTTTCTATTTTCTTAGCAGATGAAATGTAAACATACAATCTTGTATAGGACTTTGTTTCACATGTTTAAAAAATAAGGTTGAGTGTTAACATGTCCTATCCTAGCTTCTAGTTTAGATTTTTTCTAAAAGCAACCATAGCTATCAATAAATAGATTAGTTTTTGTATATATAACTTAGTGAATATACCTAGGCTATAGTATAATCATATTTTTTTAATGAATTGACTGATCGAATCGAAATTATTGATATACAAGACGAATGAAGTTTGTGACTTCTACTAGCGTAAAAATTTACCAAGTAAGGTTTTTAGAATTAAAACAGTTGATTAGGGTAAATTGATTGATTTTATCCCATTATTAAGGAGAAAAAACATTGTTATAAAAGTCTAGGTTCACAGGCAACAGCATTATTTTATGAAATTCTAGACTTTCAATCAATCAAGCCATCTGTGAGCTGGAAACTTGGTGCTTCGCAGAAGTTTCTCAGAAAATATCGGTTTTAAGTTTGTACTCAATTCGAGGTCGATTGCCTGTTTTAACACAGAGTTTCTGCTACTGAAAGAAATTATGCTGTCCAAACACCGACTAAACTGTACTGTTAAAATTTCTTTGAAACAAATTCTTTCCTAAATTCGAAGGCTATTTCCGAATCCCGTGTATGGTTTGGGGTTGACTAAATAAAAAAATATGAAGCAGTATACGAGACATCAGGCAAAGCAGAAGGCGAGGATCAAGGACTTCTAGACTAATGGTCCGATCTTTGGTCCTACAATATGTAGATACACCATTAAAGAGTTTGCTACCACTCAGTAGAGTTACACCTCAAAAGGTTTTGTTGACAGGCTTTATCTTTTTACTTCAAGTTAATTGCTAGCTCCCTTGACCCATTATACGAGCGTATTTATGCTAATTTATCAGCTTTCTTTCACACCATATATCACAATTTGAGATTATAACATCCGGGTTCCGATCTCTCCCAGCTTTCTAAGCCTTTATGGATTCATGACGCTTGGTTCTCCACATAATACATATTAGTCTGTCGGCAATTTCGAATGCCACACAAACATTTGAGCAAGCTGACGGGCAAATAATCCGCAGTTAATTACATCAATATAATACTTCCTTCTTTGACTGGAAATACTTAAAAAAGACTCTGAAGAGAGGCAACTTTAAAGAAAGTTTAGGTTGAAATGAAATACAATGGCCATGGGACTTGTGGGTAACTCTGTGTGATGGTGTACATATAAAAAATGAAGTAGCTAAGCTGGACAATTTAAAGATCTGGAACAATCCGCACCGTGAATGCAGCCTACAATACGAATGCAAAACGATATCAGAAGCAAGGTCGAGTGCAATGTAGTTGCACCTGGCTGCTCACCTGGAGTTTACTTAAACCTGATTGGAATTAGCTAGGACAATTATTATTATTATTATTATTATTATTTATATTATTACATTCGGTGCAGGAGGTGCTGTTGCTCACGCTGCAGACACCCTACCGGAGGGGGCAGGCGCGCACTCGGCGTTTCGTCGACTGCCTGCTGGCTAGCTGATGCCGGCGCCCCGGACATTGCCGGCGCCCCGGACATTGCCGGCGCCCCGGACATTGCCGGCGCCCCGGACATTGCCGGTGGTGCGGCCTACGTTCGCGCCTAGGGCCCTGAAACGCGCCCTGTGACGTCTCTCGTTTGACTGGCTGACAACGTATTTTGTTGTTGTGTTGTAGAATTATTAAGCAAGAATTGCAATTTTTCCCACTGTCTACAAATAGTTTAAGGATCATTTAATTTATTTGGAAATATTTCACCTCTAGTTGACTTTTGACTTGTTTGTGTACACTCGCATCACGGGGGGTCAAGGTGCCTATTGTCATGATGCCGATCCGATGCCTGATTATAGTCAATGCACTTAAAAAATTGATGAACTTTTAAAGCATTCGAAAACGTTTATGCGCACGGGACAAAGCCAAGCCAATAGCTATTTTTAGGCTTGAATCAATGCCGTAGACAAAATTTCTGCTTTGATCTACGCAGCTCAGTCTCAAGTCGTCGTCTATGGATATTGGCATATTCTACTAGTGTTCTTACAAGTACAGTGCTGAGTTTTTCTATATCGCCGTGCAGAGAATCAAGCACTAGTTACTCAATTATATTTGTTCCCAAAGCTATATCCAGGCGATATAGTGCGGACGCTCTAAAGCCATGGCTGACGCTAGCAAGAAGCGGTCAAAAAAGAGGACAGTGAATCCGGCCGAGAAGGAGGAAATCGTCAAGAAGAAGCTGACCGAGTTCTACTCTAACGAAATCTACAAGGATCCGATCTTGAAGAAGAGTTTCAACTCAGAATCTGCTATATTTCTGGGCGCTGGAGCATTCGGTCACGTGTTTCTCGTCACGGCCAAGAAGGATGTCACATTCGACGATCTCGAAAGCATTACTGTCACACTGGGCAGGGACGAGAAGCACGAATACCTTAATCAGGTAGAGGCCCTGAAGGCGCCCAATAAATCGGACGTGGTACTGAAGAAAAACCAAGGCGTGGCCATGAAATGCGAAACAGCGTTTCTCTTCCAAGTGGAGAACTTCCCCATTACACCTAAGAACCTACCAGACGCAGACCCCGAGAGATTCTCTGTTTACAAGGAGTACAACACACTGAACAACATTTTTTCTAGGTAATATTTCAGTTTATTTATTAAATTTTCAATTTATATTTCTATGGACATAGCAATAGTTGCTTGGAGCCGGTCGTACTTGCATTTCCTATTAGGTTCGGCTACAAAGATACCCGGGGCTTCACTCGACCGTACGCGTTTGGTCACCTTGGCGACTACACCTACATGCATATTGAGAGCTCGAAAAAGACCAAAATGTACGGCTTTCACTTTCTCATGTTCGAAATCTGCGGCCCGGATATGGAGGACATGATGGAAATCTGCAGCTACAATTGCCGTCAAAACGAGCAGCGTCTGTCAACTCGGTAGGATTCTTAATTTTGTCTTTTCTTTGTACACTTTCGGCGATACTATAGATTTTACTTAACAGCAACCAATATGCAAAACTCCCCGCTGATGTCAGCACCGTCTTCATGGTTGGGGATCAGTTCTTCGCCAGGATGCAGTGCATTCAGGACACGGCTCTAGGCCTGACCCACAATGATCTCAAGTGCGATCAGCTGATGACTGGCAAAGGTGAGAACGGCAACACTATCTACCTGATCGATTATGGTCTTGTGACAAAGTACAAGGAGACCTGGACATCTACTCTGGTGGCTCCGCTGGGCAACCGCAGGTGGGCGCCTCGCTCCAACCACCAGATGGCGCCGCGGACTCCGTTGTGTGAGATTGAGTCCTCCTGCTACGTGCTGCTGCGACTGCTCAAGAACCACTTTCCCTGGGACGGCATGTTCGATAGGCAGATGATGAAGCTTCAAGAGCTGAAGGACCGCGGTGAGGAGGACATGACTATGAAGACTGGTGATGAGGTTCTGTACGAGGAAAAGCAGTACCTTTGGTTCTTCCTCAAGAAGGAGTCCGGCAAAAAGCTTGGCCATCTCACTGAGGATGTTGAGCAAGAAATAGAAAAGTACAAAGACTTTTTTGAAGAGCGAAACGACAAATGGGGGGACGGCGGCTCCCAGATGAAGGACATGATGGTGGACATGGCCAAGATGGGCGACCCCAACTACTGCGGCTTCGTTGAAAAGAAAATCGACTTCGCCGACGTGAACTACATCGGCATCCGTAAGCACCTGCTGAACATCTTTGACCTGTCGATGTACGCTCACAACCTTGAAACTGCGGGCCTTACCGGCCTTATGAAGCTGAATGTCGAAAACTTCTTCAAAGAAAACAAGGAGAAAAAGCAGCAGAGGACGGAATGCGGCCGGCCGGTGTACTATTACTTCCCCGAGGGCGAGCATCACTGCTACTTTGAGTGGTTCTGTCGGAGCAAGGACTTCTGGGAGAACAAGCCGGAGTACTGGCACAAACTGCTGGCGAATCGCGACGAGCTGGCCGAAATGCTGCGCAAGCGGCAAGCCGGCGCTAAGGCCGGTGGCGCCTCGCCCGCGCCGACCGCGTCAGCCGCCGCGCCGGATAAGAAGTGACAACCAGACTGAGGACTTCCGTTGTTCACCACTCCCTCTGAAACTTTCTGCTGGGCGAACCCAAAGCTGGTGTGGGATCAGTTTCTGTGTCTCATTTTTAACGGTTTTTCTGCAAGCAAAACCTTTTGAAGAAACCTGTTCTGGTTGGCCATGTTAAGAGGATCGAGTGGCTCTAAAAATTATTGCAAGAAAGAAAGAATTGAGAACAAAATTGCTTGCTCATTTTATTTTATAATTCTTCAGCAAATACAAGAATTCCCCGGAGCATTGTATTGCAATTCTTAAACATTTTCACTTCGTTTCATTTTAAGTGCTTTTTAGTAGCGAAGAAACTTATGATATCTAATGAGCCAGAGAGTTCGTGAGTGAGGTCATGAGTGAGGTCATGAGCGACTACAGAAGTTAGTGCATGAGTGATTAAATGAGTGAGTGCATGAGTGAGTGCATGAAAGAGTGCATGAGTAAGTGAGTGCATAAGTGAGTGCATGAGTGAGTGCATGAGTGAGTGATTGAGTGAGTGCATGAGTGAGTGCATGAGTGAGTGCATGAATGAGTGCATGAGTAAGTGAGTGCATAAATGAGTGCATGAGTGAGTAATTGAGTGAGTGCATGAGTGAGTGCATGAGTGTGTGCATGAGTGAGTTCATTTGTTATTTCATGAGTTTATGAGTTCATGAGCGCCCAGCGCCAGATCGACAGGCTGGTCAAGGTGGCATCGAGCGTCGGTCTGGTTGTCAACATGCTGAAGACCGAGGTGCTGAATGCACGTGCTGGCCGACATCCCAGCGGACCCAGACGACCAGGCTCGCACGCTGCCAGCGGTTCACCTACCTCGGCGGTCTGGTGCCTCACGTAGAGGAAGACCTCCGGCGGCGCAGAGGACTTGCCTGAGCGGCCTTGCGCTCGATCCGGGCCGTTGTCCAATCCGAAACGCTGCTCGACCGCCAGAGGGCTCGGCTGTGGCAGGCGATGGTCGAAACCATCCTGCTCTACAACGCCGAGACGTGGACGCTGACGGCTACGCTAAAGCGGCAGCTGCACTCGGCGCACTCAGGGCTGCTCAATGCGGCCTTTTGAGCTGACGAGAGCGTCGGGACCGAGGCCCTGAACGATCGGGCCAAGCTGCAGCGCCCGTCCATTATCCTGCGCCGGCGGCGACTACAACTGGCGGGCCACATGATCCGGGCCGAGAGCTACTGCCCCCAACTTGTTCAGGACGTCCTGCTGCTCACCTTGCAGGGTCCGTTCAGGCGGGGTCGGGCCCGAACCCGTCGATACGTGGACTGCCTGCTGTGCGACGCTGGGGCGCCCGACACTGCCAACGGAGCGGACTTCGTTCGCTCTCAGGCTCTGCAGCGCGCCATCTGACGCGCCCTGCTCCAACTGTGACTGTGCATGCGGGGTCGCGTATTTTGTTGTTGTTGTTGTTGTTGTTGTTGTTGTTGTTGTTCATGAGTAAGTGATAGAGTGAGTATATAAGTAAGATCTTGAGTGTGGTCATGAGCGAGTTCATGAGCGAATTTATAAGCAAGCTCATGAATTTTTAGGGCACGAGTATTGCTGCGCTACACTACTTAAAGTAGCCGATACGAGTAGCACAGTGTTATATATTTCTCTACAAGCCAAGAGTTCAGTTGCTGGTGATTTAGCAATTCAATAATGATGCTCACAAGCTTTGGCCATCAAATTTACAATTGCGTGAGCAGCTTTGGTTTCAAGTCCTGTTAAAAGGCAGGAGCTCCATGATGCCAGGGAAGGTGCTTCTTCCCTGTGCAGCTTCCGAGCTCTCGAGTCCCGAGAGACCGGCAAGCAAACTATTGAATAGCTGTGCTGGTCAGGGATTTCAGAGGCTGCAGCAATTACGTCCGTGTGTCTCACTCACGCACATTATTTACCTTGCCAGCAGGCTGTTTAATGATGCAAAAAATCTTTCAATTCCAGGGAACAGAAAAAAATGGATCTTAAAGCTGGAAACTGTCGGTAGGCAAGCTCTCCGCTGCCACGCAGTCGTCTGGCTACAATTAAAAAGAAGAATAATGGCACTGTTGCTTTGTGCGCAAAAATTAATAGAATTATGCCTTCGCAGCACTTAAGACGAGTGGCTGGGGTAACGGAAAGAGGCGCGGAGTTCAGAGAGGCAGCGGCCGCTGACAGAGGTTTGGGGCCGGCAATTAGCGGGAGGAAGCCTAATTATTAATAATTATTGCATTGGAATGCGCGAGTCTTCCGCAAAAACTCTGCCTGCCACTCCATTAGCTTACAAAGAAATCAAGGAACTCATGCTCTGCTCAGACTGGGAATACAATGACAAAATTGATGCAGATAGTGGAAAAGTCGCTCTAAGCAATCTTGGGATTGGCTCCTTGCCTGAGAGAATTTCTGTACCAGACCGGCACTACGCACTGGCCTGGCCTCGCGCCGGTCCAGTTAACTTTAATGGATCAATTAAGACAACATTAAGCCTGCCCGATCCCAGTTTCTCCCTAGCGCTGGGCAGAGCCTTTTCAAGCGGCGGTGCCGGCCCTGATTGGCCAATTTTACGGCTGGCTGGTCTCCAATGAAATGTGACGGATGAGACGCCGCTCTCCTGCCAGTCAGCCAAGCAGTCCCAGCAGTTCTGCGCTGGCTGGGGCCTCCTTAAGGAGCCAATTCTTTCTTCTACTACCCCCACTCCGCAGAAATCGGTTCTGCAGCTCACGCAGCCCCCCCCCCCCCCCCTATTCCAGTGCTGAATGAGCGGAGCAGGAAATTTTCTATGAAATGCAACGCCGCTCGTTTGAGGGGGGGGGGCTTTTCCTGATGGGCCGCAGGATTAGCCTTTTAAATTGGGGAGGCAGAGAAGCGGATGAGGCGAGGGAGAAGCTGAGGAAGGAGGGAGGTTGGCGTGTTTTGTTAAGAGCCAAAGGCGAACAACAAGAATGGAATTTGTTGTGCGATGCGATACTTCCTCAGCGGGGCGATGGAGTGTGATCAGAGCTGCCTGCTGGTCTCCTGACTGCAACCAAGGACCGCTGGTAGTCCTGAACAGCTTTCCGTGAAGGACAGTCCAATAGAAGCCAGTATGCGTTTGGCCCGAGATGCTGTTTCATCTGGACGGATCAGGGGGGGGGGGGCTGAACGAATCAATCTGGGGGTTGTCGTGCGATTCAAAGCCATGAGGGCCAACCCCCAAGGCACAGAGAGTGTACATGCCTGACAGCTGGTTGTGGGCGCCCTTCTGAGAATATTATTGTCTACTTTACACTAGGCCTGCTCCGTGGGCCTCAGTGTAAAGTGTGTTAACCCCACCCCACTCTCTACGCCCACCTCTCCTCCGGCCCCCCCCTCCGCCGCGTGCCGGGGGTTCTTAAACCCAGTATTTTCTGGCTTGGCCGTTTGTGTGCAAGTGCTCAGATTTTTTATTTTGTTTATTTCTCTTGTTTTATTCTCCCGGTTTTATCGATCAATTTCGAATTCAACGTACGCCCGTGTATTGCGCAAAATAAATGCAACATCTGAAGGGGTCGCCTTCCCCACCTCGTCGCTACTTTGTGCTCGCTGCCAACCCGCCGCCTTTGCCTTCCTTTTGCTGCTTGTGGGGTTGCGGGTTAGTGTTAGTATTATTATTATCATTATTGTTGTTATCATCAATATTATTAGCATTAATGGAAATAGATTCTTATACGCCTAGCCCCATCCAGTTCTGACGCTTTAATATTTGCCTTGTTGCTTGAGTTTAGCCAGCTTCTTGTCTTCATCAGATTCAATTAGCAAAGAGTGCCAGAAATGAGAAGCCCAGTGCGCCTGCAGAGCCACCCCCCCCCCCAAAACTGAGACAGGGCGGCAGGCAAACAATTGTGGCGCCTCAAAGCCCAACTAATTCAATTGACTGAAGGATGGAATTTAATTGGTTAGCGAGCCGGCGGCGCACCTGGGATAATTAGCCACCCGCGGATAGAAGGTCTCATAATGCAGCTGCCGGCACCTCAGACTGGGCAGCACCGACACGTGTTTACAGAATTTTGAGTCGCGGACCACCTCAACTGCAACCTCCGCCACTCCGCCCTCCGCCCTCCGCATGCTGAGCAGCTCTTTTTTCCCCCTGGGAATTGCTGCCGCCAATTTGCTCTAATTAATTATAGCCCCCCCCCCCTACTTCCTCATCGGCAATTGCCGGCCAAGCACAAGGCGCAGCTTCTTTTCCGCAGTCGGACCTGGACTTGGAGGCCAGAGACGCGCAGAGACGACAAAATGATTTGTTCCTGTCAGGAGGTACAGGGGGCGCTTGCGACAGGAAATTTCCTTCCTTCGACTGAGAAGCCGGTATTGGGAAATCTTTCTGCCTCCCCCCTTGGCACACAGAAGCATCCCTTCCTTGTCCCGCTCTTTGTTTAAGGATTTCCCAAACGCCCCCCCCCCTACTCGCAGTGTAAAAAATAGCGGCAAGAAAATCCGCTTGCTTCCGCGCTTGTTCCCAGAAGCAAACAGACCCGGGCGCCCCTTCAGCTAATAGCTTAATAGGCTGTGTAATTAAGTCGGCAAATGGCGGCCCACCCCGCGACCCGGCAATATCCGGCGGGTTGCAGAGAAGTGAGGATTGCCTCGCCGCCTCGATCGCTAGCAGCCCCCCAGCAGCAGCGGCGAGCCTGTCCGTCCGTCCGGCCGTCTGTGCCGCACCTCAGAGCGGCTAATGGCGGTCAAACAATTCTATTAGCATTATTGACCGGCAGAGAGGCTCTGGCTGGCCGGCCGCGAATTAATTTAGCCTAATTGATCCCGCTATTAAATCAATGTCAGGCTGGCTGGCTCGCTCACGCGGGAGGCATCAAACGCGCTGCTATCTATATGATGGGGGCTGGTGGCGGACATGATCCCAGAATGATTAGGGATGGAGCAGCTCCCAGATGACACTGTGCGGGGCAGGCATGATGTCACCCAACACTCTGCAGCCTATCAATATTATGGGCCGGCGTCAGACTGAGGCCAGTGTAATCGGCTAATTAGCTGCAACTAATTATTGACAATAATATGATAATTATGAAATTGCGCCCTCCCACAGGCCTGCATTGTAGGAGAATGACGCATTGAGTCTATAAATAACTGCAGCTTGTCCAACACTGGGATGCTATTCAGGACCTGCTCTGGCGGTGCGAGTCCAGTCAAGGACTTCTGAACCCACCTGGGCTGGAACCAACTAAACGACTATGATTTGTGAAGTTTGTACTCGTAGGTTTTAATGGTTGCGGATTGTACAGTTTTAGTATTGTCAAGGTTGGGTATTGTAAAGTTTGGGTGTTGTGAAGTTTGGGTATTGTGAAGTTTGGGTATTGTGAAGTTTGGGTGTTGTGAAGCAGTGGGCATTTGGGTAGTGGAGCATGCGAGAGTGCATGCTAAGGTGAGCTACATGTACGTAGGGGAAACGTGAAGTTGGGGAATCACGATGTGAAATTTTGGCGTTGTGATTCAGCCCGTTGTTATTACTAGTTAATGATTGGAGTGGAAAAGCTTCTCTCACTCTCGGCATAATGATCTCGACTAGAAAAAGCAGACCGGTTGCACAACCTGCAGGCTAAATTTGAGCAGAACTGCGCCGTGGGACGTCGTTATTAAAAAAAACAATTGTGTTTATCATTCAATGGAGGTTAGATAGAAATGTTTTCGAAAACAATGAGAAACTTTTAGACTAAGAGCCAAACGGGCAGATGGCTTTAACAAAAAAAGCTGAAACGTGCCCCCTCCTCCCCATTATTGCTTGAGGCTTGGAGTTTTGATGCACCGACGGGTTTATCACAGCTGACAGCTCTGTAGATTCGGCAGCTGAAAGACCTGCCAAGCTCCTCCCTCTCCACCTGGCTGGGGTGGGGTGGGGCACTGTAATTAAAAGCATTTTTCAAGTCAAGCGTCAATCAGCGCTAATCGATGTGGTCGTCAGCTTTGCGTGTTGGCGCTCGCGCCACCGCAGCGCTTTTCCTATTGAAACTGAATGACAGATTAACAAAGACAAGCCAGGCTATTTGCCTGCAGATTTGGCTGAGCAGAGTTTGCAGGTGACGCGCCTGAATAAGTCCCCGCTCCGCTCCGCCTGAGCTGTCAGTTTGCCTGTCATCAATGAAAGAGCTGACTGCTGACTGCTGACTGCTGACTGGCCTTGCACTGATGAGGCAAAATTGAGTTTCCAGTTAAAAAAAAACAGAAAATACACGAATTTTTCCTGACTAACTGCCACAACAGATTTTTGTTATGAGAGCCGTTTTTAATCAGCTACTTTCTCGCCTGAAGCAGCCTTCCCAGAGCTGCTGTTGAGTTTGTGGAGCACTCGATAACGAGCGTACCCCTTGGCATCAGCGGATCTTGCCGCCACGCACCATGTGTAGCACGGAGCTCAGAGATCCGTGACTTGAAATTGACCTGACAAGCTTGACACCCGAGGCCCTGACAAGCTTGACATCCGAGGCCCTGACAAGCTTGACACCCGAGACCCTGACAAGCTTGACTCCCGGGGCCCTGACAACCTTGACACCCGAGGCCCTGACAAGCTTGACATCCGAGGCCCTGACCAGATTAATTCCCGAGGCCCAGACCAGATTGATTCCCGAGGCCCTGACCAGATTGATTCCCGAGGCCCTGACCAGATTGATTCCCGAGACCCTGACAAGCTTGACTCCCGAGACCCTGACCAGATTGATTCCCGAGACCCTGACAAGCTTGACTCCCGAGACCCTGACCAGATTGATTCCCGAGACCCTGACAAGCTTGACTCCCGAGACCCTGACCAGATTGATTCCAAAGGCCCAGACCAGATTGATTCCCGAGGCCCTGACCAGATTGATTCCCGAGACCCTGACCAGATTGATTCCCGAGACCCTGACAAGCTTGACTCCCGAGACCCTGACCAGATTGATTCCCGAGACCCTGACAAGCTTGACATCCGAGACCCTGACAAGCTTGACTCCCGAGACCCTGACCAGATTGATTCCCGAGACCCTGACAAGCTTGACATCCGAGGCCCTGACAAGCTTGACACCCGAGACCCTGACAAGCTTGACTCCCGGGGCCCTGACAACCTTGACACCCGAGGCCCTGACAAGCTTGACATCCGAGGCCCTGACCAGATTAATTCCCGAGGCCCAGACCAGATTGATTCCCGAGGCCCTGACCAGATTGATTCCCGAGGCCCTGACCAGATTGATTCCTGAGGCTCTGACCAGATTGATTCCCGAGGCTCTGACCAGATTGATTCCCAAGGCCCTGACCAGATTGATTCCCGAGACCCTGACCAGATTGATTCCCGAGGCCCTGACCAGATTGATTCCCGAGGCCCTGACCAGATTGATTCCTGAGGCCCTGACCAGATTGATTCCCGAGGCCCTGACCAGATTGATTCCCGGGGCGCTGATCAGATTGATTCCCGGGGCGCTGATCAGATTGATTCCCGAGGCCCTGACCAGACTGATTCCCGAGGCCCTGACCAGATTGATTCCCGAGGCCCTGACCAGATTGATTCCCGAGGCCCTGACCAGATTGATTCCCGAGGCCCTGACCAGATTGATTCCCGAGGCCCTGACCAGGTTGATTCCTGAGGCCCTGACCAGATTGATTCCTGAGACCCTGACCAGATTGATTCCCGAGACCCTGACCAGATTGATTCCCGAGGCCCTGACCAGATTGATTCCCGAGGCCCTGACCAGATTGATTCCCGAGGCCCTGACCAGATTGATTCCCGAGGCCCTGACCAGATTGATTCCCGAGGCCCTGACCAGATTGATCCCCGAGGCCCTGACCAGATTGATCCCACTGACGCATCGCAGCCAGATTGGCACAGGATGTTGCAGCACTGCAAGAGCAATTGTTCCAGAGAGTAAAAAGCAGCGGAGCGGTGTGAAATCTCTAATCCGGAAGTGCTCGGAGAGCCCGGCACAGCTCTCGCAAACCTGCTCAGCAAGGAAATAATCGCAGACAAAATATGAGAATAGAGGCACCGCAAAAAATATCAGCATATTTGTGTCACCTCCGAGATTAAAAAATTAGCCAAGCTAACATGTTTAGAACGCAGAAAATTTTCCTTTATCCTCACAATGCCGGCACAGCGGATTTTCTAGCGTCAAGAGAAAAAGCCAAACCCACCTGATTGAGGAAACTCCTGGCTCTGGCTCGCTGCTTTTGTGACTGCCTTCAGCTAATGATGCCCAAGGACCCGGCTATGATGAAGCAGCCCCAACCCCCTCCTCCCCGAAATCCAGCTTCCTATTTGCGCTCGCTTCCTCTCTTTTCTCCCATTCTATAGCTACCTTTGTTTTTAAGCATGCGAGTATCCCCGGAATGGGAAAAAAGCGGGGGGGGGCTTCTCCCTCTACCAGTGCGGCTCGATTTCATAATTAATTATTGCCGGGTCCATCTGCCTCGGTCTAGCGTGTTTCCCAGTGGATCCCCAGCTGGTCTGCCGCAGCAATTAGCCGAAATTAGGGGGTGGGGGCAGGCAATTAAGGCAGTCAGGGCCCGATACATCTGTTTTGAGCTTTCCGCTTACCTTTCTTTCGTTTCAACCCCAACCCCCCCAATTGAGAATATTCGAGAGAGTTGCTCCACCAGTTCCCATCGATGCTGCAATTATTGATCTCTTTGACATGGACAAATCAATGATCCCGCCCAGTTTCTGCTCAGTCCGGACACGCAGCCTGCCTCCCCTTCCTGGTGTATCAAGCGAGTGGATTTAGGGAATATGAGGACTCCGAACCGGGGCAGCGGCGGTCGGGCCCAGCGCGAGACAGCTAATTAAGATAGGGGCATTATCTTATTAGATCCCACTTACGGGGAGGCGGAGGACTAATTCGCTGGGAGGCAAGAATCTGACAAGCCGTGGGTGTCCGTGACACCGCCAGCTGGGCAGCGCTGCTCAATAAATTATCGCTGTCGGTTCCAAATAGATGGCGAAATCTGCTGATCCGGCCTCCCCGATTCCCGAGCAAGTTTGAAGCATAAGTTAAACAATCGCTATTGCCCAGCTATTGAATTATGATAGCTTTTGTCTGCGCCACGGTGTCCCCGAGAAATGGATTAGGAGGCTTTTAGGGGAAGCCGGAGGATGGGGAGCGAGTGGCTCAGAGGCTGAGTGGGGATCTCAACTGCAATTGGCGGCTGAGGATAAATCAGCAGCATTGGCTGGCGGGGGGCTCCATTCTTCCCTAAGTTACTCGTGTTTATCCAGCTCAAAACACTCTTCCCAGACCCCTGACCCACCCCTTCGCTTGCTTATTAAGTGGCGTACAGGAAGCGGCTACCCCAGCTAGAAGTCAGCGGAGACCTGCAGTTAGCGCCAGTGAGACCTTGGACCAATTCAACAATGAGCGTCAGCAGCAGGAGCAGCACAGCCTTCTTCGTAGAGAATCTGCTTCAAGAGAAGAGAACGCCTGGTGAGTTCTGAATTAAAAAACTGGAATATTATTGACAGATTATTCATGAGTTTGCACTGAAACATTCCTGTCCGCCTTCCCATTCGCGCAGTAATGAAGTCGCCGGCGGGGTTTTCTTACCCTGCCGACGTTGCCCGCTCGTTTCCGCCTCTGCTGCTACCGCAGCCGCATCTGCGGCTCCCACAGCCGCAGTTGAAGGCCGCCGCCGCCGCCGCCGCCAGCTCTCCAACGGTCGCGTCAGACGACATTGTAGCTACCGAGGCAGTCAACGAGGCAGCCGCCGACGATGGCGACACGCTGGTCGCCGACGAGTCGGAGGACGCTCTGCCGGCGAGCTCCGATGAGATGTCGAACGGCGCCAGCGCCGGAGCCGGGGCTTCAGCCGCCGTTCTCGGCAAGCAGCGGCGGGCTCGCACGGCCTTCACCTACGAGCAGCTGGTGGCGCTGGAGAACAAGTTCAAGAGCACCCGGTACCTGTCTGTGTGCGAGCGGCTGAACTTGGCAATGAGGCTCAGCCTCACCGAGACTCAGGTGAGAAAAGAAAAAAACCTCTTAATTAAACAACCGCCTCTCTCTCAACACTGCAGAGCCAGTCAATCGAATTTACTAATATTTCCATTTTTCAGGTAAAAATTTGGTTCCAAAACCGGCGCACCAAGTGGAAGAAGCAGAACCCCGGCCTGGACGTGAACGCCTACAGCTCGGCGCAGACTCTGCTGTCCAGCACTGCCGCCCTGCAGGCCCTCGCCTCCACCAACCACCACCACCATAGCCATCACCAGCTGATGACGGCCAAGCACCCAGGCAAGAGCGGCCAGAGCTCGCCCGATCAGTGCCAGTCGGCAGCGGAGGAGGCCCTCGTGGCCGCCTCTATGCTCAAGGTGCACACGGTGCAGCATCAAGAGCAGCAGCAGCAGCAGCTGAAAGACAATCGTTTGGATAAATCGGCCACCCCGGCTGCTCTGCTAAGCAGCGGTGCGCCGCTGGGGTCGCCGGCACAGCAGCAGCAGCAGCTCGCAGCCGCCGCTGCCGCAGCCGCAGCTGGCTACCTGGGCCTCGGCCAGGGACCGCATTCGTGGTACCCATATCCGGGACTTCTATATAATCCTTGGTCGGCTTTTCAACAGTGACAAACTGAGAGAAAGACCGCTAGTTACACAAATTTGGTACACCGAGCTTTACTTGAAACTGCATATGAAGCACCGCCTTCTTGCTTTAATCCGTGTTGTTGCCCTCTGCTTCAAGGTCTATCGCTGAACCCCGCACAGCACTGTCAAGCCCAATCCTACAGTCATCCCAGATAAACATTTTCCCATTCCGAGCGTCGGCAATTTCCCTGATTGATCAGCGCTCCCGCCCCATTCTTTGTCGCTTTTTTCCTGCTTTAGCGGCCCCGGGCTGCTTTGTGTGCCTTTCATCTTGCTGAAAATCCCGTGTAAAAATATAAATACCGAAACATGAAAACTATCAATCTGACAACAATCGACTGGCAAAAATTAATTAGTCAGCTGTCATTGATTCCATTTTGCTGTCAAAAATCAAAAGCTTTACCCCCAGCCACCCCAGCCCCGACAGCAATTTCAGAGACACCACAATAGCGGCATGCGCAGCAAGACAGAAAATGTTTTCGAACTCATAACGATTGCGATCAGGCGGGCGAGCTCGGGTTCAAGTGTCCGCCGCTGCTGAGGCTGAGAGACTGCAAGCCTCATCATCGGCTCAAGAGCAGTTTTAAATGTTATTGGATTCTGGGCGCCGAGTTCCCATGGGAGGTATGATGTTGCCAGGTCCAAGCAATCCGAATCATAATCATATATAAATTTTTGAATTCCACCCACATATTTTGCAATACGGGTTGAAAAAAATACAATTTGTTTTAATGCGAAATTCGGTAAATATTCGACTGATCTGACGCTTAAACAATAGCAGCTGGGCTTTGGAAAAGAAAGTTTAAAATTTGAGAATTCGCTTGCCTACGAGTAAGAGAAACGCTCGGTGCGTTTAGATGTCCGAGGGGAATCGATCAGTGTGCTTAGATGTCAGAGGGGAATCGATCAGTGTGCTTAGATGTCAGAGGGGAATCGATCAGTGTGCTTAGATGTCAGAGGGGAATCGATCAGTGTGCTTAGATGTCAGAGGGGAATCGATCAGTGTGCTTAGATGTCAGAGGGGAATCGATCAGTGTGCTTAGATGTCAGAGGGGAATCGATCAGTGTGCTTAGATGTCAGAGGGGAATCGATCAGTGTGCTTAGATGTCAGAGGGGAATCGATCAGTGTGCATAGATTTCAGAGGAGAATCGATCAGTGTGCTTAGATGTCAGAGGAGAATCGATCAGTGTGCTTAGATGTCAGAGGAGAATCGATCAGTGTGCTTAGATTTCAGAGGGGAATCGATCAGTGTATTTAGATGTCAGAGGGGAATCGATCAGTGTGCTTAGATGTCAGAGGGGAATCGATTAGTGTGCTTAGATGTCAGAGGGGAATCGATCAGTGTGCTTAGATGTCAGAGGGGAATCGATCAGTGTTCTTAGATGTGAGAGGGGAATCGATCAGTGTGCTTAGATGTGAGAGGGGAATCGATCAGTGTGCTTAGATGTCAGAGGGGAATCGATCAGTGTGCTTAGAAGTCAAATGAGGTGGTAACGGCTTCGGGTTTGGTTGGTGCCAGGTGTTTTAAAGTGGGCGTAGCTCGCTAGCTCGTACTATTAGTGATTGGGGTAAAGAAATGCTACATGCTCTCTCTAGCATTAATAGCATGCGAAAAATAACGGCTATACTGACACTGGCAAGTCAGTTATTGTAGGACAGGCAATCGAATAAATTGATTATAAAACGATCAGCAATGCTGAGACTGGCTGCTTTCACTGCCTAGCACCAAGCGGATGTCACAATGCCAGTGCAGACTGTCAGATTTCATGTGGATTTAAGGCGCACAGGAATTGATCGGCAAAATCTGAAACAGACAAATCAAATAGCAATTGTTTTCTGTCTCAACGGCTGCTTGTGCCAGAGCACGGTTAATTGAGCCCACTGTTAGTGCCGGATGCGAGACACGAGACAAACTCGCTGCGCTGCCAATTGTAACTAATCTGGCGGATCTGAAACCACTCGGCTCACCGCCTGGCTGACAATGTATTCAGTGCGGGCAATAAAAATTGGATTCACACAAAGCGTCAGGTAATTTTGCGCGGTTTTTAATCAATGGAAGACAATTTAAAATCGATGAGCAAAAATGAAAATTGTCAAGACACAGTAGGCTGGCTTCCTTAGTAGCGCGAGTGACTACTGATAAGAGTAATGAGTAGTGACGGCTGGTAGATATTTCTTACTGCTAACAGATCAGTCAGTACGTGGGCAGCAGGGGGGAGCGGATATCAGTAGTCCGGCGTCTTCCACACCAGGATGGCATTCCGCACCACGTAGAAGTGGAACAGGCGGCCGACCTCGTGCGTGCAGAAGGAGCCGTACTGGAACCGGCCGACGATCACGTGCCAGGCCCGGTCGAACTTCGCGTCCAGCTCGGACTTCATGTAGCGGGCAATGTCGCGCTCGTTTTCGAACTGCTCCTGCGCGGTGCGCGCCAGCTGGACGATCTCCTCCTTCAGCTCGTCGGTCATGTCCGGGTCCTCTGTGATGATCTTGACGCCGTCCATCACGCCGGAGGACTTCTCGCGGTTGATCTGCACCTTCTCCCTGGGTTGGGTTGTTGGTGGGGGATTCGGGATTGTTGGGATTTATTGATTTATTCGATCGCCGTGAAATTCAGCTGCTCACATGTACTCCTGCTTGGGCACGAGGCCGAGAGTCTCGCAGAACTCCTCGATGGTGATGGTCCCGGAGTTGTCGTGATCGAACAGGCGGAGCCACTTCTGCAAGGCGACGCGTCGGGAGTGCCGCATAGGAGTGACTCAAGGGGTATTCTCAGCTGCTCAGAAGCCTCAGTCTCACGCAGCAATCTTACCTCGACAAATTTGTCCTCGTAATTGTGCTTGCGGCAGTAGGCCTCCAGCTCCTCGCTGGTGATCTCGCCGGAGAAGTCGGTGTCGATGGCCTCGTAAGCGGTTAGGAAGTCCATGGTGCTGAGCGGTTGGGAGGCGGTGGGAGTCAAAAGTGACAGAAGCGAGAAACTGGGTGCGCCGCTCTGCTCCAAGCCGGCTACGGAGAATTTCTAAGCTGCTGAGGGGGCGAAAGGCGGGTAGCAGAGGAGCCGCGGGGTCTCCGATTATAAACTGCCGGGCTCGGGCGCTGCGGGGCGGGCCGCCTATAGATGGCAAAATTGTCTGGGCACGCACACAATGGAAATCGGCCTCGGTGCCTCTATAGAAATTCTTCTCTCCGAGTGACTGCAAGCTGGAGGAGACTTGCCCTAAGGGGCCACTGTTTGCACAATAGAAAATCTCCGAGCTTGAGGGCAGAGGGTCGGGCCTGAATGAAAACAGAAGGGAGGGGTTGCTGGGGGGGGGGTTCGTGGCTGCAGAAACATTTGCTCAGAATTAGCAACTGAGCCCCGGTGTACCGAAGGCGCCTAAAGCTGCATGGCAGTTACTAAGACAAAATGTCTAAAACAGCAATGCAAGTCTGGATTTCGGCCTCACCTTGGTTCCCCCCTTGGCATCGACGCCTGTAACTCAAAGTGTCTGTCTTGGCTGCATGGCAGCCGTCAAACTGAACCTAACAAATGCTTTTCTGGCTTAGCATTGATATATTAGGAGCAGCTCAGCGGTGAACGCGTCCGACTCTCGCGCCACGACCCCTTGGTTCGATTCCGTTGCACCGCCATATTAACTTGTTGCTTGTGCACGCTAATTGGCCAGGGGGGGTTGTCGCGCGATTCGCGCCCATGAGGGCCAACCCCCAACGCACAGAGAGTGTACATGCCTGAGGATTAGACAGTCAGGGCCGCTGTACACCCTGTGTGAGCGTGTGTATGAGTGCCTGTATACGGTATTGACGCTCTTGTATGCGCTCAGGAGTCAGCGGAATGTGCAGAATCGCCTCAAGGGCTGGTTTGTGGGACAATGTCGCCGAAGGCGTTGCGCCAGGGTGGTGCCCGCAGCGCTTCTGCAAATATTTATACGAGCGAATTTATATTGACGTATCGCAAGGCTCGTGCGTTTATACTCGCAAATCTCTGTCTGATAATATTCTCTCGCAAGCCGCTAGTCGCCTGAATGCCAAATTATATGCCTTAAAACTGTATCCTTCCGCTCAATCAAAGTACCAGTCAAAAACTCACAGACACTCTAAAATTAGATCCAAAACTCTGGCATGCAAAGACGCTAAATCTTGGTTTAATACTGTAATCCAGTTGTGCTGCTGGCGATAGTATTCGGGTGTCTCAGTGTCCCATTCGGGTGTCTCAGTATCCCAGCTGGGTGTCTCAGTGTCCCATTCGGGTGTCTCAGTGTCCCATTCGGGTGTCTCAGTATCCCAGCTGGGTGTCTCAGTGTCCCAGTCGGGTGTCTAAGTGTCCCATTCGGGTGTCTCAGTGTCCCAGCCGGATGTCGCCAATCGCAGCCAAGCCGAGCAGCTGATTGGCCGGCCAGTTTTTCAGGCATCACTGCGGAATTAAAAAATGTTCATCCCAGCAAGAAATGTTTCTCCCCTTAGGAAGCAAAGCGCCGCAGCAGCTAGGCCATGAGCTACTCTACCTTAGGGAGTCCCATGCTAAACGACAGCTTGAACGGCAGCAGCGACGGCTGCCTGAGGCACATGCGACAGAGGAACCACATAGCGGGCCTGTACCTGTACTACATGTGCAAGAACTACACTGGCTTTGTGGAAAAGTTCTTGGAGATGCGACAGCAGCAGCAGCAGCTGGCCAGAGCCGAACTGCCAGCCGTGGCCGCCTGCATGGCCGTCTTCTGCCTGCTGATCCTCTTCGGTGCTGTGGGCAACGGCTTGGTGATCCGACTGATCTGCTGCGGCCGGTTCGTCAGCTCACCGAGGCACGTTTTCGTGTTGAACCTGGCTCTGTCTGACTTCATACTGTGCACCGTGACCCAGCCAATCAACATGCTGCGCCTGCTGCAAGATTACCTGAGCTGGCGGTACGGCACCCCGCTGTGCAAGCTGGCCAACGGACTCACCGGACTCAACCTGTTTGTGTCCACCTTCTCCATTGTGGCCATTGCGCTGGACAGGTTTCAGGTTGGTTGCGGCTGCCTTTGCCTGGTCTCGGAAACACCTGGACGGGTGTGGAAGCGTGTTTGTGACCGGTGTGGAAGCGTGTTTGTGACCGGTGTGGAAGCTGGTCTGTGACCAGTATGGAAGCTGGTATGTGACCGGTGTGGAAGCGTGTCTGTTACCGGTGCGGAAGCGTGTCGGTGACCGGTGTGGAAGCGTTCTGTAACTGGTGTGGAAGCGCGTCTGTAACCTGTGTGGAAACGTGTCTGTGACCGGTGTGGAAGCTTGTTGGTGACCGATGTGGAAGCGTTCTGTAACCGGTGTGGAAGCGTGTCTGTGACCGGTGCGGAAGCGTGTTGGTGACCGGTGTGGAAGCGTGTCTGTGACCGGTGTGGAAGCGTGTCTGTGACCGGTGTGGAAGCGTGTCGGTGACCGGTAGAAGTGAAAGACAACAAATTTGACTTCTCCTTGCAGTTTCTCAAAGCGTCTCTAGCAGCTCAAGTCCCGGTCAAAGGAGGTGAAACCTGAATGTCTGCAATATTAGACCTGCAGAAGCCCAAGTCTGTCGAATTCCAGGCCCCAAAGCGAAGTCAAATACACCCAAATATTTGACATCGGGAGCGGTTTTTGCTATTTTTTGGGACTTTCTGCCCTCCCAAGCCATCTGTGCGCGCTTGTGCAAACAGTTTTCTAGACTTTCAACTCAAAGCAGCCTTTCCCCAGAACAACCGACTGACTGCCTCCCCTGAGGCCGCTGGATCGCAGGCGGGCTGCATCGAATTTTACCGCTGAAACTGAGCTGCAGAATGTAAAGTAAATCCATAATTCGTGAGGACTGGGATGTTCGGTTTGCCTGACAGCTTAGTTCAAATACTGATGGAGCATGAAGGAGCGGTGGGATCATGGATATGGTTTTTTATTGCCGGCGATGAACAGAAAAAATTAACACTCTTGTTTTTGGGACAGCTCCCAGCTTCCATTTTGCAAATGAGTTGCCAACTGAGAGCCAACTTACGAGAACAAGGCACAGAAAGCAGCGCAGACACCCATAGCCCCTTATCTACCGAAGACTCAGCTAATTAGTTAGCTAGGTAGGTAGGTAGGTAGGCAGGTAGTGTAGTAATTGATTTGAGGCCAAGAGAATTTGCTGAATAAGAAGTCTACGAGCATATTTAAGAACCAACCTAAGGGTTCGATGGTAGGCAGGTAGGTTGGTAGATGTATAGGTTGATAAGCAGACTGGTGTGTTGGTGCTAAGGTAGGCTGGGCAGGCAGGTACATACCATAGCTAGGTAGATAAGCAGGCAGGTAAGCAGGCAGTAAAGCAGAGATAAAAGAAATCTTCCGAGCCTCGCTCAGCACATGCGGGACCAGTGGGCAGCCGCAGGCAAAGTCTGCCTGCCCACAACTCAGGCAATTACTCATGCCTCTCAGCCGCCAGCTGGAGAGCTCTCTCCTTCCCTATCTCGCTCTCCAAGCAGCGGGTTGAAATTTCTGGACTGACTCGGGAACGGCTGCCGCCTGGCCTGTCGCTAATAAAGATTTCGAGATAAATAATTTCTGCCGGCTCCCACGGGACAACTGGAAGCAAATCTGTTGTGTTTGTCTCATCTTGATAACTCCTATGCTTCCCCTCCAAGCTGCAGGACACACACGGGGAATTGCTTCGTGGCTAATCTCACGACCCAGTGCATCTCCGCTTTTGGGAGGTGGAGCAAAGTACTGGGAGTTGCTGAAACAGAAATAAAAGCATTTGACTGTTTTCGAGTCATTAAAACAAACCCTCAAGACTTAGATTGAATTTGGTAGTTGAGAAGCATAGCATAGAGCAAGAAAGTAGTTGGAATGGATTCATTTTTTAAGATACTTTACTTTCATGCCCGATTTAGCCTTAAACTTTTCTAGGGATTTTCCTGTATATTTTCCCAACTGAGCTTCTATTCGAATATTTCTCCCCCTCCGAACTTTCAAAATGCATTTAAAGTTGGCGCGTGATTGATTGGATTTCTTTTAGATAGATAGAAAGATAGATAGATAGATAGATAGACAGATAGATAGATAGATAGATAGATAGATAGATAGATAGATAGATAGATAGATAGATAGATAGATAGATAGATAGATAGATAGACAGATAGATAGATAGACAGGTAGATAGATAGATAGATAGATAGATAGATAGATAGATAGATAGATAGATAGATAGATAGATAGATAGATAGATAGATAGATAGATAGATAGATAGATAGATAGTTAGCAGGCAGCCCGCGTAATTGATGCTAAAGGAGGATCGGCAGTGACCTGAGAATTACCCTGGTGCTCAGCTGGTCCCGCAGCCAAATAGTTGTTCCCCTGCTCACTGCAAATTAGCCCGAATCGGCCTGCAATTTTTTTTGTTCGCAGGTGCACCTGAAGCGGTGAAGTAGAGGAGTGGGGGTGGGGACCATCTATTGAGTCTAGAGCTCAGTTGACGGCTGCAACCTTCTTGAGAGCTGCTGAGGCCACTGCTTCGCTCGAAAATATCGGGTTGACTAAATCCATAATACAATAACAATAATTACGCACAAGAAGCTACGGCCTCCCTGGCACAACGCCTATGGCGAAATCGTGAATCCAACCAGCGCTGAGGCAATTCTGCCCATTCCACCGACTCCTGAGCAAATGCAAGCGCGCTAATACCGTTTGCAGCCACGCATTTATGCACACTTTTTCTGCCCCTTTTTGTCCATCATTGTGAGAGGTCCCGATGTCCCTTTTTTCTCTCCCGAGTGATTAACTGAAGAGGACTCAGAACTGAGCAGCCCAGTTATAAAATAAGTGAACGGCGTTCCTCTTTTTATCATGTCTTCTTCAGAAGATCTCGAATTAACTCCATCGACGCTTGTATTTTTTTGTCTCAGTGACGTAGGAATTCTTCTTTTGTCCTCCAGGTGTCCTAGTATCCTAGGTGTGTCAATCATTGATAGTAGTATCCTAGGTGTGTCAGTCATTGATAGTAGTATCCTAGGTGTGTCAGTCATTGATAGTAGTATCCTAGGTGTGTCAATCATTGATAGTAGTATCCTAGGTGTGTCAGTCATTGATAGTAGTATCCTAGGTGTGTCAATCATTGATAGTAGTATCCTAGGTGTGTCAGTCATTGATAGTAGTATCCTAGGTGTGTCAATCATTGATAGTAGTATCCTAGGTGTGTCAGTCATTGATAGTAGTATCCTAGGTGTGTCAGTCATTGATAGTAGTATCCTAGGTGTGTCAGTCATTGATAGTAGTATCCTAGGTGTGTCAATCATTGATAGTAGTATCCTAGGTGTGTCAATCATTGATAGTAGTATCCTAGGTGTGTCAGTCATTGATAGTAGTATCCTAGGTGTGTCAGTCATTGATAGTAGTATCCTAGGTGTGTCAATCATTGATAGTAGTATCCTAGGTGTGTCAGTCATTGATAGTAGTATCCTAGGTGTGTCAGTCATTGATAGTAGTATCCTAGGTGTGTCAGTCATTGATAGTAGTATCCTAGGTGTGTCAGTCATTGATAGTAGTATCCTAGGTGTGTCAGTCATTGATAGTAGTATCCTAGGTGTGTCAATCATTGATAGTAGTATCCTAGGTGTGTCAATCATTGATAGTAGTATCCTAGGTGTGTCAATCATTGATAGTTGTATCCTAGGTGTGTCAATCATTGATAGTAGTATCCTAGGTGTGTCAGTCATTGATAGTAGTATCCTAGGTGTGTCAATCAATCATAGCATATACGAGCGTAGTATCTGTGGGCTGCATCCACCAAGAGATCACTCACAAGTCGCATAATTCAGCAGCTTTATATCTCGATATAAAAATCCGACTTGCACCGTAGGGATGGGGATGCACATCACGACAAAACCCGTCCGCAGGCGATCGTGCACCCCAGCCAGCTGTCGCTGTCCCGCGGTCGCCTCCTGGCTTGCGCCCTGGGCATCTGGGCGGCTGCCGCCCTGCTGGCCTCGCCGCTGCTGCTGTTCGCCCGGGTGGTGCAGAACGCGCTGGAGCTGCCCCGGGTGGTGCACATCTGCAGCGAGATCATCCCGTCGGATTCGTCTAGCCGACTGCTCAGACAGGCCAAGCTGGTGTACAGCCTGGCCACCATGGTCGTCCAGTACCTGATCCCGCTGCTGATGCTGGTGACCGCCTACGGCCGCATCCACGCCCGGCTTAGGGAGAGAATCCGCCACAGGCGGGAGAGCGGCCAGTCCGCCTACCAGCTCAGCCGCATCCAGCTGGAGAAGCGGCGGCACCGGCGGACCAACGGCATTCTGCTGGCCATCAGCCTGCTGTTCGCCCTGTCCTGGCTGCCCCTCACCGTGTTCAACATCTTCAACGACTTTCAGGTAGGTAGGTAGGTAGGTAGGTAGGTAGGTAGGTAGGTAGGTAGGTAGGTAGGTAAACAGATAGACAAGCAAATAGCTGCATAGACCCGCCAACATTTCCACAGGAGTGGCGCATCGACCTGACGAACGCAACTCAAACGGACGGCCAGTCGGACCGCATCAACCGCCAGCAGGTGCCACTGCAGCTGATCCAGAGCGTCTCGCTGATGCTCATCCTACTGTCAAGCTGCGCCAATCCGCTGCTTTACGGCTTCCTGAACGACAGCTTCCGTACCGAGCTGTTCCGGCTGCTTGGCTGCACGCGGTTGCTAGCGCCCGACGAGGCGGAGGCTCCTCAAGCGACGGCTAGCAACGAGGCTCGGGTTCGTCAAAGACAGCTGCAACAGCAGCAGCAGCAGCAGCAGAATGTGCCGCAGCAGCCTCCGGCCCAGCCAGAGCTCATCCCGCTGGTGCCCGCAGAGGCAACCAACAAAGTGCGGGAGCGCGCAGCTTCAGCCACCAACGGGTCAGTGGACTTCGAAACCGTGGACGAGTGGATCGACGCAGACACAGTCTGAGTACCCGATAAAACTTGAATGATGCTTTAGTGATTTCTTGTAGCTGTCGTTTCAGTTTCCCATTATATTGTGTTTTTCTTTTATTTTTGAGCGATCTTGACTGGCGCTGGTGAAGAAAACGAGCAGAAGACGAGGAACTGTTGATCTTTTAGTAGCTGTTGTTAGGTGTTAGGAGGCTTGCTGTGATTAATTGCTTCCGTATATTAGTCAGGTGATTATTTCTTGAAGAACAATCAGCGCACTCCCTCATGCGCTGATGTATTCTCTGTTAACAAAAAACTTACTTGAAACGAATAAAAAGTTCCGTTCGCTTTGTTGTCCATTCCGAACATTTTCCGGCAATTGACAGACAGACTCAGAGACACTAAGATGTGGACGGAGCAGCTCAGCGGAGCAGGAACGCGTCCGACTCTCGCGCGGCGACCCCCGGTTCGATTCCGTGCGCGGTCGCATTCATTTGGGGCTCGTGTGCACGAAAATTGGCTGGGAGGTTGTCATGCGATTCACAGCCATGAGGGCCAGCCTTAAGGCACAGAGAGTGCACATGCATGACGATTAGAAAGTCCGGACTGCTGTGCACCCTGTGTATCCGTGTGCTCAGGAGTCAGTGAAATGGGTGGAATCGACCGCTGGTTGTGTTAAGTTTTTGCCAGAGACGTTGCATCAACGTGATCACAACCCTCCTGTCAAAACTACTATTTAAGACCGACGCTGAGACATGGGGTGCATATCCGGACATTTGTTTCCATGTAGGCAGATCATCGGTACTTGAATTGATAGCCAAAAGCTGCATTAATGTTTTTATAAATTTTCCCAAACTGTTTTTATGCATGAACAGGCCTACCCGCAATCGGTAGTACTTAATTCAGTAGTCTCAAAGGAATTTAAATTACTTTTAAGCGGTTGTTTACGCATTCTATTCATGTATGCGGCAATTCAGGCGTGGAATTCCAATAGAGCGCACACATTTTCGACGCTCGCAGCGACGGACAGCCCTGCATGTTTTTCTTCACCATACCTTCTGTTTCCCGTCCGCCCTTCTTTGAACTGACAAACCCATGGGGTGGCTGTTCTTGTCTCTTGCGTCCAGCCGTTCTGTTGCTCAGGCCAGCTCTTCTCTCCACCACCCAAACCTGTTTCACTCGTACCTTTTTACCTCGGTGCCAGCCCATGTTGAGTACTCAGGCTAAGGGGGGGGGGTCAAACGCTGACTCACGCGCTGCTGCTGCCGCACGCACCCCCTAGCAGCACAGGCTATTTATAGATGCGCGCAGATGGATGGGCAAACCCGCCCAAATAGGCTTGCTTGGGGTTGACTGTCAGTTTCGGTGAGGACAGAGAGGGGGCAGAGGGGGGGGCAGAAAGAGAAGTGAGGAGGAGGGCGGGCCGTCCTAAATAAAGCCAGCGCAGGCGGTCCGATTCCGCAGAGACTCGAATTTCCATTAATAAATAGTTGGCATCGGCGGAGAGTTAGACACCCGGGCCTCAACTGTCAGCTATACCAAGCAGCACCGAGCGGCATACAGCATTAGGTAAGTGATGAGTAAACAGTTTGAGCTCCACCCTCATCGCTTTCGTTCAGTTCAGAAATTATCTTGATGCTCTGATTAAAAATCTCTCTTGCAAAATCTGTACATCAAAGCCACTCCCAACTCGCGGCAAAATGCATTTTCGAGATAGAAATAACGCCGCTATTTAGCACCAAATTGACAATATCTCGCCTACCTAGCTGCAAAAATGAGGAATGTTTTGGACTAAATTAATTCACAAGTTAAACAAAATGGATGAGTTCGAGTTTTCAAACTTTACTCAGGCAGCCTGGCGCAATGTCTTCGGCAACATCGCCCCCACAACCACGCGGTGAGGCAATTCTGCCCAGTCCGCTGACTCCTAAGCGCATGCAAGCGTGCCAATACTGTACGCAGGCCCGCAGTCGCACACTTGCTTCATCTGCAATCCCAAGGCTCGGAAGGCGAGATATGGCCAATTTAGTGCTACAAAACTGAAGTCCTCTCCCATCTCGCTACTGCATCTTGCAACGAAAACCGGCTATCCATGAAATCATCTTCCGCGTTAATTGCGCGCACAAACCACGTGAGCAGACTTACGAAGCAGTCCCCCTGTTACCCCCTGTGACTAGTAAGTAAATCGATAGTAAAGGAACGACAAAGAGACCAAGCAAAGGTAGAGACATGGTAGAGAAACGACGTGAAAAAGCTTTGATTTATCGTCCAAATTATCGTCTAACTTTACATAGTCGCGCATGCGCTGTCACCTGTGTCAACAATTCAGGCCACCAATCTCTGCTCGGGTTTAATTAATTTCACTCGAGTGCAGATACAAAGCTGGATAAGCGTTCGCCCGATCGTTGGGGATTAAGAGGCAGAGCAATGGATACTAATACTCGTAGGTAGTTTTTCCAGTGTGCCATTCTAATCTGATAGGTAAAAATGTCACTAGTCACACATGGGTCCCACCGCTCAGCAGGCCGTGAGTCTGTCAGAGTTCCGCCAGTCCCCTCCCACACTGACACACCGCAGGTCATGAGTCTGTCAGAGTTCCGCCAATCCCCTCCCACACTGACACACCGCAGGCCATGAGTCTGTCAGAGTTCCGCCAGTCCCCTCCCACACTGACACACCGCAGGCCATGAGTCTGTCAGAGTTCCGCCAGTCCCCTCCCACACTGACACACCGCAGGCCATGAGTCTGTCAGAGTTCCGCCAGTCCCCTCCCACACTGACACACCGCAGGCCATGAGTCTGTCAGAGTTCTGCCAGTCCCCTCCCACACTGACACACCGCAGGTCATGAGTCTGTCAGAGTTCCGCCAGTCGCTGATGCAGCAGCAGAACAGTCGCCGGGCCCTACACGGTGCAGCGGCTCTCCGAGCTGCCAGCGACCTTGACCGGACGGCGCAGGCCTGGGCGGAGGCCCTGGCGGCCAAGGGCAGCTTGGAGAACAGCGCCGAGGCCAAGCGAGGCGAATGTGGCGAGTGCATCAGCATGCGGAGCGCCGAGGGCCAGGCAGCCGAGATCTCAGGTGAGACGGCTCTGACACTCGACATCGTCCCACAGCCAGCGTTGAGGCAATTGTGCCCATTCCGCTGACTCCTGACAAGCGCCAATACTGTCCGCAGGCACGCACTCAAGCACACGCTCACACAGGGTGCACAGCGGCCCTGACTTTCTAATCCTCAGTCATGTACACTCTCTGTGCCTTGGCTGGTTAGTCTTCATGGCTGCGAATCGCACGACAACCTCCCGGTCAAGCCCCCAAATGAATGCGGGGGTCGTGGCGCGAGAGCCAGACGCGTGTTACCGCAGAGCTGATCTGCGCCCTCCATCCAAGTGGCAAGCAAGTCAGTCTGGGCAAAAGGGTGGCTTAGTCTGATTCGAGAAGCCCAACCAGCATAAATGAATGAAGCGCCGGACCGACTGTGCTGTGACCCCATTCAGTGCCTCGGCTTTCGGGTGTGCAACAACTTCGCACATCGATCGGTATTTGCGCGAGCTCGCGTTGGCAAGTTTTGCCACAGGCGGCCGGCCCTGTTCCAATCTGGAAAATGCGCGTTGGAAAATTTCTAGCTGTAAACTGCACAGAATAATTCGGGTTTAGCATGGGCTTCAACGTCAACAGGGCCTCTTCTATAGCGAAGCCGGCCCAGTCTCGGTCCAGAATTTCATCTGGCCGTATTAAAATCTATTTGGTTCGCCTTGGATTAGTTTTGGTCGTATCCTCACTTCGCAGTTGGTCTTCTGTTGTCTTTGAAGCCAGAGTTATTATATCTCACCTTGAACTAGAGCTTGTCCCATCTTAGAGAGCCAACTAATCTTGTCTCACCCTAGAGCTGACTCAGTCTCACCCTAGAAACGGCCCATTCTCACCCCAGAGCCGGTCCAGTCTCACCCCAGAGCCGGTCCAGTCTCACCCCAGAGCCGGACCAGTCTCATCCCCGAGCCATGCCAGTCTCACTCTAGAAACGGCCCAGTCTTACTCCAGAGCTGGCCCACTCTCCATTCCCAGCCGAAGAGGTGGTCAGCCAGTGGTACCGCGACATCGACAAGTACAACTTCGCGGACGGCAGCGGCAAGGCCGGCAACTTCACCCAGCTGGTGTGGCTGGGAACTCGCGAGGTTGGCGTCGGGCGCGCCCAGAGCGGCAGCCGGGTGGTGGTGGTGGCGCACTACCGACCTCCTGGCAACGTGCGCGGCCGCTACGTCGCCAACGTTCGGCCGGTGGAGTCGGCGGGCTCGGACGTCACCAAGCAGCTGGCCGCCGCCGGCTGCCGCGTCACCAGCAGCAAAATTGAACGGGAGGAGGTCCGCGGCGAGGATGGCCGACTTTTTGTGGTTGAACGGGAGCGGATTCGCTACGTGGACGAGCAGGGAAATGTGAGACAGCGGGGGTCCTAGGGGCGCGCGGGAGAAGAGAGTCTTAGGCTTCACTTGTCTGAACAAAACTTTCCTAAGTTGCCTACCTAAGGTCTGCCTGTCTAGCTTAGCCCACCTAAACTCTTGGAAACAAGTCTAAAGTAAAGTAAACTAAACTAAACTGAACTAGACTGAAGAAAACAAAACAAAACAAAACTAAAATAAACTAGACTAAACTGAACTAAACTAAACAAAACAAACTAAACTGAACTAAACTAGACTAAACTAGACTAGAATAGACTAAACTAATCTAAACTAAACTAAACTAAACTAAAATAAACTAACTAAACTGAACTAAACTGAACTAAACTGAACTAAATTAAACTAAACTAAACTAAACTAAACTAAAATAAACCAACTAAACTAAACTAAACTAAACTAAAATATAATAAACTAACTAAACTGAACTAAACTAAACTAAACTAAACTAACCTAAACTAAACTGAACTAAACTGAAGGGCTCAATCAGTCAATTAAGCTTACTCGAAATTTTCTTTGTTTATGAACTCTTTGCTTAAGACGCATAGCTTCCCTGAAAATGAAATCAGCGAGCCACCCTGAATTATCAGCCGCACTAAATTAAACCCAACAGGAGAAAGAGAAAATCGTTGAGCGTCGGCAGGAGAAGCCGGAACTGAGGCCGCCACCGGAAAAACAGCAGCAACAGCAGAAGCAGCAGCAAGCAACGCAAGGCAAAGTTCTGGACGCCACGGTGAGTCGGCGGAGGAGCTGCTGGGCACCGGATATTGCGAAAATAATTTGACGCGCAAAAGCATTCTGCTCTGAAGTCACGAAAGAATTTTTTAATTTCCTCAGAAAGTTTTTTCATTTATTTTCCTTTTTCCCTTATCAACTGCCTCAACTTGCGAAATTGAATTCCTCATGCATGAGTCAAATCGGACTTGACAAGAGCAGATATTGACTGGTCAAGCAATATGCCGGACCCTGGTAGCAGGAGAACCACCTGCTGTGGAGTCGTAAATCAATCAGTTTCGCAAAGAAATCTTTGAAAATATTGAAAATTAATAACAAATGTTCTTCAAGCAGTTGAGACTTCCAGACCAGCTTCCACACCAGTCACAGTCACGCTTCCACACCGGTCACAGACACGCTTTCACACCGGTCACAGACACGCTTCCACACCGGTCACCGACACGCTTCCGCACCGGTCACATACCAGCTTCCATACTGGTCACAGACCAGCTTCCACACCGGTCACAAACACGCTTCCACACCGGTTACAGACACGCTTCCACACCGGTCACAGACACGCTTTCACACCGGTCACAGACACGCTTTCACACCGGTCACAGACACGCTTCCACACCGGTCACAGACACGCTTCCACACCGGTCACAGACACGCTTCCACACCGGTCACAGACACGCTTCCACACCGGTCAGACACGCTTCCACACCAGTTACAGAACGCTTCCACACCGGTCACAGACACGCTTCCACACCGGTCACAGACACGCTTCCACACCGGTCACAGACACGCTTTCACACCGGTCACAGACACGCTTCCACACCGGTCACAGACACGCTTCCACACCGGTCAGACACGCTTCCACACCAGTTACAGAACGCTTCCACACCGGTCACAGACACGCTTCCACACCGCGGTCACAGACACGCTTCCACACCGCGGTCACAGACACGCTTCCACACCGCGGTCACAGACACGCTTCCACACCGCGGTCACAGACTAGACAAGATTCCACCCCAGCCCTAGGACAATCCCTATGCAACTAATCGCACACAGACAATAAATCCAACACGGCTGAACCAACCCATCGTTTAGGAAAGCCAAATGTCCCAATTCGGCCACGAGGTGCTGGAGCGGCACAACCATCACCGGATGCAGCACGGAGTTCCCGGGCTGGCTCTGAACGCGGAGCTGTCAGCCAAGGCGCAGGCATTCGCCACCGAGCTGTGCGGCAAGTCCAAGCTGTACAACAGCAGCGCCACTCACGGGACGGAAAGGCTGGGCGAGAACATCGCCAGCCGCTGGAGTAACGGCGAGACCGACTACAATGGTGCGGCCTATGAGCGGGCCTGGAGACCGGGACTGTCTCTCTGGCTTTATTTTGAGACCCATGGAACTGAGACTGCCTCTAGCTGTGCTGCGGGACTGGGGGACTGTTTCTGGCTGGCTGCGGGACTGGGAACTTGGGACTCTCTCTGCATGGCTTTGCTGCGGGACTAGGCTTGGGCTGGGACGAGCTTAAAATAATAAATCTAAGAGCAAAAAGGCTTCTAATCTAATTTACTCGTATCAAATCATAGTTGAATCATATGCCATTTTGCAGCCATCGACGTGGTGGACCACTGGTACAACGAGGTGGAGAAATTTCGATATAACGAGGAGCCCTCCGATATCAATGGAATTGGTAAGTGCCAATCTAAATACGAGCTAGTACGAGCGTAGTGAGTTTCGCTAGCAAGATGAGCAAGAGATTTAACTGTATTGCATATCCAAGGCTCACAGCACGTGTAGCTTTCGAGAGACACTTGCGAATATCTTTGAAGCCATTGTAAGTTTTTTTCCGAGGTGATTGTACGGATTTATCGACTTTGATTTTAGAATAATTATTATGGAAACTGTCTATGATTTCTGTGTGTAAGTATTGGCATAGAGAATGTACCAGGCTGGTGTGGAAGCGTGTCTGTAACCGGTGTAGAAGCGTGTCAGTGACCGGTGTAGAAGCGTATCTGTGACCGGTGTGAAAGCGTGCCTGTAACCGGTGTAGAAGTGTCTGTGACCGGTATGGAAGCGAGTGGAAGTTTGGCTATGGACAGTCTTTATAAATCTCAAGTAAAGAATTCTCAACTAATAGCATGGTCTACTCCAGTTAGACTACTTCAAGTAGACAAACAATCGCCAATCCAATGCCAGGCAACTTCACCCAGCTGGTGTGGAAGAACTCCAAGGAGCTGGGCGTCGGCAAGGCGATTCACCGGGCTGCGGACGGTTCGCACAAGGTTGTGGTTGTCTGCTACTACTATCCCAGCGGCAACGTGATGAGCAGCTTCCGACAGAATGTGCTCAGGCCTGGCAAGTGAAGGTTTAACAGCACCTATTTGATAAGTCTTCCCGACTGCGTTCGGATTTTTCAGTTTGATTCAAGACGCGAGCTAGATCAAACACGCAGACAGATTTACACTTTTTCATGTTTATTTTTATTGAAAATGTTTTCCTCTAATCCTCTTGGTGATCAGCGATAGCATAACTCTTTCAGTTTGGTCAAAAGCTCAATAGTCTATCGGAGCGTTAAGTTCCTTTTTAATCGGTGTTGTAGAGAAATAAAAAAATACTCAATAGACTGTTTGATTGTAATGAGATTTATCTGGTCATCCGGAAAGTTTTGTAGAGCGAAAAGCACGATTTTCGTGCCAATCAGAAGGCAGAGGGAGAGATAAGAATAACAAGACTGAACCAGACAGAGGGAGAAAAAACAGTAAACAGAGACGAGGGCGGGTGGAGTACGCGACTGGGAGAAGAGGCGAGATCGAAGAACCAATCAGAAGGCAGTGAGGGAGAGAGAAGAATAACAAGACTGAACCAGACAGAGGGAGAAAAAACAGTAAACAGAGACGAGGGCGGGTGGAGTACGCGACTGGGGGAAGAGGCGAGATCGAAGAACCAATTAGAAGGCAGTGAGGGAGAGAGATAAGAATAACAAGACTGAACCAGATAGAGGGAGAAAAAACAGTAAACAGAGACGAGGGCGGGTGGAGTACGCGACTGGGAGAAGAGGCGAGATCGAAGAACCAATCAGAAGGCAGTGAGGGAGAGATAAGAATAACAAGACTGAACCAGACAGAGACGAGGCAGATAAACTGAAGAAGACTAAGACGGTCGCGACAGGCGTTAAGCAAAGCAAAAACTTCTAGCCATTTGGACGCAGGGAAATATTCAGATTGAATCCCCTTAGAGTCCGAACAGGCCTTGATTTATTACTCGAGTGCATAAAGCTAGCAGTACGAGCTACAGGAGTCACTAATTCGTTCGAACTCTATAGAATCCTATACAGAAAATAGCAAACCCTCTGGTATCGGTTTTCGTGTACTACAATTTTACGAGCTAAAATTATATGCCTCGCTCGCTTTTCACAAATCATTTGCTATTTAACTTTATTCCCGCAGTATTACAAGTACTGTACAGTAGGTGCAGTGTGCGCTGTACGCGCTGGAATCCACTTAAGAAAATTTGTGCACGGAACACAAGTATAAATAAAGCAGTAATTATTTACATCTACATTACGCTCGTGTAATAATTTACAGTCTGAGGTTCAGTATCCGCTCATTAAAATTGGCAGTACGCGATCTATAATATACTTTTTTATACTTATATTGCTCTGAAAAGTGCGCGAGATTTCAGCACCCAATGCCCAGATTGGCACGAAATTCTTATCAATTTACAATAAGATCGCAATACATATGTACCTGCGACTTCATACACACTAGGCTCCCTGTTAGGCATCTAGTCGAGCTGATATACAGGGTAAACTAGAGATCAGTGTAGGTTATCTAGATGCCAAGCATTGTACCCAGACAGTCGCGGGTTCGAATCCCACTCGCAATGAAAGCGGCCCGCTTGGCTTGGCAAGAATAAAGCGCAGATAAAAATACACCAACTAACTAATCTAATTGTTGATATGGAATAAAAGATCCTGAGAAATTTTTATAATTTATAAATTTTTTATGATTTTTAAAAAAACTGTCAATATTTGGTACAGTTTTATTAATCGCATCGACTGTTGATTTAGTTATCTAAAAGAATAGGCCTAGCCGCTTACAAAATGCGGCCATCCGTATGACGTATATAATGTAATATAAAAATAAATAAACGTGGCCGCATAGCAACCCAGGAGCTTCCTTGGCTTTACGAACGACAAAAAACACATTAATCAATCTGCATAGCAACGATAGGTGTCATTGGATATCTCCCCAGGAGTTTAAAATAAGACATCAAAGGTTATAGCCGTCATGATGTCATTGCTATGGAGATGTGGTTCCACAAGATTTACACAAATGAAACCATAAAACTATATTAAGTCGGTAAAAATCTGAAATACATAAGGCTAGGGGAAAATGAAAACAAAGCATGGACTAGACATAATTAGCGCATCTTGATTTATTGCACGCATGGCTCCTGAATCACTTCATTTACGAGCAATACAAGCTCGATAGTAATTAGCAAAATAAAAACTGTTTAAATTAGAGAGCATATATTGACTGGGTTTGGATTTCGAATACATAATTTGGTAATAATATTGATATAACAGTAACCGTTATATATAGCTAATATCCATTATTATGCCGCTGTCCAACACAAAAAGTAGAAAATGAAAACTTGAAACAACAACCCGAAAAAAACGGTACTACTTTTGATGCGAGTAGCAATTTATGATTATTAACTTTTTTCTGGTAAAAGTTCACACAAATATTGCATTACAATTAGCACGCCTTATCGATTCCGAGTGATGCATCTTTAAAAAAATCAATTTTGCCAAACTAATAAAATACTGCCTATGAAAACAATAGATAAATATTTCACAATACCGCCAAGTATAAGCGAATATATGAATAGCGGGAAGAAGGAAGGAACAAATGAGCAGGGTGGGAAGCCGGCTGAGTGAATTAGTTAATAAATCGGTGATCTTATTTGTGATAGAAAAACACGGAGACAGCCACTTGATGAGGCCGGTTTTGCTATCCGAATCGAACAGGTATTTGTACTGTAGAATTAAACTTTCGTATAGCTTCCACAAAGGTTATAAATAAACTAATCTTCTCAAATCTTCTTTACTTTTTATTTACGCTCTGAGCCTTTAAATACCCACGTACAGTAAAATTTTACTGGCTCTGATACTCCTACTGGAGTACGCTGAGCTTTAAAACCCCTAAAAACATTTAAAATGTATGTCCCTAACTCTCACTACGGAGAACGTTGGGAACATTGAGGTCTCCATCGTCAGCACTAAAATTTTTCGAGTGTCAAATTTCACTACTTGAATACTTTGGGAGCCTTAGATTTCCAAACAGCATTCAAATTTTACTAGTTACAACTCTCGCTACTGGAGTACGTTGGGAGCCTTAGATTTCCAAACAGCATTCAAATTTTACTAGTTACAACTCTCGCTACTGGAGTACGTTGGGAGCCTTTTAGGAGCCTTAGATTTCCAAACAGCATTCAAAATTTAATAGTCACAACTCTTACTACTGGAGTACGTCGGGAGCCTTTTAATTCCAAACAGGATTCAAATTACTAGTTACAACCCTCACTACTGGAGTACGTTGGGGGCCTTAAAAGATCAATCTAACAGGGAAATTATGTTTATTCGTCATAAAATCCCACTGTTTAACTCAAACCATATTATTGGGACACACGAAAAAAATAGGAAATAGCAACAAAAGCTAAACATTAACGGCAGAAAAAAAGCACAGCTTGAAAAGAAAAATTATAAACATTCATTCGCGTATAGTCCGAAGCGGGATTAGTTATTCTGATTCTGCTGGTTGTTCTCGAAGAACATAAAGTCCTGCAAATTGTAAGAAATAAGAGGACGCGAATATATTTTTTACCAACTAAGTAGTGGATATCGAGTTTTATTCACAAAGTTGCAACGCAGTTAAAATTTTTCGATTTTGCCATTGTACTTTTTAGTTAAACAAGAAAAAAACTACGCGTACACCAACAGCTGGCTAGTGTTCCGCTTTCTACACCCGAGTTCAGATGCTAGTGGGAATGGGGCTCGGGCAGGCAGACAAGATCCCCTCCAACCCGGAAGCCGCACAGCGGGAGGGATTTGGCAACCAGGCCAGGGTGGCATTTTCTCTACCCTCTCGCCTGCCAACGCTTGCAAACCTTTCTTCTCTAAGCCATGCAATCTATTGATTGATTGCTGTTAAAGACCACTACGTTTTTAGTCTGTTGGGTGATTTTTGGGTTGTATTGTGTGTGTGCTACAAACTTGTAGTTAGGCAGAGAAGCTGCATAGTAGCCAGGTTAGCTAAGCTGTAGAGTAGCTAGGTAGATCAGCTGTAGAGTAGCTAGGGCAGTTAAGCAGAGTATTTAGGCAGCTAAGCTGCAGAGTAGCTAGGGCAGCTAAGCTGTAGTATTTGGGCAGCTAAGCTGTAGAGTAGCTAGGGCAGCTAAGCTGTAGTATTTGGGCAGCTAAGCTGTAGAGTAGCTAGGGCAGCTAAACTGTAGAGTAGCTAGGGCAGCTAAGCTGCAGAGTAGCTAGGGCAGCTAAGCTCTAGTATTTGGGTAGCTAAGCTGTAGAGTAGCTAGGGCAGCTAAACTGTAGAGTAGCTAGGGCAGCTAAACTGTAGAGTAGCTAGGGCAGCTAAACTGTAGAGTAGCTAGGGCAGCTAAACTGTAGAGTAGCTAGGGCAGCTAAACTGTAGAGTAGCTAGGGCAGCTAAGATTTAGAGTAGCTAGGGCAGCTAAACTGTAGAGTAGCTAGGGCAGCTAAACTGTAGAGTAGCTAGGGCAGCTAAACTGTAGAGTAGCTAGGGCAGCTAAACTGTAGAGTAGCTAGGGCAGCTAAACTATAGAGCAGCTAGGGCAGCTAAACTGTAGAGTAGCTAGGGCAGCTAAACTGTAGAGTAGCTAGGGCAGCTAAACTGTAGAGTAGCTAGGGCAGCTAAACTGTAGAGTAGCTAGGGCAGCTAAACTGTAGAGTAGCTAGGGCAGCTAAACTGTAGAGTAGCTAGGGCAGCTAAACTGTAGAGTAGCTAGGGCAGCTAAACTGTAGAGTAGCTAGGGCAGCTAAACTGTAGAGTAGCTAGGGCAGCTAAACTGTAGAGTAGCTAGGGCAGCTAAGATTTAGAGTAGCTGGGGTACCCATGCTGTAAGGCAGCTAAGCTTTTGGGTAGCTAGACTGCAGAGTGAATAGGCTGCATGGTAGTTAGGCTAATTTGCCTAGAGGAAATGGCATGCTAATTCTGGACTAGATTAACTAATAATAAATTACGCTAGTTCCAGTATTCAAACACTGTAGAAGTAAAAGTAGTGGCCAATAGCAATGGCTAATCTGATTAAATATTTATGCTATTATCTGTAGCTCTATAAGCAATAGCAGCTAATGTGAGCAGTGGACGCTATTTTGGATAATGTCTACGAAGGCTTATAAAACACGCTGATCAATGCAGCCTGTTAAATATTTAATGCTAGCAAACAGTGAAAGTGCAACTCCATGGGCAAAATCCATTAGCGAGTATCTGATAGCCTGATGATAGACAGGGCACTGCTCTCGACGACAGGTTTGAAGCTCAAGAAACATTTCATCAGTCTCGTTTACCGGTATTTCTACAAGCTAAATTTGGAAGCCTAAGCTCCGTGATCCTTGCGAAATACCTGATGTGCGCCTAGCAAAACACCTGAGGTGTTCCTACAAGTAGTAAATTACCTGGGGTGCTCCTAATGTAACACATGGGCTGCTAATAATAATAATAATAACTGGACTGCACCTACTACTGTATATATAGGCTGCTAATAATGTGAATACCTGGACTGCACTAATGAAATACCTGAGCTCCTCTCAATTAAATACCTGGTCTGCTCCTTATGGAATACCTGGTCTGCTCCTAATGGAATACCTGGGCTGCTCCTAATGGAATACCTGAGCTGCTCCTAATGGAATACCAGGGCTGCTCCTAATGGAATACCAGGGCTGCTCCTAATGGAATACCTGAGCTGCTCCTAATGGAATACCAGGGCTGCTCCTAATGGAATACCTGGTTTGCTCCTAATGGAATACCTGGTTTGCTCCTAATGGAATACCTGGTTTGCTTCTAATGGAATACCTGAGCTGCTCCTAATGGAATACCAGGGCTGCTCCTAATGGAATACTTGGACTGCTCCTAATGGAATACCTGGTTTGCTCCTAATGGAATACCTGGTTTGCTCCTAATGGAATACCTGGTTTGCTTCTAATGGAATAGAATAGTACTTAAGGTGCTCTAAGATTAAGAAGTGAACAATTTGACTTGCAAATAAAAGCACTCACAATTAAAAACACGGCGCCAATCATGGTGGCCTTCATTCTCACGTCCAGATCCATTGGGACTGAAAGAAGCAAAATCAATGGCAAAACACTTCAAAGAAGGGGTAAAGTACAACTAGTATAAAACTAACTCTACACAGCCTGCAAGCGTTACTCACACGATACGCCGAAGTTGTCAGCGTCCGTAAAGTATTCACGAATGAAGCCAGACCATTGCTTGCTAATTTTGCCAACCTCGTGGGCCATGTCCGCCGAGTACACCTGGAGGAAAAGCGGTTAGCAGCAGCAGGCGCACCTTAAGCATTTTAGTCTGCCAAACCTAGCGGAAACACCGCGAGCTCCTAATTGACTTGTATCAGACTCAAGCAGTCAACGATCGAAACGAACGAGACGGAGTGAGAAGGAAAGGAAATAATAGAGGGGAAGGGGAGTGAGGGAATGAATGGGGGAAGGAGTGAGGGAATGAATGGGGAAGGAGTGAGGGAATGAATGGGGAAGGAGTGAGGGAATGAATAGGGAAGGAGTGAGGGAATGAATGGGGGAAGAAGTGAGGGAATGAATGGAGATGAGATGGATTAGGGAATGGAAGGGATAGGGTAAGGGACGCGTCAGGAAGTTAGGAAATATAAACGCCAAAAACTCTAAAATCAACAAAAAACCACTGGCCCAACAAGAGTACAAACAGACCTTGAACTCCTGATCCCAGGTGCAGCAGGGTCCTTGGCAGATGCAGACGGGTCCCCTAATCAACAGCACAACCTGCCTATCGGCGTTCTGTATCTCGTAGCGCGGCTCCAGACAGGAGCACTCCTGGCGCACGTAGCCAACAACGGTGCCGGGCGGGGCCTCGATCTGCAGCTCGTGGGCGCAGGCGTCGGCCCCAGCCAGGCAGTAGCAGCCCGGGCAGGCGAGGCATTTGAATTCGCGAGTGACCCGGATCACCTCGGAGCCCAGGTTGTCCGTGATGTGCATTACAAAGCCGCGCTGTGGCCCACAGCATTGCCGGGCGCAAACGTCTGATTCTTCAGCAGCGAAGTACACCTGCGGCGAGGTTGGCAAAGAGAGGCGGGATGAACCGTTCCGTTATCTACTCTACCCGTTCTTCTTCATCTACTTTACCAGCACTCCTTTATGTACTCTATCCGCTCTCCTTTATGTACTCTATCCGCTCTCCTTTATGTACTCTATCCGCTCTCCTTTATGTACTCTATCCGCTCTCCTTTATGTACTGTACTCTATCCGCTCTCCTTTATGTACTCTATCCGCTCTCCTTTATGTACTCTATCAACTCTCCTTTATTTACTCTATCAGAACTCTATCATCTACTCTACCACTCTTCTTTATCTACTCTACCGGCTCTCCTTTATATAGTCTCCTTTACACCGGTATATTCTTATACAAGCTCTGTATATACTCTACCTGCTAGCATTTATCTAATCCGATGATCTTCTTTCATCTACCTCTCCGCCCTCATTTATCTCCCTCTGTAGTCCACCCTATCTGAGCCTGGTGTCAACACGCATTTCTAATTAATGGTCTCAGTCTCGGATCGATGCGATACAAAAAGCAAAGGCGCAGAGTTCCCGCGAATTCACCACAGTGGATATACCAATACGAGTTAAAAGTACAACTACAAAGCAAGGCAGCCGATACGCTATGTAACCAATACTGTGGGATGCAGACAGCAGCTGTGCATTGGAACCATGGTATGCATTGGGGAAAGAGGGAAGTGGCGGTCGGGAATAAGAAAGATGAAGCCTTGATTGCCTCTCTTCTGCCCCACTATCTTGATGGGTTGCAAAGTAAAATCCGTTACGCTATCGACTACGGTGGGGCTAATGCAAAGATGGGACAATGAGGCCGTAACGATAAGGCGTTGCAGTCTGGTGCACAGCATTACACTACAAATATCAATTTGTTATATCGCAGTCGGACTAAAATTCAAGAACTCGAGCAAATAATTACCTGTTGGCCCATGCTGTTTTTAACTTGATATTTATTCTTAGTCTCCCAATTGGTGAACACCTCCAATAATTCGATTTGTTGGTGCACCAGCAGCTGGTCAACCTGGGTCAGGTATTCCAGTCCGGGCGGACAGCCGGGTATCGGAGCCGGGCGGTTCATCCACACCACCTGGCCCGGAGCGGCGGCTGCGGGGGCGCCGCCTTGCTGCTGAGGCTGTCCGTAGCCCGGCTGGGGTTGTCCATAGCCCTGCTGAGGCTGGCCATAGCCCTGCTGAGGCTGGCCATAGCCCTGTTGAGGCTGTCCGTAGCCCGGCTGGGGTTGTCCATAGCCCTGCTGAGGCTGGCCATAGCCAGGCGCAAAACCAACAGGCGGCGGCTGCTGATACTGTTTGTTTGAATCGGCCATTATCAGTTAAATAATAACGTCAAGTTAAGGACTGAAATTATAAATAGAAACGCATTTGTAGCAATGCAATGGAAGTTAAATGCATAATCGAATGAAAAGACGATTTTCAAAGTTCCAACAATAATTCCGCGATCCAATCAATGCACCGCTGCGCACAGAAGCGAACCTGGGTTACTTTGGCGTAAGAAGAATCAGATGAATTTACCACTGAGGAACTCCGCCCCTTCAACTAAGGACCACCCATGGGCAAAGCGCGAGAGTTGAACAAGCAATGCGCAACACTCTATCGAGAGCTAATCTTTTTTCTAGCGAAATTTTTATTCCAGCTATGAACACTTTCTATTGCAGTAAAAGATACAAGTCGCGTGAGTCGCGTCTAACGACTAAGTACACAAACTAGAGCTGCGCTAATCTTTCTAGCATAGTCTCTCTAAAAATAGATTAGAAAAAAATTATTTGTTTGCATTTAATCAACCCACGTCACTTATCTAAGCAGCGCAAATTATTGTTGACAGTTTTCTATTTTTCTGAGGGCCTCGCCTCTACATTGATAAAGCAAAATTTGGACAGAAAAATATAAGACAATTTAAGATATTTTCTAGCTTAGACCTGTATAATACATGCAGTGACTCAGTGCAAGAAGTCAAAAGTACTTTAACCTAAAATTAGAGAGCTGTGCAGAAAGGCAAGCTATGAACACAATTGGGCATGGGGCTTTTTAGATCTGACTGCTTGAACTTATGCAGCAGAATAAGTGAACAAATGAATTGTGTTTTTAGGAATTAAAGGTTGCAATTCTTGTTGAGTTTGGTTTGAAATACAAAACCTACTTTAATCCCATAAACCCCATCCACTTCAAACCCAACACCTACCTCAACTCCCACTTTAAATCATAATGAATGGCCCTTAAAAAAGAATTATTAGTGGCAACAACCAATGGGGTCATGACCTCCTCTCCTGCACTTCTTTGAAAATTTGATGTTTCTGTTAAGTATAAAATGAATACTATAAATGAATTCAATAGATTGTCAATTGTCAACTAGTGAAATTCAATAGATTGTCAATTGTCAACTAGTGAAACTCATTCAGGTTGAGCAATTCTTGATTTGAGTCTATTGCATCTGCCCTGCACTGACTAAGTGTATCTACCCAATAGCAAAGACTTACCAGAAACAAATTTGTCTAGCTACATCATTCTGCTCCTATTCAAATTGCAAATTTTTGAAGAATATAATTGAATGTGCAAGTAAAGATTACTCCAAAAGCAAAATTTTAGAGTTTTACTATAACCAAAATTTTCCCATATCTATATCTATAGTCTGTATCCATAGCTAAATAAGCTATAGTAAATTTTCTATAACTTCCTATAACTTTCTTGCTATGGTTGAAATGCATCATTAGCCAGTGATAATTGGCAAGAATCACAGGTTCATAGAATCACAGGGGGTTGGGACTTCTTGCTGCTAGCTATAACAGATGCAGTAATGTAGCTATGAATTCTATATATTAAAAATGAGTTGTCTCATTACTCAGTATTCTATAGACAATGCAGAATTCAGCTAAAGTGCTCAATGCCTATCAATTTGATTGCCTTTTTTATTTTGCTTTTATCTTTCCCTCTCTTTCCCTTGTATATAGTCTAGATGTGTATAGTCTAGACTCTAGACCTAGACATTTATATACTAATTTTGAACTATTTGTCTATCTATTTATCTGTCTATCTGACTTTCTATAATTGATTTTTTTAAGAACTATTTGGCTGATTTTTTTAAATTAGTCTTAAAACATCTGGAATTCTTTGGCAATTAGTTCTATATTTTTTAATAAAAAATTCAAATTGGAAATGGGTCAAGTATTAAAAAAATATATATAAGCTAAGAGATTATATGACTTTGTTTGGGCTTGCAATTTGTGGTCTTGATTGAGTTTTATCATTTACCAATCAGATAAACAATAGAAAAAAGAGAGAGGAGTTATAAAGCTGGCTTGAAATTTAATTAGTAGACAAAACAAGGCTTTGTCAACCTAATAAATTGCTTTGATCTTTTTGGGGCAATAATGTTAATGGGCCCAATTAATTCAGATTTGTTTGGCAAACTAATATAAAAAATTCAAATTAGAAATTGGTGAAATATTTGAAAAACAATGTTTTTTCATACTTTCAATAGGCACTCCATTTGAATTTTAAATTTGAATGCCCACCAAAGGCTTAGAGTGCTATTATCATAAAATATAATTATATATAATTATAATTATATATATAAGACATAAATGAGGATAAGGACTCCAGAAGCTTTTAGAAAGCTAATTCATAGTCATTATTATTATTAAACAGATGCTAGCATAGGGGTCAGTGAAGCACCTACTGATAGAAAACAGCTAAGTCTAACCTAGCTACAGACTGATGGATAAGGCCCAGAGCCTACAAGTCAGTGAAAAGGGTATCAGTTAAAATGGTGCAGCATGCTTGGCCCCAGCGGAGTCTTCCACAAGGTGGGCTAAGTAGCAGGTTGACAAACAGGGGCCTGGTGTCCCATGTTTGGGCCTACAGGCAGTGGCCAACTAACATCTAGTATTGCCTTTGCAGGGTGTAACCCAGGGATGGCATGCAAGTCCAGGCTACTAGCTTGGTGTTGCTCATATGCTTAGGGAACTGGATGCCCATGGCATTATGCAGTAGGTGACAATGGCAGGCCTCCAAGCTTGCCTTACAAATGGCAATCATAGAACAGCTTCCAGCCTGTAGGTTAGCACCATTTCAATTGCCAAGTAGAATAGGGGGAGCTTTAAGCTATTGGTGGCAAGCTAGCAATAGAAGATAAAGCAGAAAAGGTTGGAGGCCTGCTATGCCAGCTGCTTGCAGTTGTTGATAATGGCATTGGGGTCAATGACTAGGATACCTAATACTTAAACTGATTGCATTTGCATAATATGATCATGATGCCATCTAATAGAAGCAGAGGTAAAGAGTTGCCAATGCCAATATGCAACACCTCTATCCTACTATAGCTGATATAAAGCCCTACATACTTCCCCTCATTAGCTAGCCAACTTACTGTCTTCTGTGCAACTTTGGGACTAGAACAAGTCAGTGGCATAACTATGGTTTCATTCGTTATATTATTTCTTGTTTCAGATTTGTTCCAGCGCACAAAGAAATGGCTGGATGACCACCAGCTCCATTTTGTGGACCCTAGGACCCAATGGTTCATACGAACACTATCGAGGGAACATGGGTACATTGCAAGGTGAAGTTTTGCAACATGTACGGGACAAGTGATGGTTGATTTGAAACTCATCTGCAGGAATTTCTGTGGCACTATCTATATCCACAGAATGTGTTTGGCAACTTTCTCTACTGGGTGTCACATTATTATCCCCTCTAATTATCTTTCTTGTGACTTCAAACTCTAATTTGAACTTTTTTGGTGGTGGGTCATCTTTTCTAAACTTCTCCGAGTATGGTTTGTCATAATCTCTAATAACTTGTCACTTTTTAAAAATAATATAATGAACAAAACCATAGTTATGCCAAGTCAGCACCAAGTTATCAGCATAAGTAAAGCAGGTCAACTTAACACAAGGAAAGCAGGAGCTAGAGCAAGACCTTGCCTGTAGTTAGCCTGCTATGGATAGGGATAGCCTTGCTTTATATAGTCATGAGTATAAAACATATAGAGCCCCTAATGGAATGAATAATATACATGTATGATTCTATGATTTATCATAAGTGTCTCTATATTTTGGTTTAAGCCCTAATGCATGCACAGAGCATGATCAGCAATATGGTCAATAACTATTTTAGTGTACTAGGCTCAGACTAGAGTCTTAGTCTACTTAAAATAATATGGCCTACATGTACATATTATCTGCTTTGACTTTGTTTTAAGTAACTAATAAGAAACTTTAATTAAAAAATCTAAGATTAGGAACTTATAGGAAATTAGGAAAATTAGGAAATCACTATTCATTTATAAATAAGTTCATTATCTTATCACTATATATCAAATTGATTCAAATATAATGACAGCGACATATATCTGAGGTACATCTTCAGATCAGACATATTTCTTTTTGTTTTGATATGTGTCTGATATGCGCATTAATACTGACGTCGTATTCAATAATTTGTGGCAGAAGAAATGATAAGATCGTATTTTTGCAGAGAGAGTGGTGGACTGGCAGACGAACTGGTTAGCAGACGAAATGCAAGGACTACTCGAGTAAAGCTTCCAAGGCTGTTCATCCTGCTCCTTCATCAGTCGAAAGTTCTTCGAAAACTGAAAACTGAAATTTGGACTGCGAAAAAACAAAACCTATGGTTGTATAATTGTAAATTTTCTGTCTAGTTTCGAGGCAGATTAGCCTCATATGACGATTTTTTCTCTTGAGAACCAAGACTATGACAGAGCACTTTTAAAAAATCTTGTTTAAGATTCATTATGACAATATAGTTGACACTTGGCAGCTCGATCAATACTTGAATATTACATAAAACGACTCAAGGCCCTACCTAGTAACACACTTCGTCGCGGCAACGTCGCTGTTCTGTTTTGTTTTGTTCTGTTGTTCTGTTTTTGATTTAAGACCACTGTAGCTAGTACGATAGGACGTAAAGCTGAAAATATCATTTTTTATCATACAATTCCTGGAAATTGTACTACAGTGGTTTTTCATTAAAGGCAGAGTCCGGATCAAGGACCACTGTAACGTATATTATACAGTGCTCATTGGTCCGGATGTGTCCACCCTTACAACACTTTAAACGAAATTATCACACAACCGGCAAGAGGCATTACTGCATGCTCATCAATTCCTCCAACTCCCGAGCAGGCACACATGCGCGCAGTTACGCACACCAGTCATACGCACACACCTCGCACTGCAGGAGTGTACTAGCTGCGGTTCTTACTTTTAGGCATATTTACGCTTCACTGTGCCTTGGGGGGTTGTCCCTAAAAAATCTTAACTGTCAACAGACCCAAGCCGAGATTCGGTCCAATTTATCTCAAAATTAATGTGATTGCACTTGGAATCGAGACTGTGGGCCGCTCGCACATATAAAGAGCGCCGTATAGTACTATAGACCTACTACATGTAGTAGTACTAGGCTGCGGCCCCCACAGAGTAGAGATAATCAAAACTCTGGAAGAATTTTATTGAGCACGCTTCAAATCAGGTGTGGTCGTATACATTTATAGACTTCTGGGTTTAATCAGTGCCAATTTTTCCTCAAAAAACTGCTGAAACAGGTGAAAATCACTACTGATCCATTTAGCCAGGTCACGACAGGGTTGCAGAGGTAGCAGCTCTCGCAACCCCGCTGACAATCGTTTACAATTTCAAAGTACTATAGCTATAATGCCCATGCATGCATTTCTTCTTACGCTCATGTCTGATAAATAACTGACATTCTGTTTACTAAAGAACGGCCGAAGATTTAAATTTTACTGTACATTTAAGTAAGAAAAGAAATAAAAAAACATTCCGTGCGCTATCTGTAACTGCATGACTTCGCGCTTTATTTTAAACAGAAAACTATCCGCATTACATACATGTAACATTGTACGAGCGTACATGTACAATAAAGCTCTGAACACGTGCACTTACGAGCCAGACACAGTACACGTAGCATACAGATCGACGCATAGTCAGTATTATTTTCCAAAGTACGCATACCGCTATGTCATTTAAATACCGTCTATTAACGTCAGTATATAGACAAGATACAGTGTTAGTTATCAATTATAATTTCATTTATTGGCCTAACTCAAATTTGCAATTAAAGAGACATACGACATGTAGGAGTGCGCGTACATTGAGAGAGATTGATGAAGTCTCTATGTATTTGTTCAAACGCTCATAAAAATACAAAAAGTCTAGCTTATATTAATCAATAAGTGAGCATCTCGTCAAGCTACTTCAAGTATCTCTGTTTCATTTGTGGCAATCCATTTACAACTCACTTATGCTTTTTGTGATTGAATGACAAAAAACAAATAAAAAACCAAACATGTGCACACATTATACTTTACTGTCTGCAAAAAACAGGATTTAAAAAATCCCACTACTTCATCGATTTCATGCCCCTCCTGCTGTAAGTAGAATATTCGCGCGCGTGAAATTAAACTGTCTTAGTTAAATTTCTTCGTCCTCCGGTTCGGCCAGTTGAATCGGCGCCGACTTTGGCCGCACCAGACGGAACTTGTCTTCGGCTTCAGCAGCCACCACCATCTCGGCATCCGCAGCCATGGTCGCTGCAGCTCTCTGCGAAGAGCTCTCGCCCTTCAGAGTAGACGTGGGTGATGGATCGAAGGCCAGGGACCGGGAGGCCACCAAGTGGCCGTGACCGGCTGCTCGACGCTGCTGGAGAAGGCGTCGCATCCTGAAGGCGGTTGGGCCGCTGCCAGACTCGCCTTCGGCCTCGGCGGCAGCCATCAAATCAAAGTTACGCGCCGCTCGCCGTATCCGTCGTGCCTTGCTGATTAGGCGGAAGCGGGTGGAGTAGATAACCCACAGCCGGTAGGTGAGCAGGCTACACACGAGGGAATTCTTCAGCGTGAAGAACACATTCGTATAGCTGGTGGTGTTGTAGTTAAACATCATGTAGAGACGGATGATCAGGTAGGGCAGGTCCTGCAGCATCATGGACATCACTATACCAAGAACGTCGGGTGTGCACACGCAGTAGGCCTGATCAGGATCCGTGGCGGCCACAGCGGCTGCGGCCTCTGCCGAGGCGGACAGTGGCTTATCCGGCTGGCGCTGCTTGGTAGCCCGCTGCGCCGTCACCACCAGCACGAACTGCAACAGCGACCAAGTCCAGATGCTGAGGATCAGCTTGATGAGGTTGCGATCCCGCTTCACGGCTTCCTCTTTGAAAGCCTCGAAGAATTCGACAATATCGGCTGCGGTGCCGATGTAGACCAGCAGAAGCTGAGACAGCTGATCGTGCGTCAGTTTGCCCTTGGGCAGCATCCAGCGGCCCAAGATCAGCAGTAGAAGCAGCAGTTGCTCAAGACGCCGGATTGTTTGCTCAAAGTTCTGCGTCTCCAGGAAATCCAGCTCGTGTGGTGTATTCTTCTAAGCGGTGAAACATAGAGATAGGCAAATTATAACTTGCAAGTAAAATCATAAAACCTGGCTCATCGGCCGCACTGTATCTGAAACAGCTAGTTCAATGAAACTCACTATCACTGACACATTGCCCATTCGCTTGGCTTGACACACCATATCGTCCGTAGTCTTGTAAGTGTTGTTGCACTCGATTCGCCACTCGACCAGTTCCAATTCCAGGAACCAGGTGGCCGGCACAGTGATCAGCAAGTAAAAAAATGCGTACGGACAAAACCTGTAAAATTATTGCAGTTGATGTTTTTCACAGGATTTGAGGGCAATAAGAACCCATCACGGGAGCCTTCTTCATCTCTTCGAGGTGCATAGTAGCTGGTACCTCGTCGCAGCTCTGAATGCGACTGAGCCAAGCAAGTAGTGCCAGAAATGCAACTCCACTTCATTAGGATGAGCCGGAATTAAACATACCTTTGATTTGAATCACAGTCTTCTTTTATTTTCGTCTACTTTTCACTTACCCCAGTAGAGTAGATTATTATTTCCGATACATACTGGAGATTGACCCTTTCCTGACTTCACTTACTGTAAACGTACCTACCCAGTTATGCATTAAGGACTTGAGAACCCCTAGGGACACGTGTTTGCGCTGTTGGCTCCTAACTGGAATGCAGAACAAAGCTGAATTTATAATTTATACATGTACTTTTCTTCTCTGGTTTTGCAATCATTTTCTCCATTTTAAAACTGTTTACTAAATTTATTTGTTTATTTATGGCGTAATAAATAAATATACAGACCAGTAAGATTATTGATTGACAAATTAAAGCAACTCATCATTGCAGTTTCAGTTCGTATGTCTCTCCCATTACTATGGCTCTATGCTGACAATCGGATATAATCGAATTACCATCCTTGCAGTGTCAGACAGACGATTGTCATCAAAATGGCACGCTGCACTCACGCACGCGTTGCTTCCTGCCAAAAACGATGTCTCCCGAAACATGCATGCTGCACCACGTCACAATAGGTAAACCGGGGCATCTGTGATGGTTGAGCTAACGAATATCGTTTTGGCAGCGACTGAACTCAGTCGACTATGGACTCTGTAGCTAAGCCAGACACAATAGACCTCAAGTTGGCTTTATAGATAGGGGTCATTGTTTATGCCTTGCGGTCTGACATCGGCAATAGCCCTCAACTCCGTGAAGGGAAGGGTATAAAAGATACATTAGAACTCCACTGAGATAATCTCGGCAGCCGGAGCGGCGCACCAGCTTGGGAATTAGATTGGTTCCGGAGGGCGGAATTGTGGATGGAGGGCGGCCTCGCGGCGGCTGCAGGTCAATTAGCCGCTTTGTGGCGACTCCGGATTGAGGCAGCACATTTAGGCTCCTCTCTGGCTCCTAGTGTGTGTGCTGCTCCCTGTGGCAATATCCCATCTGCGATATCCCTGCGTCCCCGGCTCGAGAGCCCCAGAGCGGGATCAAACAGCGATCGATCAGCCGCCAAATGAAGCGAGCAAAGCCGGTTTTCTATATAGATTTTTTGGTAGCGCAGTCGGCAGACCAGGGCTTCAATATCGCATTGTTGCAGGAAGCTGAGAACAATTAATGACGCTCTCAAGAACTCTGCGGTTAGGGGCATTGGGAAAGATTGAAAGATTGGGATTTAGCTCTTGCCAGTCGTCCCTGCCCAACCTCCAAATAGTCCAGATTTGCCTCCAACTGGGCAGCTTGTACGAGCCACTACAGTACACAAATACTCTTCAGTCAGTTCAGTGATCTTTCTGCGAACGGCCATTAATACAAACAGGCAGTGCGTGCACAAAAATTAGCTGTTTTAGCTCGGTTGTGTTCAGATTTACCGGGATATTTTCCCAACCCTGTGGAGATTACAAATTCGATTTTATATTGATTTTCTTAGATATGAGATGAGACTTTTGAGATGAGGAAATGACACTTCATGAAACTAGACGCCAGCTTCCTAAATGGTAAACAGCATTCCACTCTCCATGCTTCAGGTGACTCACCACTTCCACTCTCGACCTCGATTGGCCCCAAAGGTGACGATGGACTCCAGCAGCAGACCGGCCACTGAGGCGGCCAGGTACCAGTACTGCGGCTTGCGGGTCTGCCGGTGAAGGTAGGCTATGGTCACAATGCCGTGGGTGGCGAACAGGGCGCGAACAAGCAGCGCTCGGACAGTTGTGAACCAGCCCATTTCGTCAGAGTCTAGCTTCGGGCTCGGAAGCGTCAGTTACGAAGCTGAATGCGCGGAAGCTTCCAATTGAGTTCTCCAGCATCATGATGTATTGGATTTGGCGGCTATGCTTAGCCTTAAAACTGTATTGTCGAGGTTCAGCCAATGACAGGCGTCTAGAGAGGGGAGAATTATATTGGGCCTCTTCAATTCCCCTGCTGCAAAGTTACTTCGATTGAAGCTGCAGCCAGTAGATAAGTGCACACTGTATTTCTGTGCTGCACTTTCTATGTAGATTTCAAACCGCAATGCTGCATTAAAACTACATGTATTCCACGTCCACGGTAGGTCGGATCAAAACTACGAGTATGTCTTACAAAAACACTCTGTAAAGGCTGACTACTCCTCATTTCTGGAATCAAAACGTTTTGTCAGGTTTACTTTGCAATAACAGTGTGCATCTGAGATAGACAAACCAAATTTACGACCGTAGAATCGTATTTCTGCATGCAAGTCTGAGACAGCATGCAGTGCAGGTGCACACCAACTCTGCGCAAAGACCAGGAGAAGTTAAGTCGTTCATCTAGAAGCCATGGTTACTTCACAGGTTTTTTAGCGGGACTCTCGCCGATTACACGTCTCAGGTCAATTGCAATCCGTTCCACGCGTGCACTGCAGCATCGAAGCAAGCGGAATCATTTGCTACTGGGGGTTCTGACATGCCAGTACTTCCCAAAGCTTTCCCAATAAAGCGACAGTAGAATAATTAGTAAGTCGAAATCCCTCTTAGTTAGTTCCTTTAGTTCCTCTCCAGACGACTGAGCCCATAAAGGCTAGCATTCAATACAATGCACCTAGTAGTGCTTAGAAGCGCCATACAATAATATTGCGTCGCTTCCAAGTCGCAGGAAGTGGCTTCCAGGATGCCGGATGCGCCATCTACTTGTACACAGCTATTCCTGGCTCTGGAGTGGGAACCTGCAGCTCTGACAATAGGGAGAAGGGCTGGTTGGCTAAACTGCGCAGTTTTAAATCGCTGAACAGAGGATCAGATCCTCTTCTGTAGACTGCATTTAGCGGGTTTAGTTCAAGAATGAATATTCAAGTTCAAGCTGTTCGGTATCTTATTCGCTGAAGCAAGTAATTGAAAGTTGTTTGGAACAGGTCTTCTCTACCATCTGCGTAGCGCGAATACGAGCGTAGAAAGCACAGTTTTTTATTGTTGAATAGGATGTTGCCATAAATGCACTACGTAACTACGCGTATCTATTTGTTTGCATAAAAAATAATGAACCAACTTGGATTACTCGTCTTTGTTGTTGCTAAACGGGGGTGGGAAGCTGGGCTACCCGCGGATCAGCCCGGAGAGGGGCTCTGCCGCTGAGGGGCACTACCAGGGGCGTATAGCCCGAGATACCCCGGGTTGGGCCCTGACGTCTGGGCCAGGGGAAAGTAGCTACTAACCCAAGCCTATGGACTAAGACACCACCAACCCAAAAGTGGAATCAGGGACGGTGCTAGGACCGAGTCCACCCAAGACACCACCCAGCAGACAAATCCCGGGAGTGCGCGAAAAAAGAATTGGAAAAACTGTTTGGGATACTACTGACAATCGGTCCGAGAGCGGGGAGACCCAGAAGTCTCGGAAATGGCTTAATTTTGGAGTGAGTCTGGGCAGATTATTTACCAAGGGCGAGTCCCCTATCAGGAGGCGGATTAGAGCTAGGATGGAATGGCGGAACCTCCTATAGGCTGCGAGCCTCAAGGCTTTTTCACTACCCAGCTCAAAGATTGGAGGCCAGGCCAAGGGGTCGGGAAGGGGCACAAGGAGCAAGAGGACCCGGACTCAGCCGGTATCCCCGATTCGGGACGAACATCAACCCCAGGACTCCAGTCCACTGTCGGGATGAGAGCCGAGACACAAGGGCAGGGAGACAACCAGAGGAGCCAGCAGATGGACCAAGGACAGAGCAAGATGGACCGGGCAGGGAGGGCAGAGCTCATAACTCCGAAAATTTGGAGCGGCCTTACATTGAGATAAAAACACAAAGTTTAAAACACAAAGCATAGGGAGGAGCACCTGAACCCTAAACCCGCGGCTCAGCCTCAGGGCTGGCATCAACTGGGCTCTACCGTAACACCTTTGTGAATGGTCATTCTTTCCTGCAGGGCGGGTACGACCGGGGGGGCTCAAGTCCCGTTCTAGCCACACTGCAGTCCAGAGTACGCACTCACTCCAGGTACACCCCCTAAACCAAGGCCGAGGGCCGAAAAACTAATTGGAATGCACGAAATAAGAAGGGGTATTTTTAGCTGTGTACATCACCTCCGGTGAGGACACTTTCGGATTGGGCTAGCGAGAGCGCACAACCCGAGAAATGCCGCCAGAGAGGCAGCCAGGGTAAAAACAGTCAGAGACCGTCTTTACTACTGACAGTAGCCAGGTATACAGCGAAATCTTTAAACTCGTAAATGGGGGAGGGTTAAATTTAGGGAGTGTACATGAACAGCTGCACTAGAAGGACGCCTTACTCGATTTTCTTAGAAATTTTCTGGAGGCCGGTGCGGTAAGGAACGCTTATTTTTCGCACGGCTAGTAGTGAATTCACTGTGCTCTAGAGACCGCATAGCGCTGAGTGGCGTTTTGCCATAGACAAATTCGGTCGAGAAAGACCGAGAAAAGAATAAAACTAAATGCACTACATTTGTGCACTACACGGTACACTAGACATATGTAGCGATACGACAAGCTCATTTCTAAGAAAACCGAGTGCAGCGTCCTTCGATTGCAGCCAGTTACTTGTCGATGGGAAGTCTAGCTGAGCCTTACTGCCCTTGGAAAGTAATGATGATGAGTGGATTTTTATTTTTGAATAGTTTTCTGTTGCTTAAAGGTTTATACGGTCTATACGGTATTTAATTTCCAGGTTAATTGAACCGTTATTAAACCGTTATTAAACCGTTATTAAACCAGGTTATTAAACCGTTTGCTTTATTTCCGCTTGTGCCTACTTTTAGTAATTCCGTTGCTTTTATTGAAAGATAGTCTTGGTGCCAAAAATAGACAGATGAGAAACAGCAGGGCTTCAGCAGTTTTTCTGAATTAGTTGTACGAATTAGTTATAGTTATTCTGATCGGTCTTCGTATCTCATGAAGGCTCGTTCTCGCCGCTATCAAACTGGGCCAAATAAAGTCTTGTGATCACACGACTCGTACTTCAACTTTCATTTTACATCGGTCATGTGATTTGATGGCAGTGTGAATCAGCCATAAAGTCGTTGCCTTTTAGATCGAGTGATAGGCGATTGAATTAACTGGTTAATATTTATGTTAACCGAACAGAAATAAGTGTGCAAATTCATTTTAATTTCAATCAGATTCCAGTCAGATTCCAGTCAGATTCCAGTCAGTCTCCAGTCAGATTCCAGTCAGATTCTAGTCAGTCTCCAGTCAGATTCCAGTCAGATTCCAGTCAGTCTCCAGTCAGATTCCAGTCAGATTCCAGTCAGATTCCAGTCAGTCTCCAGTCAGATTACAGTCAGATTCCAGTCAGATTCCAGTCAGTCTCCAGTCAGATTACAGTCAGATTCCAGTCAGATTCCAGTCAGATTCCAGTCAGTCTCCAGTCAGATTACAGTCAGATTCCAGTCAGATTCCAGTCAGTCTCCAGTCAGATTCCAGTCAGATTCCAGTCAATCCCCAGTCATATTCCAGTCAGTCTCCAGTCAGATTCCAGTCAATCCCCAGTCATATTCCAGTCAGTCTCCAGTCAGATTCCAGTCAATCCCCAGTCAGATTTCAGTCAGTATTCAGTCAGACAGAGGTCAAAGGTCGAAGACAAAAAGAATGTAAGCCTCGCATGCAAGTGTTGAAGATGAGGTGCAGCTCCTTTTCCTAACCTTCTCCTGTCACTGAGAAATCTGGGGTCAACTTGCGTGGGGGGGGGGGTGAAGTGCACGCAAACACCTCTTGGGCTTTGTCATCCCGAATTTGAAAGAGATGGAGTCCGGGTGCTTTGATTTTGTGTTGTTTTCGATTACCTAATCTGGAGCGGTGAACTGGGTGAAGGGGGCTCTCAACGCGTGGGCCGCGAGCTGCTCAATAAATAGCTGAACATCTGCACAGTTCAAGTGCTCAATAGGCTGAAAGAGATTGCGGATTGAATGGAGCGGAGCAGCTAAAAATCTATTTTTAAACAATTGGTACTTCAGGCCTGGTTGATTTTCGCGTGCTAAAGAGGACGCAGGGAATTCCCAGGAAAAAGGGGAGAATTCAGTTTTTTAATCAATCGTTAAAATTGTGAAAACTGTTTACTTAAAATCAACAAAAAAAGCAAAATAACTGCTCCGCTGTACAATCCAGATCGTGCCACGCAGAGTCCCTGGCTTAGTAACAATATATTGCAAAAATTGTCTTCTTCTTACATCTACGTTCCTTTCCTAATTGGCTCTTGCAGTGACTTTGGTGCCAACTCAAATCAAATGGCACCCGTTTCAAATCAAATGGGGCCCACTGAAATCAAATGGCACCCGTTTCAAGTCAAATGGGGCCCACTGAAATCAAATGGCGCTTACTGAAATCAAATGGCGCCCACTGAAATCAAATGGTGCTCACTCATCAAATGGCACCCGTTTCAAATCAAATGGTGCCTAATCAAATCAAATGGCACTTGTTTCAAATCAAATGGTGTCTAATCAAATCAAATGGCACCCGTTTCAAGTCAAATGGTGCCAATTAAGATCAAATGGAACCCGTTTCAAATCAAATGGCACCCACTCAAATCAAATGGCGCTCACTCAAATCAAATGGCGCACACTCAAATCAAATGGCACCCGTTTCAAATCAAATGGTGTTCAATCAAATCAAATGGCGCCCACTCAAATCAAATGGCGCTCACTCAAATCAAATAGCGCTCACTCAAATCAAATGGCACCCGTTTCAAATCAAATGGCGCCCACTCAAATCAAATGGCGCTCACTCAAATCAAATGGCACCCGTTTCAAATCAAATGGCGCTCACTTAAATCAAATGGCGCTCACTCAAATCAAATGGCGCTCACTCAAATCAAATGGCGCTCACTCAAATCAAATGGCGCTCACTCAAATCAAATGGCGCTCACTCAAATCAAATGGCGCTCACTCAAATCAAATGGCACCCGTTTCAAATCAAATGGCGCTCACTCAAATCAAATGGCACCCGTTTCAAATCAAATGGCGCTCACTCAAATCAAATGGCGCTCACTCAAATCAAATGGCGCTCACTCAAATCAAATGGCGCTCACTCAAATCAAATGGCGCTCACTCAAATCAAATGGCGCTCACTCAAATCAAATGGCGCTCACTCAAATCAAATGGCGCTCACTCAAATCAAATGGCGCCCTCTGCGCAAAGTCGCCCCCTCCCCAATGAAAGGCTTTGCCACATCGATAAAAAAAGCAGTTAGCTCAGATTTGCGTCATCTGATTCCCCCAGAACCCGCCCACCACTACTAGCGGTCAAATCTATTTTAACGAGCGAATAAGTTGTACTGGGCTCGTGTTAATTAACCGGCCGTCAGGAACTCGCAGCCACCCCCCCCTGCACACCGCAGCGCTGGGCCAAGGAGTCCTTAGAAGGAGCGCTTGGATCGGTAAGGCTTATCTCTGTTCTTGGCTTTTTTCCGGAATTTTCCCTAAAATTTCCAAGCTGTTGGCACGCATGCGATCTGCAAGTCTGGCATTCTGGCTTGTATTATTAGGAATCTTTAGTCGGGTAGGAGTTGTTCAACTTTGTACAGAAAAAATTCTGCCTCTCCAAGTTTTATCTCTGGAGTCCCCTAGCCGGATTGAAATCAATCCCGATTCACGCCCGCTGACGCACGACTGACACGAGATATTCTTAGATTAACAAGCCCGCTGCACTGGGCCATCTGTCTGGAATGCAGGCCAGCGACAGTCCTCTAAATTAGAGGGGGTTGCGTAAAGGATTTCACGAAATTAAGCTACACGTCCATTGCGTAGAGAATCTCTGCACCCCAACTCACCTGACAAAAATTGCATCTCAAGAAGAACTTCCTCACTGGAAGGGGCGCTCACCTGATGAGACATTTGGACTAAATGAAATGCCAGACCCAGGAATCCCCTACTGAGAAATCGCCAGACCCAGGAATCCCCTACTGAGAAATCGCCAGACCCAGGAATCTCCTACTGAGAAATCGCCAAACCCAGAAATCCCCTACTGAGAAATCGCCCGACCCAGGAATCCCCTACTGAGAAATCGCCAGACCCAGGAATCCCCTACTGAGAAATCGCCAGACCCAGGAATCCCCTACTGAGAAATCGCCAGACCCAGGAATCTCCTACTGAGAAATCGCCAGACCCAGGAATCCCCTACTGAGAAATCGCCAGACCCAGGAATCCCCTACTGAGAAATCGCCAAACCCAGAAATCCCCTACTGAGAAATCGCCCGACCCAGGAATCCCCTACTGAGAAATCGCCAGACCCAGGAATCCCCTACTGAGAAATCGCCCGACCCAGGAATCCCCTACTGAGAAATCGCCAGACCCAGGAATCCCCTACTGAGAAATCGCTCGACCCAGGAATCCCCTACTGGGAAACTCACCTAACCCAGGGTGTCTTCACAACGAGTATCCCCAAATAATAACAAATTATTCTGTGTGATTATTGCTTAGGCCGATATTCAAAGCTTCCTGAATCAATTATTTAGGGCCAGACCAAATTTGTATGTTTTCAACGATTAATTAATTCCCATTTCAATCACCTTATTTCCTTTACTCCCCGTCAGGTGGGCGGATAAGTGTACTTCACTCTCTTCTCTGCCCACAAGAGTAGCCTATTTGACTGGAGAGTACCGACCGCTCACATCTCATCCCCTGCCTCCCCTTCCACTGGCGAATCCCTATTGTGGAATATCACAAGCTAGTCTATTCGTATGCATAGATATGTAAATGGCTGGGGCGGCCCGGGGAGGTGCACGGCATGCTAAAAATAGCACACGGGAATCCAATAGCCATATTTGGCCGCCGAGAATCCGCCCAGCGAATCAGCGGGCAGCTTACCCCGGGGGAAGCCCCTGCTCCTCTTAACCAATTCCACACACTTTCTGAAAGGGTTCAGCCTATATAAAACCGTGACTAGAATTGGCAGGAGAATCCACCGATTTAGAGACGAGCACCGCTCCCAGTTGCAGACCGAAGACGCCCGAGCCAAGGGCCGAACGGGAAAGGCATTCAATGCGCCAATAATGCGTGATATTGAACCTGTTTTAAGCTCACTGCTAAAGCTTCTAAGGCCCGGCATGCCGAAGGTTGTGCCAGATCAGTGGCGCAAATTTCAACACGACGATTTGTTGAAACAATTAGCCGAAGATAATCCGGTAAGAGTTTATCCTGATTTAATATCTGCTTTTTGGCAACTTGGCAACGAGGCGGGTGTTTCCATAGCAACCCGTGTAATCCCAATCCCGCAGATCGCTTATTCGCCGCATCGCGACAGGCCCGCAGCCGAGCGCAGGAGCCTGATGCACCAGGAGCTGCGGGAAGGCTTCATCACTGTGGTGAGGTGCTAGCGACCCCCTGCTTGCTTGGCCTACCTATTCTTGAGTACGAGCGCAGTTCTGGCCGCTTGGCCTCCCTATTCTTGAGTACGAGCGCAGTTCTGGCCGCTTGGCCTCCCTATTCTTGAGTACGAGCGCAGTTCTGGCCGCTTGGCCTCTCTATTCTTGAATACGAGCGCAGTTCTGGCCGCTTGGCCTCCCTATTCTTGAGTACGAGCGCAGTTCTGGCCGCTTGGCCTCCCTATTCTTGAATACGAGCGCAGTTCTGGCCGCTTGGCCTCCCTATTCTTGAGTACGAGCGCAGTTCTGGCCGCTTGGCCTCCCTATTCTTGAATACGAGCGCAGTTCTGGCCGCTTGGCCTCCCTATTCTTGAGTACGAGCGCAGTTCTGGCCGCTTGGCCTCCCTATTCTTGAATACGAGCGCAGTTCTGGCCGCTTGGCCTCCCTATTCTTGAGTACGAGCGCAGTTCTGGCCGCTTGGCCTCCCTATTCTTGAGTACGAGCGCAGTTCTCGCCGCTTGGCCTCCCTATTCTTGAGTACGAGCGCAGTTCTGGCCGCTTGGCCTCTCTATTCTTGAATACGAGCGCAGTTCTGGCCGCTTGGCCTCCCTATTCTTGAATACGAGCGCAGTTCTGGCCGCTTGGCCTCCCTATTCTTGAGTACGAGCGCAGTTCTGGCCGCTTGGCCTCCCTATTCTTGAGTACGAGCGCAGTTCTGGCCGCTTGGCCTCTCTATTCTTGAATACGAGCGCAGTTCTGGCCGCTTGGCCTCCCTATTCTTGAATACGAGCGCAGTTCTGGCCGCTTGGCCTCCCTATTCTTGAGTACGAGCGCAGTTCTGGCCGCTTGGCCTCCCTATTCTTGAGTACGAGCGCAGTTCTCGCCGCTTGGCCTCCCTATTCTTGAGTACGAGCGCAGTTCTGGCCGCTCCACACGCCTACAAGTTACGGATAAGAATAGGGCCGAGAAGTACAGATTTATATTGCAACGGAGGGGCAAAAATAGCACAGCTAATGTCGTACCATACAGGCTTGGGGAACAGGAAATGGAAGGAATCTACGCGGCTGTATGTACGCGGCCGTGAAAAAATGACATGTTCTTGTTGCCAGGCCAACTGTCGCTATAAAGCAATGTTTCTATTGACAGAGCCCACGCACTGTGTGTGCTGTTCAGTTCAATACAGTAGTATAGCATTTCTGATCAACCATTGGCAAATTTGATCTCCCTGTGCTTGTTTTGATCTCTCTGAGTACAGCGAGACTAGCTGCGATAAACAATAGGCTCCAGTTTTTTTAGAAATCAGTACTCGAAGAAGCTGGCAGGTGTCTATTTTGAGCTCAAACAGCAGATTCCGACGTCTATTTTGGGAGTCGATTCTCCCCAGCTCCAGTATACAGTTTACAGCTAATGGTATTGGGCCTCCCCATTCAGCGATTCTCTCTCGTCGGCTTTGCAATTTTTTACATTCCCGATCGTGCTCATGGGAAATTTAGGGCCGCCCGGTAATGAAAGAATGGAACCCGGGGGGGGGTTGTTTTATTATGCCTGCCTGGCTTAATGGGACAGATTTCCAAAACAAATTATCAAGGAATTATTAATAGGGATCGTTGCACAAAAAGTGCGCCCAGTTACTTTTTTTAGCTCGTCTATTTCTGTTCATAAGGAGGCTATCGCTCCTGTTCTCCCGCTTCTCTAAAAATCCTTCGCAAAGTCTGGCTAAATAGAGGGCACGCGAGGTCGCTTCTAAAACGGCATTTCTTTAACTAAATATGGCCCGCGAGATGAAGCTGCAGGTCCCGCAGCATCCCCCGGTTGGAGCTGGCTTCTCAGAAAAGGGCGACTAAAAATAGCCAAAACACTGCATAGTCGACAAACCGCTGAGGGGGGCTGCGTCTCGTCTCTCGTATACTTTCGCCTTCGTTCTCTCTCTCTCTCTCTCTCTCTCTCTCTCTCTCCTCTCTCTCTCTCTCGCCAAGGCCTCGTCGAGGAATCCCGACGCCTTACGGAGTGGCAGAAGTGCAGACTGCGCAGGATTAGGTCGCTGGAAGAGTGGGAGTATCTGCAGGCAGGGGGGAAGGGGGTAGGTTTTATCCCCCTAGTCTAAAAATATCCCAAAGCCTAATTTAGCCCGCGGGGAGGGGGCGCGGGTTCCATTCCTGCACGCCTATAAGTACATACTGTGCATTGAGACCCCCTTAACTCTGGGGACAACTGCAACTACCTTGTTTTCCAATCATTTGCTGAATCTAAAAAAAGCTTTGATCCGAGATCGTTTTACAACGCCTTTGATGTCCAACGGCTTCTAAGTTGTATTAGATGAATTTTTAATATATAGGATCTCTCATAGGAATCTCGTGCGACGTCACGCATGCCCGCAGGCCGTGTGCAACATGGGGCTGACTCTGCGGCTCGTGTTCGACTCCACGCCGTGGACGCCCAAGCCGAACGGGCAGCGCCAGGTCACGTCCGAGGAGGTGCGCCTCGACAATAGCGGACGGGTGAGTTCGAATGCGAGTACTTTTAAAGTGCAGCTAATTGATTTGTGCGGCGGCCGGGATTGGCTTGGGGCTTAATGAGGGGAATCCATTGTTTCAGTTGTGAGCTAGCGAGACTTCTGTTGGGTTTGTGGCGTTTTCTCGTCCTGTCCGTTGATCGGGGAGTCAGACCGCGAAGAGTCAAATTGGGGAAAGTCAGATCAGGGGTGTCAGATCAGGGGTGTCAGATCAGGGGTGTCAGATCAGGAAGAATCAGACGAGGGGAGCGGGGGAGTCAGACGGGGGGAGTCAGACCGGGGGAGTCAGACTGTGAAAGTCAGATTAGGGGGGCCAGACGGGGGAGTCAGACGGGGGGAGTCAGACGGGGGAGTCAGACGGGGGAGTCAGACGGGGGAGTCAGACGGGGGGAGTCAGACGGGGGAGTCAGACGGGGGAGCCAGACAGGGAGTCAGACGGGGGGAGCCAGACGGGGGGAGTCAGACAGGGAGTCAGACGGGGGAGTCAGACGGGGGGAGTCAGACGGGGGGAGTCAGACGGGGGAGTCAGACGGGGGAGTCAGACGGGGGGAGCCAGACGGGGGAGTCAGACGGGGGAGCCAGACGGGGGGAGTCAGACAGGGAGTCAGACGGGGGGAGTCAGACGGGGGGAGTCAGACGGGGGGAGTCAGACGGGGGAGTCAGACGGGGGAGTCAGACGGGGGAGTCAGACGGGGGAGTCAGACGGGGGATTCAGACGGGGGAGTCAGACGGGGGAGTCAGACGGGGGAGTCAGACGGGGAGTCAGACGGGGGAGTCAGACGGGGGAGTCAGACAGGGAGTCAGACGGGGGGAGCCAGACGGGGGGAGTCAGACGGGGGAGTCAGACGGGGGGAGTCAGACGGGGAGTCAGACGGGGGGAGTCAGACAGGGAGTCAGACGGGGGGAGCCAGACGGGGGAGCCAGACGGGGGAGTCAGACAGGGAGTCAGACGGGGGGAGTCAGACGGGGGAGCCAGACGGGGGGAGTCAGACGGGGGGAGTCAGACGGGGGAGCCAGACGGGGGGAGTCAGATCAGATGGAGAGAGTTAGACCGGGATAGGAGAGTAGAAAAATTAAAAAAATTCAAGAATTTCCAAACGAGCCGCACTCTCCAGCTTGACTGTTTTCGTGAATGCAATATCCGCCAGACTTGTTTACCACCAAACAGGGCATAAAGAGGTCCAGTCCGATTTCGCTATTGTGCACTTTCAAGCCCCCAGAAGTTGTCAGCTGAGTGAGTCACTTCCAATAGATCACTGACACAGGCCACAGAGACGAAGAAGCAAATCTGTTCCCGCAACTCTCTCTTTCACACCTGTCAGTTCTGGCCCTATTCTTGACGCTTTGTCTCTCAGCTGGTCGATCCCGAGTCCCCCCGCCCACGCAGCTGCGCCCAGGCCGGTGCTAAACCTAAATAACCCCTGTAAGACCCTAGAAACAGAAAAGCTCATTAAGAATTCGGGATGAAAGAATAATCAATGGGGAAATAGGAAGGGTCAGGGCGGGCTCAGAGAGGTAAGGGAGGGGGGGGGGGCGAGAGGCGGTCGCAGATGTTTCGTCTGTGATCGGAGGGTAGGTGTTGTCAGGCAAGCCAATGTTAGTCTAATATTTTTACCGTTGTTTTCTCGTTCCACTTCAGTTTTGGCTTCTGAACAACTTCGTTAGAGTACTACAAATGAAGGCTTTAGGCTTTAGCGGATAAATAGGATCTTTATTGCTCTGGGGCGCCTGGAAAGGTCAATCAAGGCCAATAGGGTCCACTCTATCCCAAAAGCCCAAACCACGGATATTCAGCGCTCACCTCAACGGAGTGCCAATGTGGTGTCAGAGATGCCTAAATCCGTGTCCTGATCGCCACTGACGCATCATCTCCTTAAATAAAAAATCCACTAACAAAATGTACGAGTTGTTAATCACTTGTAGGACTTAGCAGAGGTTCAGCCAGGGGAAAGAGTTTAGGAAGTGCTAATTGCACTGCATGTATCGTGCTCTGTGTACTCCCTAAGCTCGACTATTTACCGGTGAAACTTTTGGTCAGGAAATTGAAGGCTTATCAGGGATGACGGATGGCGGGATCCATTTTGAAGCGGTGAATCGGAGAATGGATCCAGCCAAGTCAGCCGCCTGTGGGCCTGGAACTCTGGAAGGATACCGGATATTAATTTTTGCAAAAGGAAGTTTTGAAATTAAGGAAGTTCCCTAACAAATGTGTAAGGAAGGAGTTATGATAGCATAGCATAGCTTTATTTTAAAGAATGTATACATCCTTTACATACTTATACTTATAGTATCTTAATACTATCATTTTAGTAGGACGATATAACAAAAAGTAAAATGGGACTTTAAAACAATCAACTTATCGTCAGTAAATGCCCAGTTTCAATAAATTACAATATATCGATCAAGATCAATTTGCTCAGTTACCTAAAAAAACTAAGAGACAGCGGAGGTCTGCCTGTACAGTCTGGTATTATTTCACTGTACAATTGTACATACATAGACACACTAAATGTGAATCCAGTGGTTGGTTGGATGGGGAACCCCAGACTGGGACCTTTGCCGATCTTTGGTCGCGTCTGATGAGCTTATTTTACAATAGCGTAGAATCCGTAGATAAACTCTAGCTTGTAGTGGAATGGGGTGGGTGGCTGAAGCGAAGACCAAAGCGCGCGGAGTGGGGAGGGAGGGTCACGCAGGGTACGAACTGATTATATATGGAAAGGCCAAGTCATACGCACGCCAGTCTAACGGGGTTGGGGTGCCCCTGGCGGCATGTTTGCACTCAGCCCAGGCGTGGGTGTATAAGTTTAGAAGACAAGGGTTCAGTTTTCGGTCCCCCGGAAAAGCCCTGTGTCCTCGGCCTTCGAATTATTGTTTAGTCATATTTATTGTGCGAGACCGTCAGTACACTTTAGGTACGATTTTTTCGGCAACATTTCTTTATATCATTCTCTGTATAAATTCTTCTCAAGACTTCTGACTGCGCTAGGAATTTCCGACTAATGTGGATCATTGTGTAATACAATTATTACAATGTGAAGTTTATTGCATTGAACTGCTATACTACTATTCCCCAACCCAACTGAAAAGCCGCTTGTAAGGCCTTGCCTATATTTAACTCATCTGCCAGTGTTCCTATCGGCAACATCAAAGAAAACACGGGAGGATAACAATAACTGACCCAAGCAAGCACCTGACCTCGCATGGGCTGCACTCATAATCCAACCAGCCCATGATTTGTCGCAGTCTCTATCCTACACAATACAAATACGAGGCTGACCTGGAGAGTAATAAAATCAGGAATTTATCTTGACTTTAAACAAGCCAAAAGTTCCATAATTTAAGCCAGAAATCTATTAATAGAAATAGAATGCATAAATACGATAGCACAGGGACTTTAAAGAGCCGGTTTAAAATAGTAATTGTTTATAGACGGTTGTATTGGGTCTAATTAATCCGATGTAAACACGGCTAACTGCCATCCAGGAAGTGTTATCCGATTTTTAGCTATTCGGACACAAATTCATGAAATTACGCATTGGCTGGTCTCATAAATTTGGAAACTCTGTCTTCATTAAGGAATGTGAAATCTGGATTTCGGCGCGGGCCAGCAGACCTTACCGCTTAAGGCTTTGGTCTGGATGCCTAGCTTTCCGGCTGGGTCCAAAAGATTAAAGAATCACTGTTGCTGGAATTCGCTGGACACTGGGGTGTCGAATTGGACATTGGGATTGGGGTGTAGGTACTGAATCGGACATTGTGATGCTTAATTGGACATTGGGGTGCTGAATCGGACATTGGGGTTTCGAATTGGACATTTGGGTGCCGTATTGGACATTGGGGTGCCGAATTGGACATTTGGGTGCTGAATTGGACATTGGGGTTTCGATTTGGACATTGTGATGTCGAATTGGACATTGGGGTGCCGAATTGGACATTGGGGTGCGAATTGGACGTTGGTGTGCCGATATTTTTACTGGGTTAGCATTTTCAGCCTGATGCATCTGTAGCGTTTGAGAACGGGAAAATTATCAAAACCTATCCACGAATCCTAAATTTAGCTCAAGAGTCTGAGAACAAACAGTCAGTAACTGCTGCTAGACTAGCAGCAGCTGTTAGCGCAGCTGCCGAATAGGAAATAATTTCAAGCGGGGCTTTTACCGGCCTAGGGAAGAAGAAAACGAATTTCCACCGATTCCTTTGTGCCAAAGCCAGAATTTATTTTGTTGCAGTTAAAAGGCCCAATTGGACTGGCCAATTAGCCCAGTTACCTTGTCATTGCAACCTGCGATGGCTAATTGAGAAACTCATTTTCTGCTATTTTCTAGCTGTTTTTTAAATCTGTTAACAAACAGATGAATAGTCTGTGCATGTATGTGGAGCAAAGGATGTTGCATCGTGTGGATTTTGCTGGAGGCTTCTTTTAACAGAGGAAAAGTTAGCAGAAAGTATTACTCACTTGGAGGTGAGCGGCTAGGCTCAAAATACAGTTGTGCTGTTTAAACAGATTCTGCAACAGTTTGCTTTTTTATCACCATAGACAAATTCGGTCGAGATTAGAATTCAGTGCTAGCTTCGCTTGATCATAGATTCGCTTAAAATCTTTCCAATTTATCCACAGATACGCCTGAAGTCGCGCTTCATCCTAAACGGAGTCTGCGTGCAGTGGCAGGGCTACATGGACAGCAACAGCCTCAGCGGTCGAGGGCGGATTGTCTTTGACGCCGACAGAGCAGAGGTGAGAGAAAAGAAATATTTTTTCACTCTGCAAGAGATGCCTTTTGCGTCTTTTTGGCAAGCATTAAGCGAATCTTTCTTGAACAGAAATCTTACTTTTGCAGCTGCTCCAGCTGGGTCTTTTGATGGGATGACTGTTTTCTAGAATTTTCCTAATCCTTAGAAATTCGGCGATCAGAAATTAATGACTGTTGGTGGGCAGTCCAATGAAGGCCGAAACTATTTGTTAGCGTCGGAGATTCTGTGACCTTGACAGACAGTGCAGAAATTTTGCGAACTCAGATTCAAGCTGATTCAAATTGTGCGCTCATTCTTGAGGCCAAGGTACCCCAGCCATTGCATCAGTCCATAGGCAACTCCTGACCCCCCGTCCCCGAGCACCCCTGTCCCCCAGCACTCCTGTCCCTTAACACCCCTGTCCTCAACACCCCTATCCCCAGCACTCCTGTCCAGCACTCCTGTCCTCAGCACTCCTGTCCCCAGCACTCCTGTCCCCAGCACTCCTGTCCCCAGCACTCCTGTCCCCAGCACTCCTGTCCCCAGCACCCCTGTCCTTAATACCCTTATCCCCCAGCACCCCTATCCTCAATACCCTTATCCCCCAGTACCCCTATCCTCAATACCCTTATCCCCCAGTACCCCTATCCTCAATACCCTTATCCCCCAGTACCCCTATCCTCAATACCCTTATCCCCCAGCACCCCTGTCCTTAATACCCTTATCCCCCAGCACCCCTATCCTCAATACCCTTATCCCCCAGTACCCCTATCCTCAATACCCTTATCCCCTAGCACCCCTGTCCCCCAACACCACTATCGCCAGCATTCTTGTCCCCAGCACCCCTGTCCCCTCAGCACTGTCCCCTGGCACCCCTGTCCCCTCAGCACTGTTCTGGCACCCCTGTCCCCCAGCACCCCTGTCCCCTCAGCACTGTCCCCTGGCACCCCTGTCCCCTCAGCACTGTTCTGGCACCCCTGTCCCCCAACACCCCTATCCCCTGGCAGCCCTCTTCTGGTATTAGTTTACATTCAGTAAGTGGCTTTGCAGAGACCGATTCAATGGACGATCTCTAGGTGTCTAAGCCCGCTTAGCAAAGCTTTTAATACACCAACCAAATCATCCAACTGACCAGGTGGAGAACCAGCTTCTCAGGGATCAGCTGATGGAGTACCACCGCTTGCATAGCAGTTGCTACGCCATGTCAACTGCCGCTGCCGCGGGGGCAACAGCTGCAGCCGCCACGGCTGCCGCTACCGCCACAGTCGCTGCTTCCACAGTCGCCGCTGCTGCCGCCGTCCCCGTAGCTGCTGGAGCATCTGGCGGAGGCAGCTACTCGGTGTCGCACCATCTGGCGCAGTGGCCGATGCGTCATTCAGGGGGTGCGGAGTCGCCCACACCCCCGCCGCCGCCACCCACACCATTATGTGAGCACGAGCAGCCTCAGCACCCGCAGCAGCAGCAATCGCAGCAACAGCAATCGCAGCAGCAGCAATCGCAGCAGCAGCAATCGCTCTCTCCATCAGCAGCTTCTGGCTCGGAGGAGGCGGGCGAATCCTGATGCAGAACAGAATCCCTCAGTTTTCTCAGCTCCCTCAACAGGCAGGGGTTTTGGACAATTGCACTGTGCCACCCGATTTCCGGGACAAGCAAACAGATAGGCTGGTAGCGGCCGCGGGTGGCAAGCCGGGTATATCCGGAATCCCATTTCTGTCGGCAAAAACTTGAAAACGTTGTCATTTTTGACTGTTTGTTGGGATTGTGCGCTGTGAATCGTATTCTCTAGTTGTTCTGCTAAATTTTAATCTTTGTTGCCAAGCTTCTGTCCGCGCTGTTCCGAGCAGATTAATGGTTTTTCCTCTTAATAAAGTTTTTTCCTTTAAATTTTGTCTGTATCGCGCAGTTCAAACCTGCCAGGCATGCAAAGCTGTGACGGGAGCCGGCAGTTTCAGCTGTGTGCGAGCGAACCAGTCCGAGCTTATATAATAATATAGCAGACTTTCCGCCACACATTTCAATCGGAACTAACGTGGATATTTTGTTCAGTAGAGCTGCTGCTGCAGTGACGCGTCCGAAACTCTTTTTTTGCTTTTGTGCAGTCTGTCTGTGTCTGTCTGTCTGTCTGTCTGTCTGTCTGTCTGTCTGTCTGTCTGTCTGTCTGTCTGTCTGTCTGTCTGTCTGTCTGTCTGTCTGTCTGTCTGTTCTGCTAAGACTGTCTGTCTGTCTGTCTGTCTGTCTGTCTGTCTGTCTGTCTGTCTGTCTGTTCTGCTAAGACTGTCTGTCTGTCTGTCTGTCTGTCTGTCTGTCTGTCTGTCTGTCTGTCTGTTCTGCTAAGACTGTCTGTCTGTCTGTCTGTCTGTCTGTCTGTCTGTCTGTCTGTCTGTCTGTCTGTCTGTCTGTCTGTCTGTCTGTCTGTCTGTCTGTCTGTCTGTCTGTCTGTTCTGCTAAGACTGTCTGTCTGTCTGTCTGTCTGTCTGTCTGTCTGTCTGTCTGTCTGTCTGTCTGTCTGTCTGTCTGTCTGTCTGTCTGTCTGTCTGTCTGTCTGTCTGTCTGTCTGTCTGTCTGTCTGTTCTGCTAAGACTGTCTGTCTGTCTGTCTGTCTGTTCTGCTAAGACTGTCTGTCTGTCTGTCCGTCTGTTCTGCTAAGACTGTCTGTCTGTCTGTCTGTCTGTTCTGCTAAGACTGTCTGTCTGTCTGTCTGTCTGTTCTGCTAAGACTGTCTGTCTGTCTGTCTGTCTGTCTGTCTGTTCTGCTAAGACTGCGTGCTGCTGCTGGTCAGAGTCTTGGCTGCGCGATCTACATGTAATTACTGTACAGGCCGTAATTTCCGCATTTTCAATCGCAGTAAAGCGCCTGAGCGAGTGCATAAAAAATGCGCGACGCACTGACACGCTCTGAGACACCTGGCACGCCTATTTAGCATTCACCGGGGCTATTCTGTCCAGCTCAATTTGAACTGGCATTTCTCCTCAAAGGATTCTGTTCAGCAAGGCGCGCTATACCTCGATTTGGAGAATGCAGCGGAGCGCGAATCCTCTTCGTCGAATTGAGCGCCCGCGCGCAGTTCATTTCCGCAAATTGTACGCACCATTTTCTGCGCAAACTCAAGAGACTTTGAGCTCATTAGTAGAAGCCTGTAGTTCCCCAAAAAAGATATAAGTGATTTCCCAACGTGACAGTCACATGAGGCCGTAGTGAATAACCGTCTGCACTAACCCGTGTATGTACTATGCAAAATGTTACTTCCGCGATGCTGGCAAATGAATGCAAAGAAATGTAATGACAACTGTTTCGGTTAGTTAATGTTCATTAAAACTTGAAGTTTAATGCAAAACAAAAGCAAAATTGTTAAGAAACCTTTAACAGAGACTTGAGTTACTGCAGGCTCTCTGATCCCCCTGTAATCCGATCAGGCCTTCCATCAGGAGTCGGTGTTTGCTCCTGAAGAATTTACTTCAAGTAAATTTCTCTAGAAGCAAGAGACGCTGTAGTTCGGCGTTGCTTAGATCCGCGGTCTCCTTTGTCTCATCCATTCGGCGTTTCGCTTGCAGCTTCTTTACAGTCGATGGTGTGAGCTGCGAGCATTGACTTCCGCTTGAACGTGAAGAATTGGCGTTTCCGGAACCGCACGGTGGAGAGTCCGAGTCCAGATGATCGGCCTCAGTCGATGGCTTGATCTCACACACCAGGAATCCTGTTAAATGTAGGATTGTCTTCGCTCTGAAGAAATCGCAGCATCCCATTTTTAGTACGATCTTGTTTCCTGTTTTTTTTCAGATCCGTCTTCCCTTTCAGCCTAGACTTAATGTTCTTCATTATCTGCTTTCCATTAAGTTTAATGCCATGCAGCCCCATTTCTTCTTGCATCTTGCAGAGAGCAGTTATTCTTTTTTTGACAGCGTTCGGCGCCTTGCCCTTGTCCAGTAGGCAATGGAAACGGGAAACACAATTGTCACGAAACTTCTTCATCGCCTTCGTCCTGTGTAGCCATCAGAAATGTTAGTCAGCAGAAATGAAAACACTGATCCTTGCCGAGAGAAGAAAAAAATGCATTCATTCCTTACTTATTGACCTCGGCTTCGCATTGGCAAACAAATATTTCTATGTCATAAACTACGCGAGCTCATACTCACCAACACTAGCCGCTGAGTTTGGGTATATTCTTTATTCATACAAACCTTAGAGTCTCGGCTCGTGTTCAAGCATTTGCTCATAACTCGGAGTTTAAGCTGAAGCTCTTGAGTATTTGCTCGTTTTATGCATACGGCCTAATATCTCAGCTTTACGAGCTAAAACTTTTACAGACCATTTTTAGCTTATACGCATGAGCGTACAGTGTATTTTCTAAGCCGCTTTTTCCGAACGGATGCTTTTGTGTCAGCTTGCGGGCCGAGCTACACTTGCCTCACCTCTAGATGCTCTTTGTTCAATCAACTGATACAAATCAATCAATAGTTTGCTCTTCAAGCCAGCTTTGTGATTGTAGTGAGCCACTAGTTTGGTGTTAGGCGTCGCACTTGGTCAGCAGTTTCCCTCGCCCTCGCCCTCGCCCTGGTGCTGTCTACCGCTGTTCAGCTTCCCGCCTTCCCTTTGTCTGCCTGTTTGCTGTCCGCCTTTCCCGTTTTCTGTCTGTTCTCTGCCCGGTTTCCTGCCCTCCTGTTCTCAGCCATATGCTTCTCTGCTGTGGACTGTCCTTGTTTCGCTCCAGTCTTGAGGTCACGCTGATGGCCTGTTTCCCCTGTTTCCCCTGCTTGAGCAAGTCACATGACAGGCCTTGTTTTCTTGAAGTCCTAAAACTGCAGTAAACATGTTTACTGCACTCGCTGGTCTGTGTTTACGGGAGAATCACGTGCCTAAGGCCCTTCCCTTCTCTAAGGAGAGAAGTGACTCATGTTTCTAAAAATAGACACTGAGTCACAGCCTATTGCACTCTGCCCGGAGACCCCCAGTGACGTCAGTTCTAAAAAATAGAACAAAGTCACGAGGCAGTGGAGAATCCCGCGATATGAAACTAGACAACTAGACCCCCCCCCTAATCCTTGGTTCAGTCAAGGAGGCTTCTAATTTCCGTTTGCAGTGTTCTCTAAGTGCTTTGTGTCTGCGTACGTTCAACTCATTGCTATTGGTCTGACTGAGACCCATCTGAAGACACCCCAAGCCTGCGAGAGGCTAACACAGCCCTCCATTCCACCCACCAAGCCCGGAAAGACCTGCAGACGAGACGCCTTGTACGTTAAGCTGCAAATCTGCACGTTGTGCTGAGTTCGTTCGTCTTAGTTACACTCTTACGAGTGTAAATTTCGTCCCAGACTCACCTCACCGAAGGTGGAGACCCGACGGACTGGTGGCAGCACTACCGACGCTAATAAGAGCTAATAAGAAGGCTTCCGAGAAGAAGAGGCTCTAGACTTAAGACCTACCAACTTCAACCTAGAGACAACCCCGAGACAACCCTCTCTACTTCATGATGTTTTTGCTTACACGAAAAACTCCCGAACTGTTCTGTTCCTTTGCCCATATTCTTGACCTTTCCATCTAGCTCTCTCTCTCTCTCTCTCTCTTGGAGCAGCTATTTCTTCTGCTAGTGTCAAAGCAGCTCAATTAAATGAATTCTTTGATTCTTGCTTGCTCAAAAGCCTCACCCCAGCCGCGCCGCTGTTGGAGCTGCATGACGCATTTCCGTGACGCAGTTCCGTATACTCAGTCGCAGCCATGCTGTTTTAATTTTAGATTTTCATTCGCTCGATTATTTAACTTCTAAGCTGTTTGAATTTCTTTAAAAATAGATGATCATGACGAGCTCTGATCCCATGTTTGCTATAGTGAGGAGAGAAGAAGCAAATTAGTAGAATTAGCGCACTTCTGCTGAGCTGTTTTTAAACCATTTATTTTTTCGCACTCATGCAATCTCGAAAGCAATATTCTCAACTGAAGTCGATGTTGAATTTGCTTTGCGGTTCTTTTGATGCATAGAGCTCGTATTCAAAGCAAATGTTTACTACAAAGAGATTATGTAAATACTATAACTATCTGATGAGCAGTTGCAGGTGCTCGTTCTTACCTATTTGGATTCGGTGAGCACAATTTCCCTAAACACGGAAAAAATTCAAAGCGAGATAGTAGCATAATCACACTTTTGTCGGAAAGAGGTAACACTGGCTCACATGATAAATGTACAGTACATTTACAGTACTTTATAATTTTTGTATCTGTCTAGCTCTGTCTGTCGTAACATCAGCCGCCATCTCATTTCCCCGCCAGTACCCTGCTCCAGATCCAGCGTTCACCCGTGCCGTAATCGCCTCGCTGAGCTGGTTGGGCTTAACGCGGAGCAAAACCTGACGGCATGGCCAAGTCAAAGTCCATACAAGTAGTTGAAATTTGAATCACATACTAACAGTAGCGTCAATCTCGAATTGATCCGCAGATCTTTGGCCAGACTTATCCGTCCAGCTGTCCGGCTATAGGCTGGCCAACTTGGCAAACTCAGAGATCTGACGGACGCACGCAGAGCCGGCTTGACGAGCTGGATGATCAAGCGGACGAGGCCTCCGCCGGGCTCTGCAAGACTTGACTTGAGGCCCGGGCGGACGCGCTTTGACGAAGCAGTTGTTTATCCATCTCAGGGGTAGGGTGGAGTAGATAGTGTAGGGTGGAATAGATAGTGTAGGGTGGAGTAGATAGTGTAGGGTGGAGTAGATACAGTAGGGTGGAGTAGATAGTGAAGGCTGTTGGAGTTCAGGGAGTTTGATATTTAGGGCTTTAATTGGGATATTTAGTTTAGGGTTCGCAAAAGAACTGGATAATCATGTCTTCTTTCTTATTTACCGCAGCCGACATGGCCATGGGCAAACCTATTCATGCACCAGCTTTCCTCCACAACTGCCTGTCCTTCGCTACTCTTCTTAGCCTCTCCATTGTCCATCCGGTCAATTATGGTTTCAGGTTATGTTCCCACTGCCTTTTCGGTCTTCTTTCACCTTCAATTTCTCCTTGAATTCAGACATTTGCCATGGCTCCCTTCCTCGTCTGATGTCCGTAATAGTTGAGCTTTCTCCGCTTGATGGTCGATTTCCTCCACAAATTCTGGTTCCTTTCCCAAATACCTCCTAGTCTACGTGTTATGAAATGTAGGGTTAAAGAAGCACAATTTCTGCTAAAACCTCGCTTTTCTAGAAAGCACGCGGCAGTCACAGCTCAAGAAGCTGCTGCAGCCGGTTTCGCTGACGACTTCGGATGAAAAGGCCACGGAGGTCGGCTGGCCACCCAAGGGCCCAATGGGCGCGACGTTCACGCCGCTCGCACGCATGGTTCGTCGGCGAGGCTGCGCCGACTGGCACCGAGGCCGGCGGACCGAGGCAGCCGGGAAGCCCAGATGCGCAGGGTGTAAAATGCATGTACATGTATTGCGTTCTCTAATCTAGGGACCGCCAAACTTCACCTCAGATGAAGAACCTAGCTCATGAGAGGAACGGAGAGGAGATGTGAGAATAGGCGAGATAAGAGATAGCAGGCCAGATTGAGGGTGAAGTTTCGGCCGGAGGGACCCGATGGCCAGAGTCTGCCCCCTGGTTTAATCAATCAAGCCAAATAGCAGCAGGAGAAACAGCAGTCCTTTTAATTTCCTTCTTTTGCTTTGGAGATTTTTCCTTGCATTTTCGATGTACACATTAACATGCGCAAATACCTATGTCTTAAATACTCATCCAATCTATACCTGGATACTATTTACAAGCCATTCGGCCTGCTCTTTCGTTCCAATCGGCTTTTTATTGGATTGAATTTTTTTTCAATTTCTAGTCGAAAAAGTTATAAAAATATGTAGAATGCTTTCTATCAAACATGTTTTCTGAAGCAGAAATTTTATTTTTTACTGAGATTTTACGGAGATTTTTACTGCTGTCAAAATTACCGCCAAAACAACCTGATCCAAAATTATTCAGATTGCATTAGAACATAGTTTTGCAGCACACAGAAATCAGAGAATACAAACAAAGAAGAATGCGCTCAATGCCCATTAGGCCAGAACAGATATTAAGTTCAGCGCAATCAGTCGCTGTCGCTTAGAAAGAGGCACTTTATTCCAACACGTAAATGTAAATAAAAACCAACCAATTTCAATGACTACTATTCCGAGTAGTACCAGAACGTTAGAATTTTTGGAATATAAACTTTACGGAAATAATTGTATTAACATTATGTTACTATTGCTATCAGTCCTGGCTTCAATGAAATCCATGTGCACTGTGTAGCCAAGAGAAAATAGAAAAAACGCAAGATAAATAATCAATAAAAACAGCTTGTTTCGTGTGCGCCAGCGTTTCATAATTAAAAAAGTGACGTAAATTTAACACAATCTGCAGATAACACGCGCCGGAATGACGAGCAACTCAGCGCATCTGAGTCCAGCTAGAACATGGAATATTCAGTCAGAGAAATAAAACAGCATCAAATTGGCAACGGCGGGTTAGTCAGCACGAGAACTCAAATGAGCAGAGAGAACAGCAAGAGCAGCAGAGAAAAGCGTGGCTTTTGTGACGCTGAAGTGAAATATACAAACAGAACACCCGGTTAAATAGGGCAACCTTACCGAACCTTCAGGGGTGCTTTCTCCACACCTTCACGGGTGCTTTCTCCACACCTTCACGGGTGCTTTCTCCACACCTTCACGGGTGCTTTCTCCACACCTTCACGGGTGCTTTCTCCACACCTTCAGGGGTGCTTTCTCCACACCTTCAGGGGTGCCTCCTTCACACCTTCAGGGGTGCTTCCACCACACCTTCAGGGGTGCTTCCTCCACACCTTCAGGGGTGCTTCCTCCACACCTTCAGGGGTGCTTCCTCCACACCTTCAGGGGTGCTTCCTCCACACCTTCAGGGGTGCTTTCTCCACACCTTCACGGGTGCTTTCTCCACACCTTCACGGGTGCTTTCTCCACACCTTCACGGGTGCTTTCTCCACACCTTCAGGGGTGCCTCCTTCACACCTTCAGGGGTGCTTCCTCCACACCTTCAGGGGTGCTTCCTCCACACCTTCAGGGGTACTTTCTCCACACCTTCAGGGGTGCTTCCAACAGACCCTTAGGGCTGTTACCCCAGACCTTCAGAAGCAGGTAGAATATCTGAGACCAGTATTAATTAACGCACAGTAAGTAATTGCAAATTCCTGAAATGATATGAATAACTCACCAGCCAAAGTGCCAGTTTAGTAGGTACAGAAGGAATTACAAACATCAATGTCAAACAAAAGTTTATAGGCAAAGTATTTCAATAAAGAATTCAATTCTACAATCAGAAGTGAACAGAGTAATCTTCAAAGGAAAAAATACATTTAGTAAATCCCACTGCGCTTACAGGGAAACAGATTTGGGGTGCTTCGTCAAGGGCTTTGCATTTGCACAGCCAAGTAAAAGCGCACTGTTATAGCCATGAGAGCTCCAATAAACCGCTGTTTTAAAAGAAAACTGAAGGTAATTTTACACTCTGCGGTTCGCGCAATACAAGCACTCGACCAAAACTCGAATCGGAATTTGGGTCATTGACTCATGGGAATTTGGGTCATTGACTCATGGGAATTTGGGTCATTGACTCATTGGAATTTGGGTCATGACTTGTACGGGATTTGGGTCATTGACTCATTGGAATTTGGGTTATTGACTCATTCGAATTTAGATCATTGACTCATTCGAATTTAGATCATTGACTCATGAAATTTGGGTCATGACTCACTGAATTTGGGTCATTGACTCACTGGAACTACGGTCATTGACTCACTGGAATTTGGGTCATTGACTTACTGGAATTTGGGTCATTGACTCATTGGAATTCGGGTCATTGACTCAATCGGAATAAAGGAAATCGTAATTAGGGTTTTTTTAGTTGCTTATTGGCAAAACGCATCAGACTTTTTAGACAATGAGTAAGTTAAATTTGTAATCGAGATCTTATACAGAAAAAGAAAATAAACTCACTGGAATGGTCATTTTTACAGACAACAAAGCCAGAGAGACGGTACTGGACTATAAGATGCAGTACTAATTAACCTTGATAGGAATTATTAATCGCTGAGAGAAGGCAACAAAATGAATATTGAAATAAAAAACTGCAGAGAAATCGCAGACAGGCCAATTAAACGCCCCTGGACCGTTTACTTCCGGGCCAGGCGCCCCGAACGCAGGTGTCCTTGCGCCACCACTGCTCAATATCGCCGTAATTGAAGCTACTAAGCTCGGCCTCGTGAGCCATCATGCACAATCGGCACCAGAAGAAGGCGTTGGTATCAACTAGCCCTGTGCCTTTCCATTGAAAGTACGTATTATACTTGCTATCGTCTTTGTCTAGCTCGTGCAGATAATCGGCCAAGTGCTTGGGACTAGTGAAGTTGTCAACGTGCAGGAAGCTGTTTAGCGGAGCAACGTCAATGTAATCCTGCATCCGGGCGCCCATCACTATGGGCAGGATGTCGTGACTGCGGGCCATGGTGGTCAGCGCGGAAATGAGCTTGCTTAAAGGCTGGAAATGCGTTCCTACCGGTCTGGTCAGCGGGGCTGCCCATAGACTATCGCTGCCAGTCTACCACTCATTTCCGGCCAAGACGGCGCTTTGTCAATGCGGGCATTTAACTGTACATTACAATGTACATTGCAAAACGAGCTAGACGACCAGCTATAGCAAACATTAAACGGGAGCACGACTATCGACTGCCAGCCTTTTGACCACTAGCCACTTGACTGCCAGCCTTTTGACCACTAGCCACTTGACTGCCAGCCTTTTGACCACTAGCCACTTGACTGCCAGCCTTTTGACCACTAGCCACTTGACTGCCAGCCTTTTGACCACTAGCCACTTGACTGCCAGCCTTTTGACCACTAGCCACTTGACTGCCAGCCTTTTGACCACTAGCCACTTGACTGCCAGCCTTTTGACCACTAGCCACTTGACTGCCAGCCTTTTGACCACTAGCCACTTGACTGCCAGCCTTTTGACCACTAGCCACTTGACTGCCAGCCTTTTGACCACTAGCCACTTGACTGCCAGCCTTTTGACCACTAGCCACTTGACTGCCAGCCTTTTGACCACTAGCCACTTGACTGCCAGCCTTTTGACCACTAGCCACTTGACTGCCAGCCTTTTGACCACTAGCCACTTGACTGCCAGCCTTTTGACCACTAGCCACTTGACTGCCAGCCTCTTGACCACTAGCCACTTGACTGCCAGCCTTTTGACCACTAGCCACTTGACTGCCAGCCTTTTGACCACTAGCCACTTGACTGCCAGCCTTTTGACCACTAGCCACTTGACTGCCAGCCTTTTGACCACTAGCCACTTGACTGCCAGCCTTTTGACCACTAGCCACTTGACTGCCAGCCTCTTGACCACTAGCCACTTGACTGCCAGCCTTTTGACCACTAGCCACTTGACTGCCAGCCTCTTGACCACTAGCCACTTGACTGCCGACGATCTAGAATAGGGCTAGGTTTCAGGTTTTGGGTTAGGATTATGAGACAAGTAAATGGCTGGCAGTGAATTTGCCGTAGACTTACTGTGGATAGAAGTACACTAGGTGTATATTATCATGTAGCCAGCGGTCATATAGTTTTACTTATATAAAAATAACAGGCCTGTCTTCAAGGACTGCGCGTGGTCAGTTATTGTTCTGGCGGCTATTCTCTATGATCAGCGTTGCTGCAGGAGGCTCTGTAGAACTTGCCAATCTCACTCAGACTACAACTCACTTGTAATAGCTAGCTTATAAATGACAAAACTTAATTTCTGCTTAACCACTCTATCCAAAGCAATGCAACTCACCTCAGTCCATTGAGAAAGAACTTCTCAGTAATATAATTCCAACAATTGGAATTCTCAAATGCCAAATAGAATTTGTATTCTTTCTCGAGCAGGCGAAAGCACTCGCCGGATCTCGAACGGGAGCACTGGTGCGTGCCGCAGCCGCCGTAGATGTCAACCTGATGATTCAGTTGCAATAATAATATGCTATTTGTTATTTAAATGTAAGCAGGGCCAGTTAAAAAAATTTCAGACACAGCTAGTTGATTCATGGATTCCTCTAGCTAGCAAAAAACATAGGAATTTGAATTGGTGCCACTTCATGGCCAGGATGACATGGCTCATAGGCTTGGGGTTTCAGGTTTGCAATCAGATGTCTATGGTCAAAACTGTGCGGATAAAGCATATGAAGAGAATCTGTTCCGCCTACTCGATCAGGCCTCAAAACCATGGCCTCTTACGGAAAAAATCCGAGCTAAAATTTCTGTCTCCAATCCAGACGTTAGCTAGAGAAGTCCATGAGTCAATTGCTGTTTGTGCTTTCTCAACCGCTCGATTAGAGCGAGTAAATACACCTTTTACCGTTCAATTTCGCAGTGGTAAAATTACCGTCAGATTTGACAGTTTTGACATAGATTAATTAATTGCGTGGCGCATCTGAAGGCTGCGTACGGCGGTTCAGTCCAAGGACTGGGGGGTCGCCACACACACCCTCAATTACCCCAGCTAATGCTGGCACCCATTTTTCAGCTGGGTGAACTGAAGAAATGCAGAGTTAAATGTCTTACTCAAGGACACAAATTGTTCCAGTGGGATCGGGAATCGAACCCCTGACCTTCAAGTCGTAAGTTCGATGCTCTAACCACTAGGCAACAACCCCTCCATAGACCATAGACAAAACTAGTTGCGCTAGCGCCATTAACTTAAGATCACGCAGGGAGCAGAGCAGCTGGCCATGGTGAATTGTGTAAGAAAATTGGCCTGAAGTCTGTTGTGTAATTCAACAGTTCACGCCTATGAGGGTCAGCACCCGGAGCACAGAATGTGCACTGCCTGACAATGAGAAAGTAACCTGTCTGACAATCAGCAACTAACCTGAATATGCTTGCCCAGCTCCCTGGCGTACTCCAGCCGGCCGTTCTGAGCTCCGCAATTAGACACAAACCAGGCCACTTTCTTAGTCTTGCCACTTGCATAGTTTTTAGTCTGCGTCTTGACAAACACATTGTGCACGTAGGGCGTGAATTTATAATACGGAGCCACTATCACAGAGTCGCTGCGATAAGTAGCCGTCCAATTCACTTTGCCAGCAAATCCGTTTAGCGAAGGCGTGTGATGGGGCGACTCCAGAAAGTACACGGCCCAGATCTGCTTGGCCGGCCGCTTGTGAAACGGATTAAACACCGAGTGCTGCCACATGATCACATCGGCAGTGGCCGCCTGACTCCGGTCTCCAGTCATGATGCAATCGCTAACGGGACAATTATCCCGTTGGAACCTTTCCCTACCATTGCCTTCTCCGCCTAAACCGTTATAAAGCAGGATAGTTTTAGTCCGAGATTTCCCCGTAGCCGCGTTTACTGGCACGTAGCGCATCTGGTTCCAGATTCGATCCCTGGCCCTCACCGGGTAGCTAGCCGGCACCTCGTTCGGATAGATGGCCAGCGTAGTGGTTTCGTTGAATTCGGGAAACTTGAAGTTGCCCTGCACGCGAAACAGATTGTCCAGCAGGCGGCCGCCGCCGCGTACAGTTGGATAGGCGGATCTCGATGCGGATGACTTTGGATTGTTGCTATGGCCTGCTGGCGCGGCCTGCACTGCAGCTGGCTGAGCGGCGGCGGCGCCTGGAATGCCATTGCAGATTATAGTAGCTATTGGGAGTCGGGAGTTAAGCAGAGCTGCTGGGGTTAGTGCGCATAATTATTGGGACTACTGTAAATACGTCGTAATTGCAGACTTAAAAGTCGCTTCAGAATGCATTGGCAAGATAGAAAAATTTTAGTTTTAGCACTGATTCAACACAAATGATCTCGCGTGTGCACATTAAAAACTACCCTGAATATTACTCACCCTCATGCTTATTGCGCCCCGCCAGCTTTCCTAGCGAGCCAGACTCCGGTTCATTGGCCTGCACCCGCCGTGGATCTGACGCGGGCCGTTGAGTAACAAACAGCAGATGGTGCAGGTTGAGCACGACGGCAAATGTGATGGCCAGGATTAGGAAGCGGGTATAGCTGTCCGCCTGTCTGGCCATAGCGCCGGGACACCCTGCGGCTCTCTCTGATAAGTGCTGGTGCTACAGTTGCTGCACTGTCTCGGCGCTGCAGCGAGACTGAAACAGATATTCAAGAGTTTTTATACCTACAAGCCTGCATTTTAGCACATTCGTGCAGCTGTTGCTTCTACCTGGTAATTGACACGCTATTAGACTTAGCATTAGTCACGTGACTTCTCTTAGCCAATAGCGACTCGCATGCGTGTATGTCAAATCTGAACTGATCTAAACATATTACCCTGTAGCTAATACTATCACAAGGTCCCTTCGTAGGTTATCACAATATCCCACATGTTAAAAATGGAAACACATCCTAACCTACCCTGAGGTCCAACCCTAAACTAAGCAAATCTTTTTCCCTAAACAAACCGGACATTCCTCCTTAAACTAACCAAATATTCCACCCTAAACTAATCAGAGATTCCACCCTAAATTAACCAAATATTCCACCCTTAACTAACCAGATATTCCTCCTTAAACTAACCAGATATTCCTCCTTAAACTAACCAGATATTCCTCCTTAAACTAACCAGATATCCCTCCCTAAACTAACCAGATATTCAACCCTAAACTAACCAGATATCCCTCCCTAAACTAACCAGATATCCCTCCCTAAACTAACCAGATATTCAACCCTAAACTAACCAGATATCCCTCCCTAAACTAACCAGATATCCCTCCCTAAACTAACCAGATATTCCTCCTTAAACTAACCAGATATTCCTCCTTAAACTAACAAGACATTTCACACTAAAATAACCAAATATTCCACCTTAAACTAAACAGATATTCCTCCTTAAACTAACCAGATATTCCTCCTTAAACTAACCAGATATCCCTCCCTAAACTAACCAGATATCCCTCCCTAAACTAACCAGATATTCCACCCTAAACTAACCAGATATTCCACCCTAAACTAACCAGATATTCCACCTTAAACTAACCAGATATTCCTCCTTAAACTAACCAGACATTTCACACTAAAATAACCAAATATTCCACCTTAAACTAACCAAATATTCCACCTTAAACTAACCAGATATTCCTCCTTAAACTAACCAGATATTCCACCCTAAACTAACCAGATATCCCTCCCTAAACTAACCAGATATCCCTCCCTAAACTAACCAGATATTCCACCCTAAACTAACCAGATATCCCTCCCTAAACTAACCAGATATCCCTCCCTAAACTAACCAGATATCCCTCCCTAAACTAACCAGATATTCAACCCTAAACTAACCAGATATTCAACCCTAAACTAACCAGATATCCCTCCCTAAACTAACCAGATATTCAACCCTAAACTAACCAGATATTCCACCCTAAACTAACCAGATATTCCTTTCTAAACTAACCAGATATTCCACCACCTTTTAAAATTATTTTTAGTTTCAATCATAACAAGCCACAGACTCAACTTACATTGTATATGTCATAGGATATCTTTGTAAGTCTTAATCAGAAGATCCCACAAAAACTACCAAAAGATCTCATCCCAAATAATTCCAGAATCCTCAAACACTTCAATATCCAAATCTTCCGCCCTGGATTCTACCATCATTTCATAGATATCTGAAGGTGAACCAAGTGTGACCAATGCACTTAAAAACTAAAAATTATTAGTTCACAAGACACTGAGCATTGATCCGACAGGAATATGTAAAGCGCATTTACTTCATTAATGTATTAGATTCAACAAGTACAAAACAGCATAATAAAATGGCTTACCGAAAAAAAAATGTAGGACAATTTAACTGGACGGAGGAGGACAGGGTCGCAAAACAGAGACAAAAGCCGGCTATAAATAGTGAAAGAGGATAGTAGAATAAAATTGGAATGTTGCCAAAGCGACTATATAAATAAGTAATTAATAATGCTTATCAATTGACACAGAAGCCGAGTAGCCCTGTTACTATATCTGTACTACTGAATCTATTAAAAAGTTGATTAGTAAACAGCAATGCATTATTAGGCATAGGAGTAAACAGACAGAAACGAATGGACAAAGCTGGGCATTTATCAAAGAAAAGGATTGAAATTGTACAGCCAGTGGCACAGCCGCTGCTGCTACATGCCACAATTCGTGGCAGTGATCAATAAGCTTAAATGTGTTCGGGCCAACGCGCATGTGAATTTATTCTGTATGCTTTTAGGAACGTCAACACAACAAAGACTTTTTAAATACAATTTACGCCAATAGCTCGTAAATAACACAATGCTTTAAAGCTAGCATAATAAGCAACAGCCACTATACTTGTCTTAGTCCAGTAACTTCCCAATGGGAATGGGGGGCACGGAGCAGCTCAGCGGCGAACGCGTCCGACTCTCGGGCCGTGACTCCTGGCTCGGGAGGTTGACGTGCCATTCACACCCATGAGAGCCAGCCCCCAAAGCCCAGAGTGTACATGCCTGACAATTAGAAAGTCAGGGCCGATGTACACGGTACACCCTGTGTGAGCGCGTTCTTGTGTAATGCACGCATACGTGTACATGCACAGGTTCAATTATTATAACAAGCAGAGAGAGCAAAGCAGAAACAAAGCTTTACAATAATAAACATTGCAGACCGAACACACACACACACACACACACACACACACACACACACACACACACACACACACACACAGGCTCTAATACGTGCTACTGTAAAAATCCGACTCAGAGATCCAGTCTTTGCAGAGAAAATCGAGGAATAAGAACTAAATGTTGAACTTTAAGCCGCATGGTGCTGGGCCGAACTGGCACTGATCGGCTACTGCGAGTTCATCTGCATGTCAACAATGCCGCCAAGGATGTCGAGCTGACGGTCGGCCACGCCGGAATCCGAGCTCACGTAGAAATCCTCGTTACCCTGAGTCAGGGACTGGAGCAGGGGCACCACCTGGGGACCGTTGAATTCCAAGCAGATCACCGGGCCTGTGGGGAAAACAGAGTTGAGAAATAATATAAAGACAGCGAGAGTTGCAAAACAGTTCAGTTCTTCAGTTTGTGCTTCAAAATAACTAATGTTAAAAATGATACATACAGATTCAGAGATGGACAAAATGACAGACAGATTCAGAGATGAACAAAATGACACATACAGATTCAGAGATGGACAAAATGACAGACAGATTCAGAGATGGACAAAATGACACATACAGATTCAGAGATGGACAAAATGACAGACAGATTCAGAGATGGACAAAATGACAGACAGATTCAGAGATGGACAAAATGACAGACAGATTCAGAGATGGACAAAATGACAGACAGATTCAGAGATGGACAAAATGACACATACAGATTCAGAGATGGACAAAATGACAGACAGATTCAGAGATGGACAAAATGACACATACAGATTCAGAGATGGACAAAATGACAGACAGATTCAGAGATGGACAAAATGACAGACAGATTCAGAGATGGACAAAATGACAGACAGATTCAGAGATGGACAAAATAACACACAGATTCAGAGACAGACAAACGACACAGACAGATTCAGAGACAGACAAATTCAGAGACAGACAAATAGCACAGACAGATTTAGAGACAGACAAATGACACATACAGATTCAGAGACAGACAAATAGCACAGACAGATTCAGAGACAGACAAATAGCACAGACAGATTCAGAGACAGACAAATAGCACAGACAGATTCAGAGACAGACAAATAGCACAGACAGATTCAGAGACAGACAAATGACACAGACAGATTCAGAGACAGACAAATAGCACAGACAGATTCAGAGACAGACAAATAGCACAGACAGATTCAGAGACAGACAAATAGCACAGACAGATTCAGAGACAGACAAATAGCACAGACAGATTCAGAGACAGACAAATAGCACAGACAGATTCAGAGACAGACAAATGACACATACAGATTCAGAGACAGACAAATGACACAGACAGATTCAGAGACAGACAAATGACACAGACAGATTCAAAGACAGACAAATGACACATACAGATTCAGAGACAGACAAATAGCACAGACAGATTCAGAGACAGACAAATGACACATACAGATTCAGAGACAGACAAATGACACATACAGATTCAGAGACAGACAAATAGCACAGACAGATTTAGAGACAGACAGACAGATTCAGAGACAGACAAATGACACAGACAGATTCAGAGACAGACAGATGACACGTACAGATTCAGAAGTGGACAAAATGACAGACAGATTCAGAGACAGAAGACAAATGAAACATACAGATTTAGACATACAAATAGCACGGATTCAGAGACAGACAAATGACACAAACAGATTCAGAGACAGACAAATCACACAGATTCAGAGACAAACATAAATAAACAAAGACTCAATCACTAAACAGGATTTTCAGTAGCACTGTTAAAACTTTAAAAAATCCAATGACAGCTATAGAACAGGCGCAGCACAGGTAGGCAACCCACCTTTAGCCAGTTGGGCATCATAGTGCATAGTCTGCAGTAGGCGCCGGCCATTCTCAACGGTCAGCTGCAGTTGCCAGGTGCGCACGAGTCGCAGGTCCGGCTTAGTCGCAGCTTTAGCAATGAGGGCCACGGCGTTCTCCCAGCCGGAGAACACTAAGGCTAGGCATTTTTCATCAGTGAGGCCGGCGGGACGAGAGCCGAACGTTTGAGGCACTACGCTGTACTCAGGTTTAGTGCTTACCTTCTGGCTGATGAAGCTGTGCAACTGGTGGCTTTCTGGCACGTCTAAAGGAAAGAAATCCCTGATTGGCGTGCCCTGCGGTGAGTAAATAGTGGCTTGGTGGAGAAAACATGGGTGGCTAGTGGGGGAATCTAGTGAAGGGGTGGCTAGTGGGGGAATCTAGTGAAGGGTGACAAGTAGGGGTATCTAGTGAAGGGGTTGGCTAGTAGGGGTATTTAGTGAAGGGGTTGGCTAGTAGGGGTATCTAGTGAAGGGGCGGCTAGTAGGGGTATCTAGTGAAGGGGTTAGCTAGTGGGGGAATCTAGTGAAGGGGTTAGCTAGTGGGGGAATCTAGTGAAGGGGTTAGCTAGTAGGGGTATCCAGTGAAGGGGTTAGCTAGTGGGGGCATCTAGTGAAGGGGTTAGCTAGTGGGGGTATCTAGTGAAGGGGTTGGCTAGTAGGGGTATCTAGTGAAGGGGTTGGCTAGTAGGGGTATCTAGTGAAGGGGTTAGCTAGTGGGGGAATCACCAGTGGCCCTGTTAATCACAACGAATGAAAAATGCAAAGCTTCATATATACTCAAATGAACGCAAAACGCTGCTATACTCACATCTGGCACCAGAGTAAAGTTGCTCTCCCCAGTGACTGGGGTAAAGTCGTGAATTTCACTCCAGTGGCAGTTGAATGGGCTGAGACTGCTGTTTTCAAACTGGCCTGCAAATCAATAAAAAACATATGTTCATGATTCGTACCTGACTAGTTAGCACTGCTCAGTGAAAGGTGCAAAAATCTCACCCAACAGTTCCGGATAATAGAAGCAGAACGGGCCAAATCGCATCTTACTAGAGGCTTCAATAATTGGTAGAGAAACGCAAGACAAAAAGCAGTCCAGACGCTGACAGTCGCGAGTTCGAAACTGTTGACAAGCCACTAGAAATTTGCAGTCCTTGCAGTCACGAATGAAAATGCTGTAAAAAATTCATTAAGTTGGAACTCCGCTTTGGCTTTTATATTTTTTTTTCTACTGCTCTGAAACTACTGTCACCCCGGCAAACGGCAGTGACGGATAAAAATGCCTCATCATCTAACGAGTCATAATTAATATTTTTATTAGTATATTCAGATTATACACCTAGGCTTATTCCTTCTGCCTGGACTTTGCCTGTCATCCTACCTGGTCTGCACGGGTCCAATAAAGAAGACGCAGTTTTCACAGTCATCAACAGTAATAGTGTTGATGTGATCGAACAAGTACACAGATGAATTCTTGCAATTGGCAATTATAAACTGTTGACCATTGATAGTGCCAGGAAGTCGGCCAGCCACCTCGCCATCGATGTTTTCAATTGTGAAATCTTTTGGATCCACTTGTGGTCCTTGCTCCCTACAGAAAATGAAAGGCTTGACAAGTGTTTTTTGTCTATTGTGATAATTTTTTATAACTTAAAAATTAAAGTTTATAAAATTATACAGCTTCCAATTAGGTATTATTAATTTAATAGTTAAAATGGCAAAACTCTAATAAATATGTTGGCTTATTGATTAAGAATAACTGAATAATTAGATAAGTAGCTCTTAGCTTAATTAGGTAGCTCCTAGCTTCTAGCTTAGTAGAAATGCTATAAAGAAGCAAGAGGATTAAGGATAAATAAGAGACCTACAATGGGAGATTGAGGGATTAGAGACAGAGAGGAAAAGAATAAAGGCCAGGGAGGGAGGAAAATAGAGAAAAGAAGAGTAAATTGTCAGACTTGAAAAATGCAAAGAACCAAAATGCCAGCACAACATGTAGTGGCAACAATGGACTAATACTACTAAATTACCTATAAGTTTAAACTAAAAAGTGACCTAATGTAAAGAAAAGATTTTAAGTCTCTGCCAAATTTATCTTTCAATTGCATTACTTTCAATAGGAAGATCTTTTAGGATCTCTAGGATATCTAGGAATATCTGAGATGTTAAGGTTTACTGAGAGAATTTCTGAGAAGCCACCAAGGCTTCCTGAGGAATCGCTGAGATGACGGAGATGTTAAGGCTTACTGGGGGGAATTGCTAAGATGTCAAAACTTATTGGGGGAATTGCTAAGATGTTAAGGCTTACTGAGGAAATTCTGAGATGACAAGGCTTATTGGGGGAATTGCTGAGATGTTGAGGCTTATTGAGGAAATCTTGAGGCTTAATAGGCTTGCTGTTGATGCTTACTAAGGGAATTTCTAAGATTTTGCTTACTGGGGGAATGGCTAAGATGCCAAGGCTTACTGGGGGAATTGCTGAGATGTCAAGGTTTACTGGGCTGGAAGAATTGCGCAGCTGTCAAGGTTTTTAAGTTTAATTTCTGCAATGTTGATGCTTACTGAGGGAATTTCTGAGATTTCAAGACCTACTATGGGAATTGTTGAGATATCAAGGCTTATGGGGGATGGTGGAATTTTTGGGGGGAGAGGAGTTGGGTTGTTGGGATGTTAAGGCTTACTGGGCTGGGAGAATTGCAAAGATGTCAAGGCTGAAGTATAATTGCTGCAATGTTGAGGCTTATTGAGGAAATTGCTGAGATTTCAAGGTTTCCTGAGGGAATTGCTGAGATATCAAGGTTTACTGGGCTGGGAGAATTGTGTAGATGTTTAGTTGCAATGTTGATGCTTATTAAGGGAATTTCTGAGATGCCAAGACCTATTAGGGGAATTGCTGAGATATCAAAGCTCATGGGGGATGGCTGAATTGTTAAGGGGAGGGGGTTAGATTTTTGAGTGATTATTAGATCATAAAGTAGTATGGCTCAGGTAGCTCATTTAATTTAGATATTGAAATAGTACATACAAGTGATACTGATTTCTACTAATAGGAAGTACCAGTGTATTTAATAAAGGTTTGGTTCTTTGAGTTAGGCTAATAAAGAGGGGCCTAAGTCTATCAGGGATTGGCATATTGAGCTCTTGCTGCAGACCAGAATAGCCTGTGCTCTGGCCAGTGACAATATACACTAAGAGTTTATGCTTAAAAGGATAAGCACTATTTGCTAATTGAGATAGGGTTTTGAGCTAATGAAGGAAACTTTTTTGGCTGATGAAATTTTTGATTCATGGCGATTTGGTTTCATTTTTAAAGCCCCCCCCCCCAGCGGAGGGCTAAATAGCTAGTAACATTCTTATTGTTATTCTGGTAGCATTGTTATTGTTATTCTAGTAATATTACTAGCAATCTTCGCCCCCCGTTGGGGGACATCTGTATAGAACCTCTGTTCTTTACAAGTAACAAAAAGACAGCCAAATAGAGTCTTCACAAAGACAACAGAAAAACTGCTCAAATGAAGCACAATGCAAAAAGAAAACATCCCAAGACAGCAAGCATCCCCCCTCCCCCCCCCCCAGATAGCAAGCACCCCCAGATAGCAAGCACCCCCAGATAGCAAGCACCCCCAGATAGCAAGCACCCCCAGATAGCAAGCATCCCTCAGATAGCAAGCATCCCAGATAGAAAGAACCCCCAGATAGCAAGCATCCAATTGATAGCAAGTATCTATCCTTAAATAGCAAGCATCCACCAGACACAAAGTATATAGTGCAACATTTCCTTAGCTTTCTAGGGGCTGCTTTATGATTGGCATGACGCTTCTTATTACGTTTGAAAATGTCTCTCCTGTGTTTGAAATGGTGGCTATTTTATTTTTGAATTCGTGGCTTTTTAATGTTTGGCATTGTGACTCTTTAATGTTCTACATGGTGGCTCTTTAATGTTTGACATTGTGCCAGTTTTATGTTTGTCATGGTGGCTCCTTAATGTTAGAAACGGTGGCTCTTTAATGTTTGACATGGAGTCACATATATGTTTCACATGGTGGCTCTTCTATGTCTAACTTAGTAGCTCTTTCATGTTTGACATCGTGGCTCGTTTATGTTCGACATGGTGGCTCTTTAACGTTCGACATGGTGGCTCTTTAATGTTCGACATGGTGGCTCTTTAATGTTTAACATGGTGGCTCTTTAACGTTCAACATGGTGGCGCTTTAATGTTCAACATGGTGGCTCTTTACTGTTTGACATGGTGGCTCTCTAATGTTTGACATAGTGGCTCTTAATTTTTTACTTGGTGGCTCTTTAATGTTTGACATGGTGGCTCTTTAATGTTTGACATGGTGGCTCTCTAATGTTTGACATAGTGGCTCTTAATTTTTTACTTGGTGGCTCTTTAATGTTTGACATGGTTGCTCCTTACTATATGACATGCTGGCTCTTTAATGTTTGACATAGAGTCACGTATGTGTTTGACATGGAGTCACGTATATATTTGGCATGGAGTCACGTAAATGCTTTACATGGTGGCTCTTTTATGTTTGACATAGAGTCACGTATATGTTTGACATGTAGTCACATATATGTTTGACATGGTGGCTCTTTTATGCTTGACATGGTGGCTCTTTAATGTTCGACATGGTGGCTCTTTAATGTTCAACATGGTGGCTCTTCTATGTTTGACATTGCGCTTCTTTTATGTTTCGCAGTTTTGTGTTTTTAATGTGCTTTAATAAAAAAATATTTTTGCACTACTAAGATTCGATCCCAGGTCACTACATTAGCATCCCAGTCTGTTCGCATCTGGGCTATCTCTTTTCCTTTGGAGAACATGAATTGTGGCCCTTATAATTCAATTCTTACAGCAAGTCAATTGGAGTAGAAAGTTATGACATAATCAATTTCTCAGTCAGCCAGAATCAGTCTCAATTCAAGTTAGCAATATGGTTACGCAATTTCAATCAAGTCTTGTGTGCGTTTTTGTGGCACTGTTTTCACCTTGTTGTGATGCAATATTTATCAGAATTGAAATTCAGCCAGTCAGTTTTTTCTCTAGCATTCTTACAATGCATTCCAGGTCGAAAAAGCTGCTTGACCTTTGCAAAAAAAGCATGTTTTTTGAATATTTAATCCCTTTAAAATTGAGCAATTTCTTTGCCAGGATGCATGTACCGTCCCAGGAAAATTTCTGATCGAATGGTGCAAGTTTGAAGAAAATCGGTTGAGCCATTTTTTCTGAAATCTATTGCATAGCTAGTTACAGACATTTCATTTTTAGTATATAGGATATTCAAATTTAGCCTAAATAGTATATTTACTATTAGTTTATGTTGCATATATAATCTTTCCAGTCCTAGGCTTTACTGGGATCAGAGCAGAGGGTCACAGCCTTTATATTTGGAGGCCTATTTCATATCTCTTTCTCCATTCTATTTTTCAGTAGTATATACTATATGCACTACTTCACTTTGTTTTAAAATGAATTAACTTAGAAAATCACTACTTAAAATATTTCTTTGGGACTCACTTAGCAGATTTTACAACTAACCATTAAGATTAAAGGCTGATTCAAAGCTTGCATGAGCAAGTTGCCTCTTATTGCTCCAAAATTGTGTCTATTTATACTATTTTTTTTAACTTAATTTAAAAGAAAAATTTAATTTGGAAAATATTTGGGAAAAAATAGGTAGTTAAATAAAAAGTTTTCTTAGATTTCCACAGATTTAAAATGCATTAAAGTTTTATAATTTTTGCATAGCCTAAAATAAATAATAAAAAGAGGCCTTCCATAAATAGTCAATGACAATAGGCCTAGCAGAAGAAAATTATTTGAGATTTGGTTTTGTCTGAATGAATTTTTAGCTAGACTTTAGTTAGGCTTAGTTTAGACCTAGGCCTATTTTTCAAAGAAGAAAAAACATTATAGACCTGCAATAGAAAAAAATAGGCCTAATATTTGTCCTTTAGACTGCTCAACTTTTTAGTGTTTAAGGCCTATTAGAAACTTACCAAGAAAACTTTGGAGCAGATTCATTTTTTCTAGTAGATTCAGTTCCTTGTCCAGTAGTACTATCATTGAGTTTGCACCACATGCAACCCATGTCTGAATTATTAAAACTGGATCAGTCTGTTTTTAACAAAATTTATTGAAAAAAATTGAATAACTCAAAAGTATTAAACAAAACACTAAACATGTGGTGACCTATGTTTACTAAACAATCAAGACCTTAGGCTTAGTCTAAGTCTAAGTCCCTAAATGACCTAAAGCTTACTGACAATTCAAAATCTAGAAATATGAGTATTATTATATTAGTAGCCCCCTAAGCCACCAGTAGATCGAGAACCACTAAATATAGATCTCAAAGATAATTTTAAATTTAAATTCCAATCGTTAAGAATCAATGTCAAATAGTAAGAGGATGAGAAAATCTAGGTGCGCATTCGAACTCCAACTCCAACTCCAACTCCAAATTCGTGAAAAGATAAACAAATTTTCAAATCCTTCAAAAGCGAACTGTATGTCTAAAACTGGGATAATAAGATGATAAAAATAAAAAATAACTACTGTTTTCTACATTTTTGTGACTTTTCAGTCACATTCATTCATCCAACTTGTTGCTATTGATCTTCAGTTTAAAATAGACGATATAAATTCAACAATTTCCGTACATTTACAGACTCTATTTAAATGTTTGAAGACCTGGTCTGCACTCAAAACTGAAAAATAATTTGGAGTTGAAGTGAAAATCAAAAATAACAAAAGAAATCTACATTTCTGTGCAATTTCTGCAAGATCTGTGCATCCAACTCGGAGTTATTGACCTCTAGTTTGAAATGGACGTTTAAATGCATACATTTTAGTGCATTTACAGTATGAAACCAAAAGTTTGAAAATCTGGGCTGCACTCAAAACTGAAAACTAATTTGGAGTTGAAGTGAAAATCAAAAATAACAAAAGAAATCTACATTTCTGTGCAATTTCTGCAAGATCTGTGCATCTAGCTCGGAGTTATTGACCTCTAGTTTGAAATAGACGTTTAAATGCATACATTTTAGTGCATTTACAGTATGAAATCAAAAGTTTGAAAATCTGGGCTGCACTCAAAACTGAAAACTAATTTGGAGTTGAAGTGAAAATCAAAAATAACAAAAGAAATCTACATTTCTTTGCAATTTCTGCAAGATTCATGCATCCAGCTCGGAGTTATTGACCTCTAGTTTGAAATGGACGTTTAAATGCATACATTTTAGTGCATTTACAGTATGAAACCAAAAGTTTAAAAATCTGGGCTGCACTCAAAACTGAAAACTAATTTGGAGTTGAAGTAAAAATCAAAAATAACAAAAAAAATCTACATTTCTGTGCAATTTCTGCAAGATTCATGCATCCAGCTCGGAGTTATTGACCTCTAATTTGAAATGGACGTTTAAATGCATACATTTTAGTGCATTTACAGTATGAAACTAAAAGTTTAAAAATCTGGGCTGCACTCAAAACTGAAAACTAATTTGGAGTTGAAGTAAAAATCAAAAATAACAAAAGAAATCTACATTTCTGTGCAATTTCTGCAAGATTCATGCATCCAGCTCGGAGTTATTGACCTCTAGTTTGAAATGGACGTTTAAATGCATACATTTTAGTGCATTTACAGTATGAAACCAAAAGTTTGAAAATCTGGGCTGCACTCAAAACTGAAAACTAATTTGGAGTTGAAGTAAAAATCAAAAATAACAAAAGAAATCTACATTTCTTTGCAATTTCTGCAAGATTCATGCATCCAGCTCGGAGTGCGCTTCTTTCCGGGTGTCACCGGTCTGAGTCAGCGCCACGCCCTTTACGTAATCCGTCAGAGTCCGGACGGCCGTCCACACTGCGCGGCTCTTCTCGTCGGGGCCGGCTGCTGTAATGGTCCGGACGGCGTCGTCGACAGGGTCCTACTGCCGCTCGTCCAGGTGCTCAAACGCGTCTTCAGCGTCGCCCGTGGGCCGCCCGTTTCTGCGGAGTCGCTCGATTTTCTGCGGAGTCGCTCGACTTCTTTGCCAGCATGGTGAACGCGCCCGCGTCACCCGTGACGTGCCGCGGCGCAGACGGTCAGACGACTAGGCTCGCACGCTGCCAGCGGTTCACCTACCTTGGCGGTCTTTTGGCCCATTTGAATGAAGCAAAGCCGCCCAAGCATCTGCAGTCGCGACGTGTTTGACTGGAGAGCGTCCAAGACCTTTCAGAGTGACACCGTGCATGGAGTATGGAGCTGGAGCATGATCGATGTCGGGACAGAAGGAGCTCCCCAGGTGATTCTGCAGGATGCATTGGATTAAAATCGAATACCCAATACCCCAAATACTGCATAAATGCACTAAAATAATAACAACAACTACAACTACAACAAAATACAGATGGCGCGCCGCAGCGCCAGTTGATATAGTGTCGGGCGCCCCAGCGTCGCACACCAGGCAGTCCACTTTTGACGGGTTCCGGTTCCGGCTTGACCCCGCCTGAATCGGCCCTGTAAGGTGAGCAGCAGGACATCCTTAACAGGTTAGGGTCAGTAGCCCTCGGTTGGATCACGTGGCCCCTCAGTTGAAGTCGCCGTCGGCGCAGGATAGTGGACGGGCGCTGCAGCTTGGCCCGATTGTACAGGGCCTCGGTCCCGGCGCTCTCGTCAGTTTAAAAGGCTACATGGAGCAGCCCTGAGTGCACCGAGTCCATGCAGCTGCCGCTCTAGCGTAGCCGTCAGCGTCCACGTCTCGGCGTTTTAGAGCAGGACGTACGGTTTCGACCACCGCCTGCCACAGCTGAGCCCTGTGGCGGTCGGGCAGCGCTTTCGACTGGAGGACGGTTCGGATCAAACGGAAGGCCGCCCAGGCAAGTCCTCTGCGCCACCGGAGGTCCTCCTCCACCTGGGGCACAAGACCGCCAAGGTAGGTGAACCGCTGGCAGCGTGCGAGCCTAGTCGTCTGACCGTCTGCGCCGCGGCACGTCACGGGTGACGCGGGCGCGTTCACCATGCTGGCAAAGAAGTCGAGCGACTCCGCAGAAAATCGAGCGACTCCGCAGAAACGGGCGGCCCACGGGCGACGCTGAAGACGCGTTTGAGCACCTGGACGAGCGGCAGTAGGACCCTGTCGACGACGCCGTCCGGACCATTACAGCAGCCAGCCCCGACGAGAAGAGCCGCGCAGTGTGGACGGCCGTCCGGACTCTGACGGATTACACAAAGCGCGTGGCGCTGAATCTGGCCGGTGACACCCCGAAAGAAGCGCACTCCGAGCTGGATGCATGAATCTTGCAGAAATTGCACAGATATGTAGATTTCTTTTGTTATTTTTGATTTTCACTTCAACTCCAAATTAGTTTTCAGTTTTGAGTGCAGCCCAGATTTTCAAACTTTTGGTTTCATACTGTAAATGCACTAAAATGTATGCATTTAAACGTCCATTTCAAACTAGAGGTCAATAACTCCGAGCTAGATGCATGAATCTTGCAGAAATTGCACAGATATGTAGATTTCTTTTGTTATTTTTGATTTTTACTTCAACTCCAAATTAGTTTTCAGTTTTGAGTGCAGCCCAGATTTTCAAACTTTTGGTTTCATACTGTAAATGCACTAAAATGTATGCATTTAAACGTCCATTTCAAACTAGAGGTCAATAACTCCGAGCTAGATGCATGAATCTTGCAGAAATTGCACAGATATGTAGATTTCTTTTGTTATTTTTGATTTTCACTTCAACTCCAAATTAGTTTTCAGTTTTGAGTGCAGCCCAGATTTTCAAACTTTTGGTTTCATACTGTAAATGCACTAAAATGTATGCATTTAAACGTCCATTTCAAACTAGAGGTCAATAACTCCGAGCTGGATGCATGAATCTTGCAGAAATTGCACAGATATGTAGATTTCTTTTGTTATTTTTGATTTTCACTTCAACTCCAAATTAGTTTTCAGTTTTGAGTGCAGCCCAGATTTTCAAACTTTTGGTTTCATACTGTAAATGCACTAAAATGTATGCATTTAAACGTCCATTTCAAACTAGAGGTCAATAACTCCGAGCTGGATGCATGAATCTTGCAGAAATTGCACAGAAATGTAGATTTCTTTTGTTATTTTTGATTTTCACTTCAACTCCAAATTATTTTTCAGTTTTGAGTGCAGACCAGGTCTTCAAACATTTTAATAGAGTCTGTAAATGTACGGAAATTGTTGAATTTATATCGTCTATTTTAAACTGAAGATCAATAGCAACAAGTTGGATGAATGAATGTGACTGAAAAGTCACAAAAATGTAGAAAACATTTGTTTTTTTTTATCATCTTATTATCCCAGTTTTAGACATACGGTTAGCTTTTGAAGGATTTGAAAATTTGTTTATCTTTTCACGAATTTGGAGTTGGAGTTGGAGTTGGAGTTCGAATGCGGGTCATGAGAAAATCGCTATAAACACGGTCAGGCGTCATTTAAATCAATTTGAAAGTTTCAAGCTTTTCGTCGAAAATATGTTTTGTTTAACAAAACCACAGCCAAAAAATTCCGCAGTTGTAGCATTTTTACCATTTTTGCTGACGTTTTACCAAGCTGTAATGTGTTTTTGTATTTTAGGTTCTGAAGTTACGTAAACGAATAGATATTCAACAATTCCGTATCCTTTTTTTAAAATTCAGTTAGCGCACCCGTAGTGTTCGCATTATGAATGAATGCAGAAATTGGTATACTATGCTGCCTGTGCTGTGCAGAATTTAGCTTTATAAGCCACCAGAAATTTGCCCCCGATTTCCCATTGAATATTCGTTATTGATGTTTAGGGGCAAATTTCTAAATTAATTTTGTTAATTAAAATGGTTTAGGTATTAATTTTCTAGAGCTAGAATCAAAATAATTACCAAATGAATCTTGACAATTGCTATTAACTGTAGGCTGTGGCCTGGGAGTAGTAGCTAAGATAGGGACTTCAGTGAGATTTTGAAAGTTACTTTTTATTTTTTTTGTCTATTTTATTTAATAGATAGGCCTAAGCCCCACTAAACATGACCATAAGTAAACAATAGGATACTAGATACCTAATTTTTGAAAATTGGTCAGGTAATAAAAACTTATAAAACTTTTTGTAAATTTAATTTTAATTAAGCCTATTTTTAATACATTTTATCTTTTAGGCAGTGTGATCATTTTTAGGCAAAAATTGCTTAAAAATGAATTTTTACAATACATTTTTACTTAGGCCTAACCAATTTCTATTTAGAATTGGCAGTGCTTATCCCCACGGTACCGTAGGAATAATTTTTGTCTTATTCCAACGGTACCGTGCGAATAATTTTCTGCTTATCCGCACGGCACACTGACGAGATAGCTGCCCTATCTTCTACATATGCCGTGCGAATAATTTCTGCTTATCCGCACGGCACACTGACGAGATAGCTGCCCTACACGTCCTGTTTTATTCCCTCTGCTTTACTAGCTGCCCTATCTGCTACATATATATGCTGTGCGTGAATAGTTTATAGCTTATTGAAAGGGAATTTGTACTGAGGATACTAAGAAGCTGTTGATCTTGATGTATAAACTCGAATCAGTTCTAGACTAGTATATGCATGTGTAAATGCGTGTTACTACACAAAAAAATTCTTGCTCATAGAAAAGTCGTTAAATCTTTATTTCTTTAGAACAAATGTTCAAGCCAAGTTATGTTGTTATACTGCACTCAAATCGTATGTACTAAACTTCCCATGTAACGGCAAATGTAGAAGATAGGGCAGCTATCTCGTCAGTGTGCCGTGCGGATAAGACGCATTTGTTTCCCGATCGATATTCAGATTGATATTCGAAAACTAACAAAATCTCTGCTCTGCAAAAATATTTTAGAACGCCGTTTGACAGGAAAAAAAGTGCAACTAAGAACATTGCAAAAATTAAGTTTCAGCTTGATCCATCACTCTGGCTCGAAATGGCACCGATTTTCGATGTGCTCCCATTTAAAATACATGTGATTTTATAAGGCAGATCGATATTCGAGTTCGCTCACTTTGGCTTGACCATTCGACTCGATTAATTTGGATTCATTTAACTCAGCGGCTTGAACACCTTCCTGGACGGAGGGTTCATCGCTTTCATCGTCAATGTCCAGATGTTCAACGAAATTGCAGTCAGGTTTATGTGTCTCCGAACTGGTGTTACTTTGGTTCACAGACTGTACATTATCGTTTTTTTTGCTTTCTTCCCTCCATCGATCTTCAGCGGACGCTCGGACAGGAGACGCGAGCACGTTATTTTTTGCACATCTCCTTCTCTTTACAGTCTTTTTTCTCGAACGGAATCCCGTGCCATCCGCTTCTCTATAACCATTCGATCTGCGAATGAAATTCCACAATATGACTCGATTACGCAACCGGTTTCTAATTTTCAGGACCTTACACAGGTAGGTATAGATTGGAATTGATGTACGGAAACTGGATGGTCGTTCGTAAGTATCTGGAGCATTCTTCAGGGCAGTCCGAACCTAAAAAGTTCATTTTGTTAGAGGAGTCTAAATAATTATGACACCACCTCGTGCTGTCTACCTATGTACCTGTTTGCTCCAATTTGTGTATAACTCAAAATAAGCGTTCCAAACTGTGGCGGATCTAGAATTTTATTCTGGGGGGCGGTCCAAGTTTGGGGCGCCAACATGAGTTTGAGGGGCGCCAATTTTAAGCTAGGGGCGCAAAAAATGCGCGTAGGGGGCGAAAAATCAAGTTTAAAGGGAGCGCAAGTTCGCGGTTCACAGTTTGTGGTTTTTGGGGGGCGCAATGTGGTACAACGAGCTGTGTCGGCAGCCGCCCGCCCCCCCCCCTAAATCCGCCCCTGGTTCAAACGTTAAAGATGCTAACGCAAAATGAACATAACCAACGAATTTCCCTTAACACATTAAAATTAGAACAGCAGGCGTTACTTCTACAAAAACTCTTAACAATTTCACAAATTAACGTTTAACGCTCATGGATGTATTTTATGGAACTCTAATAACATACTGGCGAAGCCAGCATAACGTGTTTGCCTCCTTCATCCACACATGTTAGCGAACGTAGATTACTTGTTTTCAAAAGTTTCCCCGAACTTAGTTAATCAATATAAATGAGGCCAAAACAATGTTCTGCCTTCCTGCGTAAAATAAATGAGCAAGATAAAAAAATGTTTGCTATCGAAATGGAACAAAATTTCGTGTTGAATGGTCAAGCCAAAGTGAGCGAACTCGAATATCGATCTGCCTTATAAAATCACATGTATTTTAAATGGGAGCACATCGAAAATCGGTGCCATTTCGAGCCAGAGTGATGGATCAAGCTGAAACTTAATTTTTGCAATGTTCTTAGTTGCACTTTTTTTCCTGTCAAACGGCGTTCTAAAATGTTTTTGCAGAGCAGAGATTTTGTTAGTTTTCGAATATCAATCTGAATATCGATCGGGAAACAAATGCGTCGGATAAGCAGAAATTATTCGCACGGCATATGTAGAAGATAGGGCAGCTATCTCGTCAGTGTGCCGTGCGGATAAGCAGAAAATTATTCGCACGGTACCGTTGGAATAAGACAAAAATTATTCCTACGGTACCGTGGGGATAAGCACTGCCTTTAGAATTTTTATTTTTTATCCCTTATCTATCAATAAAAATAAATCTAACATAGCTAGGCTTAAAATAGCCAAAACCTTTGGTTTTGCAATAGGCTTAAAGTTTAAAAACATTATTTTTAGGTCTAAAATGCATAGAGAAGACCATAGTCATAGAAAAACCTGTTTGCTTTAACTTGTGCTTTTAATTCTCTTTTCCTAGAACATGTCTAAGGTGGCCACAGCTCTAATTTGCCTATGAGGCTTTCAACCCCCTAAATTACTATTGGCTGTTTCTAGCTCCTATGGGATAAAGACCATTTTGTATGTCCTTCAAGTCTTAGCTATAATTTCTCCACATGAAATAATTCATGTTATTGATAGCAATATATATATATCAATGCATTGGATACTAGTAATTTTCTTGAACTGATTGACCTGATTGAGATTTTCATATTCATATGTAAAAACTAATATATTTAACAAATTCAATTTAAAGGGGGTACTAAAACTATTATTAGAATTCATTTGATGGGTGCATGACCAAGATGGCCACACACCAAGATGGCCACAGCTCTGAATGGCTGCTTGGATAAGAATAGGTCTATATATTTCCTCATTTCCTATTGGCTGTGATTGGGGTGGGGTATGACAGCTTCAAGTCTCGGAGAAGACAGATTTCGTTAGTGAAATTAGACTAAGTAAAACAAAAAACACTTCCCTTTACAGCAGGTATTACTACCTACTAAAGCTAGTAGCACTACTAGCACAAGACATTTGATTTTTGTATCATGGATAAGTTTCAAACATATCTCAATATACTAAAACTGACGTGTTGTTTGTATATGTTAAAAGTTAAAGGTAGAGGGTAAAGGTATTAGTTATGATAGAAGTAAGCAAAAATTGGAGTGCCTCTTGTCTCTCATCTTTTCTCTCATCTTTGCATTCTTGTCTCTTTTTTTTTCTCTGTCATTTCTGCCCTCTCGTCTCTAATCTTTTCTCTCTCTCTCTCTCTCTCTCTCTCTCTCTCTCTCTCTCTCTCTCTCTCTCATCTCTGCCCTCTCCTCTCTCATCTCTTGCCCTCTCCTCTCTTATCTATTCTCTCTCATGTCTGCCCTCTTATCTCTTTTCTCTCTCATCTCTGCCCTCTCCTGTATCATCTTTCTCTCTCTTATCTTTGCCCTCTCCTCTCATCTCTTGCCCTCTCTCTCTCATCTATTCTCTCTCTCATGTCTGCCTTCTTCTCTCATCTTTTCTCTCTCATGTCTGCCCTCTCCTCTCATCTTTTCTCTCTCTCATCTCTGCCCTCTCCTCTCTCATCTCTGCCCTCACCTCTCTCCTCTCCTTTCTCCTCATGTCTATCCTCTCCTCTCTTCTCACCTCTTTGCTATCATCTCCCTTTTCCTCTTCATTCTCTTCTCCCTTTTCCTCTTCATTCTCTTCTCCCTTCCCTCCTTTCTCCTCTCCATTAATCTCCCTTCTCCTTTCTCTCCGCTCGTATATAATCTCTCCTCTCATCAACTCTCTTCTCCTTTATTCCTTCGCCTCTCCTTTATCCTATGCTTGTATTTCTCTTCTCTATTCCTTACCCTCTCTCCTCACCGCTGGCCCGCTCTGTCATCAGGACTCCTCGCTTCGCTTTGGGGGCCAACGAAGCGGACTAGAAGGGCAGTCATGAGCTGGGTTCTCAATTGAGGTAAAAAGTTTGCCAACCCCTGCACTAAAAGCACCTGGCTTAGTCACATTAGATAAAAACTACATGTATAGTGGAATGGGATTGAGAACAACGTGAACTAGCCTCTCTACTCTGAACCTCTCTACTCTTAGCCTCTATCTACTCTCAACCTCTCTATTCTCAGCCTCTCCATTGTCAGCCTCTCTCTACTCTCAGCCTCTATCCACTCTCAACTTCTATCCCCAGCCCCTCTCTACTCTCAGCCCCTCTCTGCTCTTAGCCTCTCTCTACTCTCAGCCTCTACTTTCATCTTCTCTCTCAGCTCAGCTTATATCTAGTTCTAAAATCTGAAGTCATACTCAAACAAAAACTTGTCTTTCGAAAACATGTATTGGCAAAATCTCTGGCCTCCTGTCTCTCTCTATGTCCCTCGGATCCTTTGAAACTCTATCTTCTCTTTTGTTTCTTCTCTCTCTCTTCTCTTCTCTTCTTTCCTATCTCCTCTCTCCCATCTTCTCTCGTCGATCTTCCCTCACCTTTCTTCTCTTTCATCTTTGCTCTCTCTTCTCATTTTTCTCTGGTCTCCACTCTCTCCCCTTAGGAAAGAAGGAAAGATAGAAAAGATAGATAGCAAACATAGGAAAGAAGCCTATGTTTGAAAAAGTGCCTGACTTGTACCAGCTGAGGCCAGCTAGAAGGCAACGCGGGAGAGATATTGTTGTAGAGTATCCAATCAAGAATGTGCCCACCCACCTTCTGGTGGATGGGGGCAGTGCGCTGTCTTTGCTAAGAGCCAAAGACTATTCTAAAAAAATCACTGGAAGGAGCATGGAGGCCTTGGAGCCCCATGTGTGAAGGCCGTGTCATGTCATTAAAGATTATAGGACTGAGAAAATTTATTTATTAGGAGTTAGTCTCCCATTCGACCCCCGCTGAGTGGCAGAATGGTAGTCAGCCCCTGATTGCTTAATCCCCTCCCAATTAGCGTATTGAAAGATTGCTCGTGTTGCCCTGTTGGATACCACTTTTCGCTTATTTACGTGCACTTTCCATCATATTCAAACTATGTTGTGACTCCATGCTCATGTGGCGATGTTTAAATATCTAGGATTTGAGCTCAAATTTGAGCTCATACAGTATGCGTTTATTCCCTATAAGTCAATATTATCTTGGAAACCGGAAAAATTTCTATGGGTCTGCCCCGCACAAGGTCCTGCCCCGCTGTTTAAAATTTTGTAGGAACAATGGAAGTCTGGGACTGTTAAAATTAGCACATTTCAGTTTGCCATTTGCCATGACAGTGCAGTGATAAACGCTTAGTGCAGCGATAGTACGTGTTGCCATTTCGCCGCGTTTTTTCATTGCAAATTTTGAACAGGGCATGAAATTTACCCAGTTTTTATCCCTTTAAACAAGTAAATTAGTCTCGACCAATAAGAGAAACTGGAAAAAGCTACACCAGATTTTATATGAAGAAGAGATTTGTTTAAAACGAAATATGTTTACACCTCTTAGGGGCCTACTATAAGTAGGAAATTAAGACTTGTAACCATTTTTGTCTTTAGCCCTGCAATAACTAATAAAATTTTGACTGCCTGTCTAAACCCCCCCCATTGCAACCCCACATCTTCCCACCCGAAGCTATCCAATAGTAAACCAGCTGTCATTTTCCATGACCCCCACCCCAGCTGTGGCCATCTTGGTGTGTGGCCATCTTGGTCTTACACCATTTGATGTGCAGTGAAAGTGTATCATTCATTTAATAGAATTGAAGTACTTTGTTTCATAAAAATATAAACTATTAAACTCATAGATTTTGAACCTATTGAATTTTAATCACTGGAACTATTATATGCATTCTTAAATCTGAAGTCGTACTCAAACAAAAGCTTATTAGCCATTAAGATAGAGGTAAACAAAAAGTAGAGTAAAGTCATGTTAAGTTAGGATTTGAGGCTCACTAGTAACTAGGGTGCTATATAGAATGATAGGCATGCAAAGTCTATATTGTCTAAAGCATATATATCTAGCAAACTTTGGCCTCTGGCCTCTGCTTGTCTTCTCTGTCACTAAAGTCCATTGAAACTTCTCTGTTTTACAAGAATAATTAAGTATTTCTCTTTTCTATCCCACACTTTTCTTTTCTATTTTTTCTATCCTATCTTAGGCCTATCTCTTCTCTTTACTTTCTTTTCTCATCTATCATGTATCATAGTGTCTTCTCTCTTCTGATCTTTTCCTTCTTTATTCTCATACTTTTTCTCTATTCTCACTTTTCTTTTCTCGTATTTTCCTTCTTATCTCTTCTTTTCTCTTCTGTTCTCTCATCTAATTATGTTCTTTCATTTCTCAATCCTCTCTCCTCTTTTCTCTCTTCTCTCTCTTCTCTCCTAGCTGGTATTTCATCTCTCCTTCATGTTTTAAGTATAGAATAGGTCATTGGCAAACATTTTACATCAAGGGCTAAATAGAAAATCTAGTGCATGATTGCAGGCCACAGGAGGGAAGAGAGAAGAGAGTCTAGGAATAAACAAGAGACACGCTAGAAAGATAGTGAAAAGAAAGATGAGGGAATAAAAGTGAAGAGATTATAGATAAAAAGGATAGGAGAAGTGAAAAGAGAAGAAAAGAGAGAAGAAGAGAAGAGAGAAGAGGAAAAGAGACTGAGAGGCGAGAGACTAAGCAGGGACACCTTAAATAGAAAACATTTAAGGTGTCCCTAAAGACCCAGGCTGTGGGACTAAGTCTAAGTCCTATACTATTCTGAGAATTGATGAATTAATGAACCACATTAAAGATAAGCATCCTAGTATATATTACATGTAGCTAGCAACATTCTAATAGTTGTCTTTGTCTTTTCTTCTCTCTTTCTCCCTTTCTCTCTCTCTCTCTCTTTATAAAAAAAGTAATTTTGGAGTATTCAAAATATTAGCAACTGACATTTCTTTAACTTTCTAATTTGTTTATCTTATTGTTTCTGTGTCTTTCTATGGAAAATAATTTCCTACTAGCCTATGGGAGTGTCTTTTTTGATAGGCAATAACAAATCTCATTGAAAGATCAGATAGGAGTCTAAAAAAACCCTGATTGCCAAACAATGGCATCAGATAAAAAGTAAAACTGAGAAGCCCTCTGCCTCTCCACTTCCATTTCCTATTCCACTTTTATATTATAGTATTAGGCATTTCATTGTTCTACTTCTCAGTAGAATTGTTCTACTGTTCTTCTGAGCAAAAGGAAGATTTTATGCAAATAAACGTCACAGACTATTTTATATAGTCAATAATTGTACCAGGCACATGATTACATAAATACATAAGAACAGTTGGAATCATACATGCGCAACAGTCGGCCGAGTCGGCCAATCTGGCTGACCGATTTGGCAGCCAACCAAGGAAGTCGCAAAATGCCCACCCAAAAAAATACCAAAGTAGTAGTACTAAGTAGCTGATGAGGCATTTTGACCTTATAAGACAGTCATAGTTACTCCTGCCGTTTACCTAAAGTTGCGTTAATTTTGCATTAGAGTTTTTTACATGTAAGTCACATTTTTGGCCAAAAACTACCCTGCATTTTTAGTAAAACTACTAGCAATCTTCGCCCCCCGTTGGGGGACATCTGTATAGAACCTCTGTTCTCTACAAGTAACAAAAAGATAGCCAAAAAAGGCCTTCACAAAAAAAAACAGACAAAATACTCAAAGGAAGCAAAAAGAAATCATCCCAAGACAGCAAGCATCCCCCAGATAGCAAGCATCTTCCAGATTACAAGCAACCCCCAGATAGCAAGCATCCCCCAGATAGCAAGCATCCCCCAGATAGCAAGCATCCCCCAGATAGCAAGCATCCGCCAGATAGCAAGCATCTTCCAGATAGCAAGCATCCGCCAGATAGCAAGCATCTTCCAGATTACAAGCAACCCCCAGATAGCAAGCATCCCCCAGATAGCAAGCATCCCCCAGATAGCAAGCATCCCCCAGATAGCAAGCATCCCCCAGATAGCAAGCATCCGCCAGATAGCAGGCATCTTCCAGATTACAAGCAACCCCCAGATAGCAAGCATCCCCCAGATAGCAAGCATCCCCCAGATAGCAAGCATCCGCCAGATAGCAAGCATCCCCTACATAGATAGCATCCCCAAATAGCAAGCATCCACCAGACAATAAGTAGCTAGTGCGATAATTTCCTTAGCATTATAGTGGCTCCTTTAAAATTCGCTTACTTTTATGTTTGAAATTGTGTAAATTTTATGTTTGACATGGTGGCTGTTTTAAGTTCTACATGGCAACTGTTTTATGTTTGAAACGATGGCTTTTTAATGTCAGACATGGTGGCTCTTTTATGTTTGACATGGTGCCTCTTTATTGTTTGACATGGTGGCTCTTTAATGTTTAACCTGGTGGCTCTTTTATGTTTGAAACAGTGGCTCTTTTATGTTTGACACAGTGACTCTTTAATGTTCGACAAAGTGGCTATTTAATGTTTGACAAGGTGGCTTTTAAATGTTTGACATGGTGGCTCCTTAATGTTCGAGAAAGTGGCTCTTTAATGTTTTTCATGGTATAGCTCTTTTATGTTCGACATGGTGGCTCTTTTAGGTTTGACATGGTGGCTCTTTTAGGTTTGACATGGTGGCTCTTTTAGGTTTGACATGGTGGCTCTTAAATGTTTGACATGGTGGCTCTTAATTGTTTGACATGGTGGCTCTTTAATGTTCGAGATAGTGGCTCTTTAATTTTTTTCATGGTATAGCTCTTTTATGTTCGACATGGTGGCTCTTTTAGGTTTGACATGGTGGCTCTTTTATGTTCGACATGGTGGCTCTTTTAGGTTTGACATGGTGGCTCTTTTAGGTTTGACATGGTGGCTCTTAAATGTTTGACATGGTGGCTCTTAAATGTTTGACATGGTGACTCTTTAATGTTTCAAATGGTGGCTCTTTAATGTTTTACGTGGTGGCTCTTAAATGTTTGACATGGTGGCTCTTAAATGTTTGACATGGTAGCTCTTTAATATTCTACATTGTGGCTCTTAAGTGTTCGAAATTGTGGATCTTTTAGGTTTGACATGATGGCTGTTTAATGTTCAACATAGTGGCTCTTTTATGTTTAACATGGTGGCTCTTAAATGTTTGACATGGTGGCTCTTTAATGTTCGAAATGGTGGCTCTTTTGTTTTACATGGTGGCTCTTTAATGTTTGACATGGTGGCTCTTTAATGTTTGACATAAAGTCACTTATATGTTCGAAATGGTGGCTCTTTTAGGTTTGACATGGTGGCTCTTTTAGGTTTAACATGGTGGCTCTTTTAGGTTTAACATGGTGGCTCTTTTAGGTTTAACATGGTGGCTCTTTTAGGTTTAACATGGTGGCTCTTAAATGTTCGACATGGTGGCTCTTTAATGTTCGACATGGTGGCTCTTTAATATTCTTCATGTTATAGCTCTTTCATGTTTGACATGGTGGCTCTTTTATGGTCGACATGGTGGCTCTTTAATGTTCGAAATGGTGGCTCTTTAATGTTCGAAATAGTGGCTCTTTCATTTTCGACATGGTGGCTCTTTATGTTTGACATGTTGGCTCTTTTATGTTTGACATGTTGGCTCTTTTATGTTTGACATGGTGGATATTTAATGTTCAAAATAGTGGCTCTTTTATGGTCGACATGGTGGCTCTTTAATGTTCGAAATGGTGGCTCTTTAATGTTCGAAATAGTGGCTCTTTTATTTTCGACATGGTGGCTCTTTTAGGTTTGACATGGTGGCTCTTTTATGTTCGACATGGTGGCTCTTTAATGTTTGACATGGTGGCTCTTTAATGTTTTACATGGTAGCTCTGTTATGTCCGAAATGGTGGCTCTTTAATGTTTGACATAAAGTCACATATATGTTTGACATGGTGGCTCTTAAATGTTTGACATGGTGGCTCTTTATGTCTGACATGTTGGCTCTTTAATGTTCGACAAAGTGGCTCCTAAATGTTTGACATAGTGGCTCTTCAATGTTTGACAATGTAACTTTTGAATGTTTGACATGGTGGCTCTTTAATGTTTGACATGGTAGCTCTGTTATGTTCGACATGGTGGCTCTTCTAGGTTTGACAATGTGGCTCTTTAATGTTTCACATGGTGGCTCTTTAATGTTTTACATGGTGGCTCTTTTATGTTTAACTTGGTAGCTCTTTGTTATTTTACATGGCAGCTCTTTTATGTTCGACATGGTGGCTCTTTAATATTCTTCATGTTATAGCTCTTTCATGTTTGACATGGTGGCTCTTTAATGTTCGAAATGGTGGCTCTTTAATGTTTAACACAAAGTCACATATATGTTTGACATGGTGGCTCTTAAATGTTTGACATGGTGGCTCTTTATGTTTGACATGTTGGCTCTTTTATGTTTGACATGTTGGCTCTTTTATGTTTGACATGGTGGCTCTTTAATGTTCGAAAAAGTGGCTCCTAAATGTTTGACATAGTGGCTCTTTGATGTTCGAAATAGTGACTCTTTTATTTTCGACATGGTGGCTCTTTAATGTTCGAAATGGTGGCTGTTTAATGTTAGAAATGGTGGCTCTTTTATGTTTGACATAAAGTCACTTATATGTTTTATATGGTGCCTCTTAAATATTAGACATGGTGGCTCGTTTAGGTTTGACATGGTGGCTCTTTAATATTCGATATGTTAGCTCTTTTATGTTCGACATGGTGGCTCTTCTATGTTTGACATTGCGCTTCTTTTATGTTTAGAAGTTTTGTGTTTTTAAGGTGTTTTAATAAAAAAAATCTTTTTTGCCCTACTAAGATTCGAACCCAAGTCGCTACATTAGCATTCCAGTCTGTTCGCATCTGGGCTATCTTTTTCAATTGGAGAACATAAATTGTGGCCCTTATAATTCAATTCTTACAGCAAGTCAATTGGAGTAAAAAGTTATGACATAATCAATTTCTCAGTCAGCCAGAATCAGTCTCAATTTAAGTTGCCAATATGGTTACGCAATTTCATTCAAGTCGTGTGTGCATTTCTTCGGCACTGTTCTCAACTTGTTGTGATGCAATCTTTGTCAGAATCAGAATTCAGTCAGTCAGTTTTTTCTCTAGCATTCTTACAATGCATTTCAGGTCGAAAGAGCTGCTTGACCTTTGCAAAAAAGCATGTTTTTCGAATATTTAATCCCTTTAAAATTGAGCAATTTCTTAGCCAAGATGCATGTACCGTCCCAGGAAAATTTCTGATCGAATGGTGCAAGTTTGAAGAAAATCGGTTAAGCCGTTTTTTCTGAAATCTATCTCACAGAGACACACATTTCATTTTTAGTATATAGGAAGACGCATGGCGGACCAAATTTTGGAGGTTGCGCATGTATGGTTGGAATAGATTTCAAAATAATCGCCTAGAATAGGAAAATTGAATAATTGATTTGATTTGATTGCTTTGAAATAAATCACACCTTTTCAGTTGAACTATAGTGTCTAATCTACTCTTTGTAGTAATTTAAATGCATTGCTATCTTTCTGTCTTTCTAATCTAAGTGCAGTCTGTCTTAGTGTCTATCAGTCTGTCTTAGTATCTGTCCTTTGTTCTATGGCTTTAGTAGCTCATCTCAAACCCTCATCTCTTTCATCCATGTTATGCTTTATTCCTATAGGAAAAAGTTGTAAAACTGCAGACAGCGTCCGGCGCACTTTTGAAAATTTTCTAAAGCACAGTGCGCGCACAGGTGCGCAGCACCTGTGCACGTGGTGCCCTTCCCCGCTGGCTGCTGCTCAAGCAAGTAAATATACATGGAAGGGGGCCTAATACCTCTGTAGAAGGAGCCTATACACTTGTCATTTATAATACCTAGCGATGTTCCAAAAAATTTCAATTTCATTTTTTCAAAATTCAAAATTTTTAAGAGCAAATTTCAATTTAAAAAAAAAATCGGAAGTCAAAATTTCAAAAGTGTCTAAGTGGTTAAAAATAAACAGCGAGTAATTTCTGCTACATATACATGTATTTTGTTTTGCATAAGCAGTAAATCAAAACATAAAAAGTGTTAGTCATATTAAACTTTGTTTTTCTAAATTTTGATTTCGGAAAATTTCAAGTTCAATTTCAATTTCAGAAAGTTATCGAATTTCGATTTTGACAGATTGAAATGGACAATTTCATCAATTGCAATGGAACATTTCTAATAATGCTAAAGCGGGGTAAAATAATTTGACTCTACTCTAAAGCGCGCGTCCGCGGGTTTTCAACTTTTATTCCAATAGGGTGCTTTATGCATTGCCTTGGTTTTCTTTTTATCTAATTCCATTGTTTTGGCAGTCAGTTTGGCACTGCAATATTTTGATATTAGCTATTGTAATAATAGTTGCTAAGTCAGCAATGTTTGTCTTATTCTCCAGTCTTCAGTTTCCAAAAGTTTCTATGCAGTATATTTACCTTAAGCAGTTAATATTATGAAAGACTAAACAATTAAATAATTACATAGGACCACAACTATTATTGGAAGGATTTTATTATTTCCTTGATTGTTTGTTCTCAGTGTTACACACAATCCATCAGTTGATTCGTTATAGTAATTGACCAAAATGTTACTCCATATGGACTCACAAATTATGTTGCCAAATTGTGTCAGTGTAGTTTCTATTTTAGTTAATTTATACTTGTAGTATACTTTACTAAATTTAAACTTCCAAGGGTTATAATGAACAATGGAGCTCGATGCTCGAAGTAAATTTTATCATAAGCAGATTATCTCTATAGTATCCATTTTTGCACTTTTTGTGCTATTCCAAATTTTCTGCACTGCTGCGCTATTATGACTGAAAAAGGGCTATTGTTGCGCTAAACTGCTGTGCTCTGATTTTTTTTCATGAATTTTCAGTTTTATACCCATATTTCTCTCTTATTGACTCATTAATTTGTTGACAAAGGCAAGATTTGTCGAGGCAACCCAAATCTACATGTTGGCCTCCTTGATGAGCAGGCTGTGCAGCAAAATTCTCATGGAGTCTCAATCTCAAGATGGAGAACTCTCATCACTCATATTCACACTGTTTTCCCAGTTAACTTTTTTTAGAATCAAATCAGATCAAAATCAATTGATAGATACATGTATATTGTTGTTTTATGTATATTTACATCTTACCATTATGGGCAAATAACTGCAGCTGAATATTTACACTATTCTATCTATCAGTGCTAATATTATTATTTTTTAAATGTGTATAATAATAGATAATAATGATAATAGAAAGAAAAACAATTATTATATAATTTAAGCTATTTGATGTATATCAAATATAAATATGATAATATTATAGTCACCAATAATCACAGTCACAAAACTTGTTTATGTTGATCAATATCAATATCTTGTTCAATCATAGATGTTTTTAGAGCCAACTAATGCATTAAGCCCCCATGGGGTATTAAAATTCAAAATTAAAACATTGAAAGCATGAAAAATCTTTGAATATTTGACCCACTTCCAAATCAATTTTTCATTGTTCAAAATTTTATATATATTCAGCAACATTGAAAAGTCTCCACTATATGTGTCAGTGAGTAATTTTTCTTGGACTATTCTGAGAAAGAAGATACAAGAAAACTGATTGGGTGGCTCTAATCCATCTAAAAAACCCTCACACACTGCATCCCCCACTTCATTCCTCAACTCAAGCCTGCCATGACATAGCAAGTTGCCTCACTCACTAAGATAGAGAGACTACCTGCATTCTCATAAGGGGCAACTACAGATAGAATCAATAGGCCTGCCTTTAGCCTTTGACCAATAGGCCTGCATATTTACTTTTTGTCCAATGAAATACATCTTGACCTAATTGCAACCTATATTTCCAAGTTTGCAAGAATCAGCATCCACTAAAATTCATGTTCCATAAACAATTCAATGATCTATTTTTCTAAAGCCTCAAATCTGAGCATCAATAAACTTGCAACTGCTCAAGCACCCTTGCCTTTCAATATGTGGCACATAGCCACATATTGTCCTTGTCGCGACTTTCCTAGTCATTTCTTAGTTCACCTTCAATTGTCTCTGTTTACTCCGTTTTCTCTCTCTTTGTCTAGCTCAATCTTGTTATTCTTATCTCTCTCTCCCTTGCTGCGTTCTGATTGGCTCTCCATTCTCGCCTCTTTCCTCAGTCGCGCACTCCACCCCCTCTCTTTATTATTCTGGGCTCAACCCCCCAAAGTTAAATGTTCTATAAATATATCGGTTTGGGCCCTGCGCCCACTTACTGCTCCTCCTGCTCCTTCAATTTAACTCCAATTAAATAGTCTTTAGTTTAATATTTTTTCTACATGGCGCCCAATGTAAAATAATTTAGTCATTATAAGTCAATTCAGTAAGGCTGGCAAAGGCCATGCCATCGTCGTAGCCCTCCACCAGTCTCCTCGTCTCTCGTCTCATCGCCCTCCCATCTCGTCATAGTCGTAGCCCTCCACCAGTCATCTCATCGCTTCGTCTGTCGGCCTCATCGCTTCGTCTGTCGGCCTCATCGCTTCGTCTGCCGGGGGTGCGTCCTGCGGTGTCCTCGGTCTCTCTCGGTTTCAAATTCTCGGCCGGGGCGCCTTGGGGCTCGCCTGCCGGATCGTCTCTTCGCTCATCGTCTGCCAGATCGCCTCGTTAATTCGTCATTCAATTTTTTTCTTTCACAATGTAAAAAATTAAATTAATTTTTTAGGGCGGAGGGTAGATGCAGTCAGTTTTTTCATTGGTTATACTCGTAACAATTTATTCATTAAAATCGCACACGTGAAATTTCTTGGTCAATTTTGCATTCACTCTAGTCTCCACAGTTTTTGTATTGAAATTTTTAGTCGTATTTGTAGCTCGTACACCATTGTTTAATTTGCTTTAGAGTTGTTTCTTGAACTCTAATTCATAATTCTATTGGTACTCGAAAATTCAAAAAATGTTCCATTTTTTGGGGGGAGTGTCGCGACTTTCCTAGTCACTTCTTAGTTCACCTTCAATTGTCTCTGTTTACTCCGTTTTCTCTCTCTTTGTCTAGCTCAATCTTGTTATTCTTATCTCTCTCTCCCTTGCTGCGTTCTGATTGGCTCTCCGTTCTCGCCTCTTTCCTCAGTCGCGCACTCCACCCCCTCTCTTTATTATTCTGGGCTCAACCCCCCAAAGTTAAATGTTCTATAAATATATCGGTTTGGGCCCTGCGCCCACTTACTGCTCCTCCTGCTCCTTCAATTTAACTCCAATTAAATAGTCTTTAGTTTAATATTTTTTCTACAGTCCTATTCTTGATTCCATCCCCTCATTTATGAGCCACAAGCCCACAACCCCTAACACTTTTGAATCTTCAAACTCAAACTTCTTAGTCCCTATTCCTTTTAATTTTATTCTAAAGCCTTCTCAAATCCTTACAAAATATGCTCAATTGTTGCACCTTTAATCTCTCTGCCTTTCCTCAGCGCATAACTATCCCCAACTCTTTCCCTTTATTTATGAGTCACAACACCTGCATCAATGCTCAACTCTTAGTCTTGACTTGTTTCAAATCTTTGTACTATATCAAAGTGACTATTTGGTATTCAGATTGTCAAATTCCTGATTCCAATTCAAGTTAAATATTTTGTTGATTCAATTCAATTCCAAATATTCCAAATATTTGTCCCATCTCTATATTGGCATAACTTGGTCATCTAATAAGATTTGTTATCCAAATATCTCTAAAGCAACTATATTTCCCAGATCTAAGCTGTAAATTTATGCTGCTGATAAAAAATTTCTGGATTTCATGGGAGAATATATCCCCAATGCATGATGCAGAAATAGTGATAATTCAGGTGATATTATTCTGGCACCTTCCTAGCTTAGCCTAGCCCTAATTCATTTTCTGCTTCAGAGAAAAGTTGTCCGTGTATACTTGCTAAAATATTAGAATAGGAGCTATGACTAATGGCTCTATGAAAATATCTATTAAGATATATTCTTATTTTATTGACTTATATTCGAACTGGAAATTTAATTGATCAAAAATTTCAATGACGGGATTCCACTAACTGAGACTTGCTGTGTTGGTCCTGCGTAGTGGGGGTCAATTTTTCTAATCCCAGAACAACTAATACTATTCATGCTCACACAGAACGCAGTTCTAACAGACACCATGGCACAAAGCCAGCTGCAGCAGAACCAAGCTGACACTGCAGCTGTCAGTGCCAGCCACGCCAATCTGCACTTCTGGCAACGAGTTGCCGCCTCCTCAATAGGCGGCGTTGCCACTTCTCTGACCATGACACCATTCGATGTTGTTAAAACTCGAATGCAAGCTCAGGCTAGGCCAAAACAGTTTGGCAGTGGGAATTGTTTTCTATATTGCAATGGCCTGATGGATCATCTGTGCATGTGCGCGCCAGAGACTGACAAATCTGTGCCCTGGTATCGCAAGCCTGGCGCCGCCAAGTTCACCTCACCTTTGGTGAGATTGTGCGCACCTGGGCTTCAATCTTTAATTGCAATCATACAAATAGTTGCTACGATTAAATTACAGAGTTCAGAGTACAGAGTTTTTCGCCATTCCGATGCTATTCTACTCAATAAAAATGTCATTCTACTTCATTCCAATGCCATTCTACTCCATTCCAATGCCATTCTACTTCATTCCAATGCCATTCTACTCCATTCCAATGCCTTTCTACTCCATTACAATGCCTTTCTACTCCATTCCAATGCCATTCTACTCCATTCCAATGCCATTCTACTCCATTCCAATGCCTTTCTACTCCATTCCAATGCCATTCTACTCCATTCCAATGCCATTCTACTCCATTCCAATGCCATTCTACTCCATTCCAATGCCATTCTACTCCATTCCAATGCCATTCTACTCCATTCCAATGCCATTCTACTTCATCCCAATGCCTTTCTACTCCATTCCAATGCCATTCTACTCCATTCCAATGCCATTCTACTCCATTCCAATGCCATTCTACTTCATTCCAGTGCCATTCTACTTCATTCCAATGCCATTCTACTTCATTCCAATGCCTTTTTACTCCATTCCAATGCCATTCTACTTCATTCCAGTGCCTTTCTACGTCATACTGATGTTGGCAAAATTTAAAATACAGGTGTCTGCATCGACTTCAAAGAATCTCTTGATTAACACATGTGATCAGTCGTCTTTGTAATCTTTAATTAATTTATGATGCTCTACTTTGGTTGGGCTATGAAGGCATCTATCCGTGTATTGGTAACATCAATCGAATGTGTTCAGTGCCCGGTTTTTCTCTAACTCCAAATCTTTGCCAATCTCACCCCAGGACGCACTGCTGAAAATAGTCCGACACGAGGGCCCCCAGTCACTCTATTCGGGCCTATCCGCCACGTTAATCCTGGCCATACCCAGCACCGTAATCTACTTCACAAGCATGGATCTGTTGAAAGCCGGTCTCGGCTATCGGCCGCCTAACGACACGGCTGGCAAGGCCTGGGTGCCGCCTGTAGCCGCCGTATCTGCTCGTCTGGTGTCTGTGATGTGTATGTCGCCGCTGGAACTGGTCCGCACTAGTATGCAGGCAAGTCTTGAGCTGTAACAACAGGAGACGAAAGCGGGCACTGCACATTCGGGCGATAGGACAGGTAACAGACAGATGGACGCAGACAGACAGGTGGACAGACAGATCAAATAGGTGGACACAGACAGGCGGACTGACAGATCAAATAGGTGGACACAGTCATGCGAACAGACAGATCAAATAGGTGGACACAGACAGGCGGATAGACAGATCAAATAGGTGGACACAGTCATGCGAACAGACAGATCAAATAGGTAGACACAGACAGGCGGATAGTCAGATCAAATAGGTGGACACAGTCATGCGAACAGACAGATCAAATAGGTGGACACAGACAGGCGGACTGACAGATCAAATAGGTGGACACAGTCATGCGAACAGACAGATCAAATAGGTGGACACAGTCATGCGAACAGACAGATCAAATAGGTGGACACAGTCATGCGAACAGACAGATCAAATAGGTGGACACAGTCATGCGAACAGACAGATCAAATAGGTGGACACAGACAGGCGGACAGACGAATTGGCTGGAGTTGCAACTCCTACTGTTTTTGTTCCGCAGCTCAGAGCTGCTAACCTGTCTATCACAGCGTTTGCGTAAATCCCCCTAACCGCAATGGCCGCAGACTCAGCGCACCGACTGGTCAGTTGTTCTCCGCTCGGCAAGCGCCGAGGTTCGCGCTCACGGTCTGTTCAGCCTGTGGCGCGGCGCTGTGCCAACTTTATTACGCGACGTGCCATTCTCGGCCATCTATTGGCTGACATTCGATTCGGCCAGAACGGCGCGTCTCCGCTCGGCCGGAGCCGATTCGCTGTCCTTGACAGAGGCGGCCGGCCTCGGCGGCCTGGCGGGCCTGATCGCGGGCCTGGCCACTCTGCCATTTGACGTGGTGAAAACGCACAAACAGATGGAGCTGGGTTTCAGGGCCGCCGCCGAGGCCAGCGCGGCTAATGCCGCAGGCAATAGCTCAGTGTGGAAAGCGATGCGTGACCTGGTTAAACGAGGCGGATTGGCCGCCCTGTTCACCGGAGTGACGCCTCGCCTACTTAAAGTAGTGCCCGCGTCCGCTATTATGGTTGGCTCGTTCGAGTGCTTGAAGAATTATTTTGCCAAAATGAATGCCACGGCTGGCGAGACCTTATTGTAGTCATTTATATATACTTGTATCTACTATCCTTATGTAGTTACAGTTACTCTAGAGCTGCTTGGATAATTTGAATAGAAAATGAGCACATCTGCAGAGAACAATAGGAAAGTCTACTACTTAATAGGTAGCAGAAAAAAATAGTGCAGAAGCCAATATTTACGTGGATATCTGGTTTTTTTCTCTAGACTTGAAAAGATAAAGTCAAATTTAGGAATGCAATTTTCAGGTGAATTGGAAAGACCCTGTAAATCGCATGTTTTTAGGTATAGTCGAAAATTAATTTCAACAGCTTTTGCGTTTAGCTAGTTTGGTTGCTAGATAAATTCTACCAGCATTTGATTACTAACAGTAGCTAATTTTATGTTATGCCAAATTATATCAATCACGGCACGCAAGCTTAACTAGCTACGGTTGCAATATAATTATTAATTTGCTAACCCAAAGCTTGTGGAATTGATTTTAGAAAGGCATTTGATTGTTAATTTTTTCATTATCACGTCGTTATCTTGTAGACTATTGTTCATTTTTTATCCTCATTTTTAGCGATCATCTTTCATCTCTCGCCTTTGATTTCGCGATATAAATTTCTAATCTAATCTAATCTAATCTAATCTAGTGATCGTTTGGGCACTACTTTCTGCAGCAGCGTCTGAATTGCCTCAAGCAGCAGGTAGTTTAAAGAAAAAATATCAATGGTCTAGATGAGTGTTGATTTTTTTCTCTAGCACTTTTATTGGCTGAGTTATGGCCCATCACGTGGTGATATCCATGGCCATAACTTGCAATTTCACTAACTGCGGGTGACAGATTGCAGTCTAAAGCCGCAAATTGCAGCATCAAATCTCAGTCTACCCTGCAATCCCTCTGCTTAATCAGTCTTTAAGCAAATCAGTTTAACAATTGGCACAAGGTAACCATTCAGTATGCTAAATTTTGCTAAAAAACACAAGATGGCATCAGCTTCAATGAAAGACCTCAAACCAACAGTGCGTGGCGTCATTCGCTTCTGGATTGACAGCGGACGCACAAATGTGGCTGAAATGCACGCAGAGCTTGTTGCGACATATGGAGATGTTTGAAGAACAGTTGTGTCCCCGTTTGAACCTTGACCCTCCAATCCTAGTGGCTTTCAAACTTTTATCTTTCAGCAGCTGGTGAAAATCGCAATTTATGTCCGTGGATATCACCACGTGATGGGCCATAACTCAGCTAATAAAAGTGCTAGAGAAAAAAATCAACACTCATCTAGACCATTGATAGTTTTTCTTTAAACTACCTGCTGCTTGAGGCGGTTCGGATGCTGTTGTGGAGAGTGGTGCCAAAACGATCACTATCCCAGCTAGCAACCTTTTTGTAATTAATATCTTTTGAATTGTATCACGACTTGTTCTTTTCCTGTTTGTTATTATTATTCTTCAGAAATCGTGTCAGACTTGATTGTCCAGCGTTCGTGCTGCATATTCTTAGAACTAAATGCTTCCACTGCTCTTGAATACACGAGTTTGAAGCGGTTGCTTCACATTGTTACATTTTCTTGCATCTCAAATGACTTCCGTGGAATAGATATCGAATTTTAATGCTTCATCGGATTTGAAATATCATATGGGGTTAGAATCTGTTATAAGGAATAAAAATGTAGGTTATGGGATTCGAATGTGGGATTAGGGATTAGAATGTGGGATTAGGGATTAGAATGTGGGATTAGGTATTAGAATGTGGGATTAGGGATTAGAATGTGGGGTTAGGGATTAGATTGGGGTATTGGGGATTAGACTGGGGTATTAGGGGTTAGACTGGGGTATTAGGAATTAGAATGTGGGATTAAAGATTAGAATGTGTGATTAGGGATTAGATTGGGGTATTGGGGATTAGACTGGGGTATTAGGGATTAGACTGGGGTATTAGGGGTTAGACTGGGGTATTAGGAATTAGAATGTGGGATTAAAGATTAGAATGTGTGATTAGGGATTAGACTGTGGTGTTAAGGATTACTGTAGAATGTGCGATTAAGGATTAGAATGTGGGATTAGGGATTAGAATGTGGGTTTAAGGATTAGAATTCGGGATTAAGGATTAGAATGTTGGATTTTAGAATGTTGTACCAGGGATTAGACTTTGGGTTGAGTATTTTGCATGTGGGCTTTGGGATTAGTATGCTGTGCTGTGGATTAAGAAGTAAGATTTCGAATTAGTAAAGAGCTTCCGGACTAGACTGATGAGGCAAATCACAAAGCATTTCCCTCCCCCAATGCCGCTCTTCCGCATTGCTGCGCAGCCAGCTCGCCGCCGCTGTGGCGCGGAACAGGCCCTCCTGGCTCTGGCAAAGTCATCTGCTTTTTGACTCCCTAATCCATAATTGGCCAGCAGAAAGCGGGTAGTTGCAGACTACTTATTGTTGGTTTTAACAAAGCCATCTGTGTGCACAATGAGCCGGGTTATAAAGAGCTTGCGCAATCTGGATATTGGCAGTCCGCTGTCATCAAAGCCTGGCAAGCTAGAAGAGAACGATAACGAACAGCGGCAGCAGCAGCAAATTGCCGCGGCGGAGAGCGGCTCGGGCAAGTCGGGCGGCGGCCTGCTCAGCAGGCTGAAGCCGGGCAAGCAGAAGAGCTACGAAAACCTGCTGGACGCCGGCTCGCCCACAGAAGAGCGACCTAAGCAGCGGCAGAGTCCCCAATCCGGTTGGGCCACATTTGAAGACAGCGCCAATCTGATCGACTTGTCATCTCCTTTGCCGCCGGCGCCGCCGCCCGTATCGACTCAGCCGACGTTTTTTATCGACGCATCGGCGCCGCGCACGCAGCAGCCGCTGATCATCAGATCGGACAACGGCAGACACGGCGGCAGTCTGGAATGTCTCAGTGTGAATGTAAGTAGTATGGTGCGGGTCTTGCATTCTAGTGTTGTGTGTTATGAATCAATTTGATAGGAAGCAATTAGCGATGCTCTCATTTACCTGATTCTAGACTTTATAATCAAAAAATCTGCTGCTGCTCTGCTAGAATTATTATTCATGTGTATTTCTTTTTGTTCATTTTTAATTCTTAGCCCGGAGGCGGAGCCCAGGCTCTGTTCAATCCATCATTTCGAAAGGAGTCGCCCAAGGCCAAGGCTGCGCCGGCCCCGCCGCCGGCATCGTCCTCGTCGGCTACGCAACTTCGGGCGACGCGGCAGACACCGCCGCCCAGGCCGACTCAGCCTCCACCAAGGCCCAGTCAGCCGCCTAAGGTTAATGATAGCCCCCAAAAAATCATACCTTTACCATCACAAATGCGTTGCAGCAACTATCCTTTTACTGACCCTTAAATGCCACTTACCTGACCTGATCGCCAGCCACCGACCAAAGAATCGCCCCTTTACCTACTTAAAGAATTGCCCATTGACCCACTTAAAGAATTGCCCCTTGACCCACTTAAAGAATTGCCCCTTGACCCACCTAAAGAATTGCCCCTTGACCCACCTATAGAATTGCCCCTTGACCCACCTAAAGAATTGCCCCTTGACCCACTTAAAGAATTGCCCCTTGACCCACTTAAAGAATTGCCCCTTGACCCACCCAAAGAATCGCCCCTTGACCCACTTAAAGAATTGCCCCTTGACCTACCTCAAGCATCGCCCCTTGACCCACCTAAAGAATTGCCCCTTGACCCATCTAAAGAATTGCCCCTTGACCCACTTAAAGAATTGCCCCTTGACCCACCTAAAGATTCGCCCCTTGACCCACTTAAAGAATTGCCCCTTGACCTACCTCAAGCATCGCCCCTTGACCCACCTCAAGCATCGCCCCTTGACCCACCTCAAGCATCGCCCCTTGACCTACCTCAAGCATCGCCCCTTGACCCACCTCAAGCATCGCCCCTTGACCCACCTCAAGCATCGCCCCTTGACCTACCTCAAGCATCGCCCCTTGACCCACCTCAAGAATCACCCCTTGACCCACCAAAGAATCGCCACTTGACCCACCAAAGAATCGGCCCTTGACCCACCAAAGAATCGCCACTTGACCCACCGAAGAATCGCCTCTTGACCCACCAAAGAATCGCCATGAAACTAAGCATGCCTAATATCTAATTTCATAACAATCGCAGGTAACATCAAGCGCTTCCAGCAATGCTCTGCTACTGCTAGACTTGGACTTTGGGCATCCCCAGCAGCAGCAGCAGCAACAGCAGCCGCCGCAGCCAGCAGCAAAGTCGAGAAAAGCGCCGGCGCCGCCCCCGCCGGCACACCAGCAGCCGTTCAAGCGGCAACCTCAGCAGCTGCCGCAGACGCAGCCTCCCCAGCCAGAGTTGGCGCCGGATTTAACCGGTCACTTGACACCCGGCTCCGTGTGCTCGGCCAAATTCGACCTGGCCAATCCGCCAGATCCCGGCATTCTCAGCCTGCGGCGCGGCGATCTCATGACTATTGTACGCCGAGAAGACGATAACTGGATGTTGGCAAGGCGACTCACTGGCGACTGTCTGGAAGGCCTTGTGGCCTGCAGCTATTTGGCTCCGGCTAAGGACTGTGAGCCCCTTTTGTGTCTGCAAGTATCAGTAGGGTTAGATGGGACTGTAAAGATTAAAGAGAAGGTGCTGAGGATTAAAGAGAAGGTGTTGAGGATTAAAGACTTGAATTGCTATTTTTGGTTATTTTCAAAACCGTTGTACCTGTTTTCTTTGTTTTCTTTTCTTCTTCAGCTCCTGCGCCATCGCCACCCTCGGCAGCCGCGCCATCGCCACCGGCGGCAGCCGAGTCCTTAGCAACCAAAGCTCGCAGTCTGCACGAATACAAATCGGATCATCCGGGCGATCTGAGCTTCCCAGCCGGTCAGCTGATTAGCGAGGTTCGCCGGGTCGACTCTGATTGGCTTGAGGGCCGACTGGGTAGCGGGCCGCGCGGCCTCTTCCCAGCCAATCACGTCCGCTTGATTCTCTACCCGGCGACGGCCGCCTACGCTTTCCCGGCGCAGGAGGCCGGCGATCTGGCACTGCAGGTCGGCGACTCGGTCGACGTCCTCGCCGAGCTGCCCGGCGGCGAGTGGCTTCGAGGAGTTCGTCGGCGCCGGCCAGGAGAAGCAGATAACGGCGGTGTCGACGAGGAGGCCGGCAACTTTCCTGCCGCGTTTGTCGTCTCCGAGGAGTCGGCAGCGGCCGAGCCGGCGCCGAGCGCGCGCGCGATTCACGACTTCGCTGGTCGAGAATCGGACGAGTTGAGCTTCCAGGCTGGCGACCTGCTGACCAGCCTGACGGAGCTCGGGCCGGACTGGCTGTCCGGGATGGCGGCTGACGGTCGCCGCGGAATGTTCCCGAGGGCCTTCGTGGAGCTGCTGTGACGGCACGTTTTTCTTAGAAAATCTACTGAAAGATGCATCTTGCGCATATCGTCTGGCGACTCGGGTATACAATAAATAAATATCCATTTGTGTCTCTGCTTCTCCGTACATTAATTTAATCTTTCAAATTATTTAGATTGATTTTTCTCCGTTATATTTTTCAATTTTGTTGCTTATTTCAATTTTGTTGCTTATTTCAATTTCTATCAAAACTGCTTGTGTTGTGTATTCAGTAATAGTTACTAATCGTATTGTACCAAAGGTTATATATAATCACAAGATGGGCCCTTATTAGTTAACTGCTATAAGAAGGTAATATTTACACATTACCTGTCTTGTGTGTTTTTGGTTTTGTCTCGCATAGAGGCGCCTAACCGCAGTACCCCTGTGAAACTTGTCTCTGCCTGGCCGAAAGCTTGTAATTAGTTAGTAGGCTGGGTTGGAGGATAATAGTGGATCAGGAAGGGCTGTGGGTAGCTGTATAGGAAGGCAGGCCTATACCTGTTCCAGTTGGTGCTCTGACGGTCCCCCTCGGAGTGCCCTCTGAGCGAACAGCCAGCGACTCTATTAAAGCTGGAGTGTGCCAGAACCAGGACTGAGTCTGAACAGGACGAGACCGTTGGCACGGTCACTATAGAAATGGCGGGTTGGCGAAGCAAAGGGTGAAATAGTCCCGGCGATTGGCCCTCCTGCCGCTTCAAAGATAAGAGACTGTCTTGGCAAGAGTACCCGGGGTTTAGTTGGGGGGGGAGGCTCCTCGAGGGTTGCCACGGACGTGGGAGCGGTCATATGACCGGTTTTTTGGCTTTTCTAACCCGGAGAAGCCACGGGCTTCCCTGATTGGTTCGTTCACCCCCCTCTAGCCCGGGGAGGTTTTTGTTATGTTTGGCTTGAGTACCCGGGGGTGGTGGGTGGTCGGCCCCAGTATGGTAGCCACGGCTCTCGGCCTTCGGGCCAACCCTAATTGGAAAGGGGTCTACTAACCAGGTTTTTTGGGCACGGGCTTCCTGACTGGTTCGTCGAACCGCTGTCACTGTCCCCCGGGGAGGTTTTTGATTTGTCATTTGCCCAATATACAGTCCTCTTAGCTCTAATTAGGATCTTAGTGTACATAAGTACACTCCCAACTTGGAACCTATATTTCTCTAGTGGCGTAAGAGCCTGATCAATGGCTGAGGCGCCGGTTTACTTATTTAGTAGTAGTAGTAGTTACCTGTCTTGTGTTTATATATGATCTTTGTACTATTAGTAGTACGGATTACCGCACTGAGAGTTTGGTCTTCCTTTCACAGCCAAAGTCTGCAACGCAAGATCTTATCGAGCCATTCTCGCTTGTCTAATTAATTCGAATATCAGTCTTCTTTGTCCAGAAAATTTATACACTCACCGCCAAGCAAGGCGTCTAATATCAATGAATTATTGAATTTAATTTGCACTCAAGCCCGCCCAAGAGTCTTTGTTTCGTCTTGTACTATTCGTGAAGGCTCTCTACCATGTTGTACGTGAATTATCTGCCTGTTTTTTGTCGCGATTTTCATGTGTATCTTGGCCAATATGAATCTTCTGATTGTGTGCATGTTTAACTCGCTGTCTGGCTTGCTTTCAATGCTCAATTATTTATTTTAATATATTCTATTATATTCATATTGGAGTCTATTTTTGCGCCAAATAATTCACTTTGATTAACTAGCCAATAGCCGCATGCGAGCTGTTTGTGACGACGGGGCAGCGACAATTAACTGCCCACTATTAGAGATTAGGTTTCTGAATTAGGGTATTAGGGTTCAGGTTTAGGCACAGATACTAAAATAACTAAGAATACTAAGATAGGCCACTCAGCACATTTGCGTGCAAGCTACTTTCAGTTCAGTAGTAAGGTTAACTGGAGCATTTAAATGTATTTTAAAGACAAGGCTTAATTTTTATTGGCTCTTACCCCCCCCCCCCAAAGCTTAATTAAACCCTCACTCCACAAAGAACCTCTACCCCTGCCCCGCTACCCAATCTTTCTTACCTTCCTCCGTTGTTCCAGTCTAAATCTCCCATGTATATTTTGACAGTGGTTAATGTACATTATGGTTCAACCAATTAGTAAGCTGTTTACGTCTGCAAGCTTGGCTTCTAAACTTATCAGTCATTTCGATCGGCCGATCAGCTGCCTGCCTTTATTCCTAAATTCTTATAAAATAGCTTATGTATTATTCAATGCTACTGAACTGAAAGTTGAAAGCTGTTTTGCTAAGTATATTTGCCTGAGTGGCCCATCTAGTTATTCTTGTATCTGTGGCTTTAAGCCCGGCAGTCAGTTTGTGTCGTGGACCCGTGACTGACCGAGGCCATCCCCGCTCTGCTGCTCCACACAAAAGTCGGTCAATGCAAATTTATTTTCTTGTACTGCTTGCCTCTCGGGCAATATTTAATTTATTTTTATCTGCTAGCAAAGATAGATGATTAATCAGAATTGACTGTCGCTTACAAGCCGCGCTTGACGCCCGCTACATAGCAAGGAAATACACAAAGTGCTGTCTACTTTTTTCATTCTCTTTTTTCTCTTTGAGTCAAAAGTATTTGTCCTGTAAACCAGCTTCCATGCTTTAAAGTGGCTTCATGTTTTTTGCCTCGTAAAATAACAAACAAAAAGCATCTCTTAGCAATTTATGCACAACAAAACTGAACGCCTAAACGGCACCGAGTTTTTCTGGCGCTGCATAACTACTATTAGTAGCTGCAGTGCTCGGAACTGATTTAATAACTATTAGTTTGACAGTTAGGCAAAGTATAAAAATTGCTATTTAGAAAAGCGGATTAAAGCAGACAACACGGAAAATTGCACAGAGAAGCAGAATACTTGCAACTCAAACTGGCACGGGGAGTGCGTGCGGGTAAAGTTAAAAAATGGCAATGCTTCTGTTACACTGTTATAGTAAAATTTGTTTGAAGAACCTTTGAAAAAGAAAACTCGCACTCATACTGAAGTATGATTGCATCGTTAACCGATTGATAAATCACGGGACAGTCAGACAACATGCCGAGGTCACTGGGGTCAGCGATTGACAAAAACATAATTACTCGTATTATAATAGCAAATAACAATATAGACAATATAGTAGTAGTTTATCGCTACAACAAATATTAAATAAATCAGTTGAATACAAACAGCTGCAAATTTTAATTCAACGAGTTAAAAACTTTTCAATTATCAATAGTAAAGACTTTAATTATTGAATTTTCGCAAGCGACGTCACTCCTGCGTTGTTTCCTGACCGGCGGCTTCACCGGTGCCGCCTACGTCCGCGGCGCTGCTGCTGTTACCGGGTAGCGCAGCCGGCGCCGGGGCGCCACCGGCTGCTGCGGCTTCCTCCGCCTCGGCGCTCTCCCGCCCGGCCTGGGTGAGCCGGCCGATGATGCCCGTCTGGCTGATGGACAGCCGCTGGGCGGCCGGGGCCAGGCGGGCGACAGCTGCCGGCAGTCGGGCGACCTCGCACTTCATGTCGGATAGCAGGTCCTCCAGCTGGCTCAGCACTGCAATTGGAATGTCTGCCTGTCAGCCTGTCTGTCAGCTAGTTAAGCTATGGAAGCACCTGTGCAACTCCGCCCAACTCACCCCTGTGCAGCACAGTGTTGGCCGGCTTGTTGCCAGCCTGGCTCTCCCTGCTCAGATGCTGGTGACTCTCGGCCAGGCACTCCAGCTCGGCAAACTTCCTATTGAGCCGCATCACCGGATCCTGCGCGTTGTGCGCCAGGCTCAGATATGCTGCGCGCCTCAGCTGCTCTTCAATAATAAGTGCCTGCTCCAGCAGTTTAAATCGGCGGGCTAAAAATTTGTTTTTAATCTCAACAAAATTCGCCTTCATATCTTCGTTTTTGAAGGCCTCGTTGATGATGCCGTAGCGAGGATCGCTTTGAATGTCGGACCAGCGGCCGTAGCCGTGACAGACCACTCCGGCCATTAGCCAGTAGTCGTGCCGCCTGTGCCAGATCTCCTGCTCCCGACCGGGCCGCAGGGCCCGCTGCTCGTTTAGCCAGATAGTGTGCAGCTCAGTGAAGCCACCGTCGGCTATGTTGAACATGAACTGTTGGGCCGCCTCTTCTGAGATCTCCTGCAGCGCGCGGAAGAGCAGTGTGCCATGGTTCGTGTATTATAAAGCTTTTGGGACTGAGTTGGAGCCCTCGAAGCTCTACTCTAAGCCTGACAGTCGCCAGAGATCTACTCTCAAGCTTCCAGAAATATACTCTCAGTCCTGAGCGATCTATTATTCTCTTAGAGATCTACTCTCAGCCATCCAGAGATCTAGTCTCAGCCTTTCAGAGATTTAGTCTCAGGCTTTCAGAGATCTACTCTCAGCCTTCCAGAGATCTACTTTCAGCCTTTCAGAGATCTAGTCTCAGCCTTTCATATATCTACTTTCAGCCTTCCAGAGATCTACTCTCAGCCATCCAGAGATCTAGTCTCAGCCTTTCAGAGATTTAGTCTCAGGCTTTCAGAGATCTACTCTCAGCCTTCCAGAGATCTACTTTCAGCCTTTCAGTGATCTAGTCTCAGCCTTTCATATATCTACTTTCAGCCTTCCAGAGATCTACTCTCAGCCATCCAGAGATCTAGTCTCAGCCTTTCAGAGATCTACTCTCAGCCTTCCAGAGATCTACTTTCAGCCTTTCAGAGATCTAGTCTCAGCCTTCCAGAGATCTACTTTCAGCCTTTCAGAGATCTACTCTCAGCCTTCCAGAGATCTACTTTCAGCCTTTCAGAGATCTAGTCTCAGCCTTTCATATATCTACTTTCAGCCTTCCAGAGATCTACTCTCAGCCTTTCATAGATCTACTTTCAGCCTTCCAGAGATCTACTCTCAGCCTTCCAGCGATCTAGACTCCAGAGATCTACTCTTAGCCTTTCAGAGATCTACTGACCTGCGTCTCCGCCTTTGGCTTCGTGGAGGCGTCCTCATCACCGACATCGGAGGTCGCCGTCGGCTCCGCTTCAGCCTTGCTGCCGACCTCCGACGCTTGCGCAGTCTTTGCAGCTGCCTCGCTGTCATCGGTCTCCTTTGTCGGGCGAGCATCCTTTGCGTCGTCAACACCTTCTTTATCCTTCGACTTCGCCGCCTCGCCGCCCTGTTCAGCTTCTTCATTACTGCTGGGCGGCTTCGTCTCCGACTCCGACTTCGCCGTCCCTTCCGCCGCGGTGGCGGCGGCTTGAGCGGCGGCTTCGGCGACCGCAACGGTGGCGGCAGCATAGGGCAGACTGGATCGGCCGTTGATCTTTTCAAATTCTTGCACCTTCTTGCGCAGCAGAGCCATGATGCCGATCCGGGTGAGCACATGCTGCCTGTTGATGCCCTCGCGCGGCACGCCGTCGCTGAATGTGTCAGTGACGTCAGAGTCTGGCTCGCACAGATGGCGCATAAACAGCGAAGTGTAGGCGCGGAATACCTGCGATGTTTAAAGGTATCGAGAGATCTTATCTAATTTCAGATGGGTAGCCTACAGTGTCTTTATTGTGTCATAGCGTGTGCCGAATTGGCACCTTGTGTTTTTTACAAACTGGATGCTATTTAAAAATAGTAGTTTTATATTAATTTTAAGGAAAACTGTCTAATACTACCTACGGTAGAATTAAAATAATTATAGTGATTTATGATTATGAGGAGTTCAAACCCAGAGAGGATCAGAAGTGTAAAGGGGTAGGGTAGAGATGTTGGTACGTGTTAGTGTTAGATGTTAGATGCTAGTGTTAGTCTTGACTTTGGACGGAGGATGCCAAATGGCACTGCGATTCTGATGCTTAAAAATTCAGTTAAGGTAGCTATTAGTTCAAAGGGACTGGGCGTTTGGGGCGCGAGACGAACGAAACTCAACTGAGAGAGCCAATCAGAGAGCAGTAAGGACAGAGGTCAAAGTCAGACGGACGAAACACAGCCTAGGGGGCAGGCCCAATCTAGCTCGGCCAATGAGGGAGCAGTAAGGAGAGAGGTCAAAGTCAGACGGACGAAACACAGCCTAGGGGGCAGGCCCAATCTAGCTCGGCCAATGAGGGAGCAGTAAGGAGAGAGGTCAAAGTCAGACGGACGAAATGCAGCCTAGGGGAAGGCCCAATCTGGCTCAGCCAACGAGAGAGCATTTAGGGGAGGTCAAAGACACAAGCGGGCAAGAGGAAAGCCCAATTGTTTATCGGCCAGGCTGGGGGCTGGGGCTCCATCCCTTTTCTCTCTCTTGCTCGCTATGCACACGCACAGGTTTTTGGGTGCAGGTTTAAACAGGGTGAAGATGTTAATTTAATGGGTCTGCTTTTAGAAAGCCAGAGGCGATTTTTGCGGCTTCAAAAAACCGTAAATATTTTGTAAAACTTAATGAGTAAACTTTAGAAACGTAAAAAGGGGATGTCAACTTAAGCACCAGAAGGGAGCCCGAAGTTCAGCTCCGGACCAAACCGACTGCAATCGATAACTTGTCGGCCCAGACGACTAGAATCGCCGAGACATCTCATCCCAGGCCCTGACTTGGGGCCCCAGGGGATAAAGGGGATAAGGGGATAAAATGGGGATCTCATGTCAACTCAAGGCTCTAGAATGGAGCCCAAGGCAAGGCTCCGGATGCTTTTTTAAACGAAATGAAACAATATGGTTTAAACATGCTGGCAGATGATCCCATGGGTCTCTTTATACTTGCAGCAGTGCTATAAGGTAATAAAAGATTGCTCATGAACGAATGGACTGTAGTCTCTTTGAATTCTCATGTCGTCCAGCTTATTCCATACTTCATCTTTCAGGACACAAGATGTATAGTGCTCTTCCAAGGGCGTACTACCGTAATCGGACACTGTGAATATTGAACATCCCAAGCTGGAGATGTTACCTGCTCGGCTTGTCCAACAGACTTGCGTATTCAGTTTTTAACCATCAGTTCCAATGCAATCTATATGCATCAGGGTCACTCTGCCGTTAGAGACCTGAACTTCCTGCACACTATCAGCTGCACGGTTGGTGTTGGTGCATGGGACGTGCTTTGGTGCCGTAAAAGCATCGTAGAGACCGTCTAGAGTTAACAGTGCGGTTGAAAAGGAGATGCTGAGGATACGATTATCCAGAACTCCTATGGGCAGCTCCTCCGTGCTAGTATGGCAAATACCGCACGTACGAGTGTAAATTCGCTTAGGCAATGACGCTGCAGCTGCAACTCTGGCAGAATGCACTGTAGCACCTCGTTCATGCAGTGTTGCTGTCTTGGCGCAAACTGCTGCGGATATCGGCTTCGGATAGCTTCGACAAGTTGATCTACGCTTGCTGATCCAGTCGCCACAGGCTTTATCAGGTTGGTCATTGCGGTGTTCACTGCCCCACCTCTGACAGGCTGAAAGAGCTGGACTTTGCTGCTGATGCAGTGAAACAGTTGTGCAACAACAGTTGCGTAGCACTGCTGACCATGGTTTTGAAGACCAAAGACTCTTGAAGACTGAGGCTTGGATCGTGAGCTGCTGCTGGCTGACTGAAACTCCTCTTGCTGGCCGCTAGGCTGTTGCTCAGTAGGCTTTCACTGCTGTGGTAAAGCATTTTCTCTGGCATAAAGTCTGGCAACAAGGCTGCGTGGAAGAGCGGAATCAACAAAGCGAAGGCTAGCACCAGACCTTCGATAGCTATCTTGGTGGTAAGCGTAGTAGCAGCCCAGGAGTTTGAGCACTGCCATTGCATGACAATCGCAGCCTGCAGTCGTATTTCCAGCTTTTGCAGACGAATAGTAGCCATGAAGAAGTTGCAATCCTGGATCTCTAAAACCAAAGCGATTGTCTGCTGCTGTCACACACTCTAAGAATCACGCGGTAGGATTTCGAATTATGGCGCGAAAAACGACAGCTAGAAAAATCCAAGACGAATGCCACCGACCGAATCGGTTGCTTCAGATTTCTGGCTGCGTCTCTTGCCGAAACTTCCAACACTTTAGGTGGCTCGGAAGTTTGGATGTGAGCGACTCAAAGTCTCTCCAGGAGTCACCTTCGTAGCTACCGAGAACCTCTTTGACACGAATGTTTTGAATGTAATCATCGGCTTGATTTAGTTGATACGGACCCACCGAAAACTCTGTCGAATTCTCTGTGTGAATTCGGGGGAACCCCGAGCTTTTGGATCCAGCGGGTTGATAGCAATCCATGCCCTTGCGTTAGCAGAGGGGACACGCGTCAGATCACAGTTGAAGCGCAGCTGCTCAATTTCGTCCAGTTCGTTGGACAAGAACACTCGGCGCATGAAATTCTCACCGAATTCGAACAACGATAGCCCTGTCCATGACGGTGGCAGCTGTTTAAATGATTCAAAACCTGGATGCGCCCGGTTGTACTTTGCCATCGAGTTCTCGATAACAACGTCTAATCGGCTGCGCTCGCTGAAGCCGGCTGACTGCAACCACTGATACGGTTTGTGCCTCTCGTTAACACATTTTCCTGCTTAATGGCATGGCAGCAAAGCAGCACTCAACGACATAGCGGAACATAGTGGCACAGCGGATGTCTCGGCGATTCTAGTCGTCTGGGCCGACAAGTTATCGATTGCAGTCGGTTTGGTCCGGAGCTGAACTTCGGGCTCCATTCCAGAGCCTTAAGTTGACATGAGATCCCCATTTTATCCCCTTTATCCCCTGGGACCCCAAGTCAAAGCCTGGCATGAGATGTCTCGGCGATTCTAGTCGTCTGGGCCGACAAGTTATCGATTGCAGTCGGTTTGGTCGGGAGCTGAACTTCGGGCTCCCTTCTGGTGCTTAAGTTGACATGAGATCCCCATTTTATCCCCTTTATCCCCTGGGACCCCAAGTCAGGCCTGGGATGAGATGTCTCGGTGATTCTAGTCGTCTGGGCCGACAAGTTATCGATTGCAGTCGGCTTGGTCCGGAGCTGAACTTCGGGCTCCATTCTGGTGCTTAAGTTGACATCCCCTTAATTAATATCTAATAAAGCGCGCTAATTTTGACGACTGATATTTAGTTTTTCTAGTAGCTCGTATCGATGGTACACACTGAGCAACCCTGCCCCCAGGCCGCATACCTTCTCGGGCTTGGAGCGCAGGTCTCTGGACATCCAAGCCGAATTATAGACATCTGACGGCGGCAGCCCGAATCGCATTACAGAATTGAGAAACGCCCGCCGCTGCCTAGGATTGAAGCCGAATACTTCAATCTGATTGTTCAGCTTGGACAGCAGCGGCGGCATTTTCACGTCCCGATCGCGGCGTCGACGTCCAGCGGCGGCTTCGCCGTCGGCGAATTCGTCGTCGTCCTCGGGTCGGCCAGAGAACTCGGACTCGTCCTCGGAGTGGCCGGCGCCGTCTACGTCGTCGTCGTCCTGTTGCGCGCCAACGACGCCTACGGTGTAATAATTAACCTGCTTACGGTTGCGCTTGCCCTTGCCCATGGTGCTGTGCAGGTCGGCCTGGTACTGCTCGTGATGGTGCCGCAGCAGGGTGTCCCAATAGGACGGGTCGGCCGGCTCCAGCGTCTCTTTGATGATCTCGCGGCCTTCGTCCTCGTCTTCGTCGTCCTGTTCGTCTTGGCTGGCCGTCTCTTTTACAGAGTATTTGGCCACCTGGGGGAGTGATGATGCGCGTAAAATGGCGATTAGGGTTGCTTAGAGAGCGCGCGTGATATGGGAATGAGAGAAAGATTAGTTAGTAGAGTAAGTATAGTGGGACTGGCTAGGGGAATAGGAAGGGCAAAGGGGGAATGGGACTGACGGTGAGAAATTGGTTGGCAGCGCTGAGAGTGAGAGAAGGGCTGATAACGGGTGAGATTGATAGTGAGAGAAGGGCTGATACGGAGGTGAGGTTGATAGTGAGAGAAGGGCTGATAAGAAGCGAGGTTGATAGTGAGAGAAGGGCTGATAAGAAGCGAGGTTGATAGTGAGAGAAGGGCTGATACGGAGGTGAGATTGATAGTGAGAGAAGGGCTGATACGGAGGTGAGGTTGATAGTGAGAGAAGGGCTGATAACGGGTGAGATTGATAGTGAGAGAAGGGCTGATACGGAGGTGAGATTGATAGTGAGAGAAGGGCTGATACGGAGGTGAGATTGATAGTGAGAGAAGGGCTGATAACGGGTGAGATTGATAGTGAGAGAAGGGCTGATACGGAAGTGAGGTTGATAGTGAGAGAAGGGCTGATAAGAAGCGAGGTTGATAGTGAGAGAAGGGCTGATACGGGGGTGAGGTTGATAGTGAGAGAAGGGCTGATACGGGGGTGAGATTGATAGTGAGAGAAGGGCTGATACGGAAGTGAGATTGATAGTGAGAGAAGGGCTGATACGGAGGTGAGGTTGATAGTGAGAGAAGGGCTGATACGGAGGTGAGGTTGATAGTGAGAGAAGGGCTGATAACGGGTGAGATTGATAGTGAGAGAAGGGCTGATACGGAGGTGAGATTGATAGTGAGAGAAGGGCTGATAAGAAGCGAGGTTGATAGTGAGAGAAGGGCTGATACGGGGGTGAGGTTGATAGTGAGAGAAGGGCTGATACGGGGGTGAGATTGATAGTGAGAGAAGGGCTGATACGGAAGTGAGATTGATAGTGAGAGAAGGGCTGATACGGAAGTGAGATTGATAGTGAGAGAAGGGCTGATACGGAGGTGAGATTGATAGTGAGAGAAGGGCTGATACGGAAGTGAGGTTGATAGTGAGAGAAGGGCTGATACGGAAGTGAGGTTGATAGTGAGGGAAGGGCTGATACGGAAGTGAGATTGATAGTGAGAGAAGGGCTGATACGGAAGTGAGGTTGATAGTGAGAGAAGGGCTGATACGGAAGTGAGGTTGATAGTGAGGGAAGGGCTGATACGGAAGTGAGGTTGATAGTGAGAGAAGGGCTGATACGGAAGTGAGGTTGATAGTGAGAGAAGGGCTGATACGGAAGTGAGGTTGATAGTGAGGGAAGGGCTGATACGGAAGTGAGGTTGATAGTGAGAGAAGGGCTGATACGGAAGTGAGGTTGATAGTGAGAGAAGGGCTGATACGGAGGTGAGATTGATAGTGAGAGAAGGGCTGATACGGAAGTGAGGTTGATAGTGAGGGAAGGGCTGATAAGGGGGTGAGATTGATAGTGAGAGAAGGGCTGATAACGGGTGAGTAAAATGCGAGTAAAAAGTGGACTGAAGGTAAGTTGTTTGTGTTGGCTAAAAAAGAAATAAAATGGTATATTTCTCGCTCGTGAATGCTTTACCTTAAAAGAAGTCAGATAGTCGTTAAGCGCCAGCTCTTTCTCCTCCATGCCCTCCTGGGTCCGGTCTAGCAGTCTGCTAATTGTCTCATCGTCGTACACAATCCGGTCCTTGTCGCTGTCCTCGTTATTGTCATCTTTGAACAGTTCGGCGGTGCCAAAGCGCAGGATGTCGTCCAGTTCCTGTTTGCTCATGGCGGCTGAGCCGCCCTTCTGACCGAAGCCGGGTCGCACAACCAGATGAGTGAGCATCATTTTCTTTTTTGCCACCTGGGTTACTCGCTCCTCGACTGTGTTGCGCGTCACAAACCGGTAGATCATCACCTGTTGGTGAAGAGAGGGGAGACGGGTGATTAAAGCTTTGGTGCTTGCACTTTTATAGTTTACGATAAAGGCAATTCATTAAAATACGCGCTCGTAGGTGAACTGATTCCATTAGATTAGATGATACCTGCTGGTCTCAAGACTTATTAGGGTAAATGAAATTGACTATTAATAGCCTCATGGCGACTGTCAGAGTCCTTGATGCAGGTGATTCTCATGGAACCTTGAGGTCTAGGCGATTTTCACTGGTTTTGAGGGCGATTCTCACTGGTTCTTTAGAGGGCGATTCTCAGTGGTTTTGAGGGCGATTCTCACTGGTTCTTTAGAGGGCGATTCTCAGTGGTTTTGAGGGCGATTCTCACTGGTTCTTTAGAGGGCGATTCTCAGTGGTTTTGAGGGCGATTCTCACTGGTTCTTTAGAGGGCGATTCTCAGTGGTTTTGAGGGCGATTCTCACTGGTTCTTTAGAGGGCGATTCTCAGTGGTTTTGAGGGCGATTCTCACTGGTTCTTTAGAGGGCGATTCTCAGTGGTTTTGAGGGCGATTCTCACTGGTTCTTTAGAGGGCGATTCTCAGTGGTTTTGAGGGCGATTCTAACGGGTTATTAGGGCGATTTTCCTGGTTTCTTCGAGGCGATTCTCAAGTCTTCTCAAGGCGACTATCGCGGGTAAACAAAACATGACCAAATACACAGAGTCAGTTTTTGAAGACAAATAATTAACCTTGTTCGCCTGTCCGATTCGATGCGCCCTGCTGAACGCTTGAATATCATTGTGCGGATTCCAATCGGAGTCGTAGATAATAACAGTATCGGCCGTGGCCAAATTGATGCCGAGACCGCCAGCCCTGGTGCTGAGCAGGAATACGAATGAGTCGGATTCGCCATTATTGAACCTGTCGATAGCGTCCTGGCGCAGTTGGCCAGTGATGGCGCCGTCGATTCGTTCGTATTTGAGCTGCTCGTGCTCGCAGAAATCTTCGAGAATGTCCAACATTTTAGTCATCTGAGAGAATACTAGTACTCGATGACCTTCGGCTCGGAGCTTTCTCAGCATCCGTTCGAGTAGTTCGAGTTTGCCGCAAGCTTTCACCAGCTGACTGCCCTCGTAGGCTCCGTTGGCTCGTTTCGGCGCCTCCTCGGCGGCGCTGGGGAACAGGTAGGGATGATTGCAGCATTTCTTCAGGTCCATCATGATGTTGAGCAGAGACACCTGGTTGCAGCCGGTTTTGCCGCGCGAGCTCAGTGCGTCGTAGTTGCGAGTCAGGATGTACTTGTAGTACTTCTTCTGCATCGGGCTGAGCTCCACCCTGACAATGAACTCGCTTTTCGATGGCATGCTTTTCAATACGTCGGATTTCAATCTGCGCAGCATGTGCGCGCCCAGCATTTCGTGCAGCTTCTTCACCTGGTCCTCCTTGGAGATGTCGGCGAATTCGTCTAGGAAGCCTTGCAGATCGTGGAATTTTCCAGGCGACATGAAGTTCAACAGGTGGAACAGCTCTTCCAGATTGTTCTGCAGCGGAGTGCCCGTGAGCAGCAGCTTGTACCTGCGGGCGGGTGTTAGGTGCCCGACGGGAGTTAATTGTTCTAGCAAAATCTGCAATTCTGCCAACAGTGCCAATTGATGCAGTTAGAACTACCATGCAATAAATTTTGCTCCTGTCACGATGCACAGTAATAAAATGGACAATAATTATAAATATGCCACACATCAACGCTACAAAGACAGCGCTGTTGATCAGGAATTTATCTCCGTTTAATTAGTGTGCGACTTTATGCAACATGTAATATTATATTGTATAATGACCTAAAGTGGAGTTTTTAGATCGGATATATTCAGAGAAGACAGTGTGAGCGTAGTGAAGAATGTAAAGAATTGCAATTTCCATGTGACTGAAATGTTATAAAAAGTGGGAATTCCAAAATGCCGAAAATGAACTGAATTAAATCCACAATTGACGCAGTCGCGAACGCGGGAACTGGGCTGGTGGCACTACATGTCCTGTCACGCCGAAATTCCGCATAGGACAACAGAATCTCCAAGGTGCGATTGAAGTCAATTGACTCCCAAGGTCCGGCGTGTCGTGCTACCACTCAATGTGTAGCGGCGCCATCCGCGATCACTGCATCAGCTAAAGTTCATGCGTGGAAGAGTATGTTTGCTGGTTGCTTGCTGTCGGCCCAGTGGCACTTGCTTTTGAGACTGATAGTCCGCTACCCAGGGACTATCCAGGCACACGAACATGACTATGTTCCACACATTTACAAATCATTTCTACTTGAATCACAATCTATATAATCCTGTATTTGCTGCGCGCACTGACCTACACACGTACACAGTGTGTCCTCATATGCCAACCGCTGTGATTCAGATGGTCCTACAGGTTCACTGTCTGCTGGTCTGTGTGAGTCCGAGTACCACAAGACCCGCAGGCGTTTGCGTGACCATGGAGTTGGTGAAGTGCATTGACATCAGCGGTAGCGAGTTCTCCCACGAAAGCGACATGCCGTCGTTGGGGACACTGGCAGACAAGGAGCATTATTCAACGATCGGAAGTTTGCGGGTATTTCCAGACGCCCAGCGCAGACAGTACAAGCGAGTGTCCTGCCACGTGGCACGATACTGCGGCCATGCAGAGCGCCTGACCAGAGCCAGTTGGCGACGTCGATTTCATCGTGTTTTCGTTGGATTTACGCGCGACAATCCTAAGTCATTCCCGTTTGCAAGAATTGAATCAATGACTGCCTAGGAAGCAATGGGCATGTCATGATCAACTGTATAGCATCTCCCAGTCGTGGAACCGGATGAGTTGCCATTCTTCGCGACCATCGGTATGCATGACTGCTGCGCGCTTAGCCACGTTCGTCAGTTCGCAGCTCATCCGTTCGCCGCACTACACGGTCAGATCAGCTGATCACGATCGAGTTTCAACGAATCGTTGGGTCTTGCGTGGCGTCATCAGTGACACGTAAATTAGTTTACACTGCCTATGCCGCAGCTTTCGTATTCATGATCACTTCTCTGGTTAACTTGCTGATACGTTTTACACTGTCTTCTGTATTACCGTTACTATTTCAAAATACAGTTGCAAAAGGGGCATTTCTCTCCTCTCATTGGTGTAATGTATTTGCTGGGAGAAAATCTGGTTGATAGTAGTTTGTCAGTTTTTTAAAAACAATATAACTCGGCAGAAAAGTTGTTTTCAAATACGAGTAAGCAGTACGAGTAACTTTGTAATCCTGTAGCTTTACTTTTTATCTGTTTTCCGTGTGCCATTGACGCAGTTAGAGGCCAATTATTTACCTTCAGGTGTGAAGAGGGTGGTTGAGATGTGAGAAGGGATAAGTGTGAGATGCGAGAAGGAATGGGTGTGAGATGCGAGAAGGGATGGGTGTGAGATGCGAGAAGGGATGGGTGTGAGATGAGAGGGGATGGGTGTGAGATGCGAGAGGGGATGGGTGTGAGATGAGAGGGGATGGGTGTGAGATGAGAGGGGATGGGTGTGAGAGGCGAGAAGGGATGGGTGTGAGAGGCGAGAAGGGATGGGTGTGAGATGAGAGGGGATGGGTGTGAGAGGCGAGAAGGGATGGGTGTGAGAGGCGAGAAGGGATGGGTGTGAGATGCGAGAAGGGATGGGTGTGAGATGCGAGAAGGGATGGGTGTGAGATGCGAGAAGGGATGGGTGTGAGATGCGAGAAGGGATGGGTGTGAGAGGCGAGAAGGGATGGATGTGAGATGCGACAAGGGATGGGTGTGAGATGCGAGAAGGGATGGGTGTGAGATGAGAGGGGATGGGTGTGAGATGAGAGGGGATGGGTGTGAGATGCGAGAAGGGATGGGTGTGAGATGAGAGGGGATGGGTGTGAGATGCGAGAGGGGATGGGTGTGAGATGAGAGGGGATGGGTGTGAGATGCGAGAAGGGATGGGTGTGAGATGAGAGGGGATGGGTGTGAGATGAGAGGGGATGGGTGTGAGAGGCGAGAAGGGATGGGTGTGAGAGGCGAGAAGGGATGGGTGTGAGATGCGAGAAGGGATGGGTGTGAGATGCGAGAAGGGATGGGTGTGAGATGCGAGAAGGGATGGGTGTGAGAGGCGAGAAGGGATGGGTGTGAGAGGCGAGAAGGGATGGATGTGAGATGCGACAAGGGATGGGTGTGAGATGCGAGAAGGGATGGGTGTGAGAGGCGAGAAGGGATGGGTGTGAGAGGCGAGAAGGGATGGATGTGAGATGCGAGAAGGGATGGGTGTGAGATGCGAGAAGGGATGGGTGTGAGAGGCGAGAAGGGATGGGTGTGAGATGCGAGAAGGGATGGGTGTGAGATGCGAGAAGGGATGGGTGTGAGATGCGACAAGGGATGGGTGTGAGAGGCGAGAAGGGATGGGTGTGAGAGACGAGAAGGGATGGGTATCAAAAAGCGAATAGAGAAAGAATATCTGAAGTAGATGAATGCGAAGGGTATGTTGAGAAAGTGCAAACAATGCAGTTTGTCAGCAGGGATGGAAGTGCGAATGCTTCAAGTACATGCATGCTAAGCAGGTCAGCAGACCCTAATATGCTCACTTGATATCGTAGGAGCTGAGAACTCGAAAAAACTTGGATTGGTTATTCTTCAGCCTGTGCGCCTCGTCAACAACCAGTGCCGCCCATTCAACGGAGTTTAGCGTGGCCTGATCGATACTAATCAACTCGTACGAGGTGAGCAGTACGTGAAATTTCACCTGGCTGCCCGAGCGAATCCTGGACGCCTTCGGGCCGGCCCTGATAGCGGCCTGATCGTAGGACATCTCGTTCTCTCGGATCACTCCCCTGCTGTCCTTAGTGCCGACGTAGGTCACCACGTAGAAATCCGGTGCCCAGAATTCGAACTCGCGCTCCCAATTGATGACAGTTGATAAAGGCACACTGACTAGGAATGGGCCCTTGGTGTGGCCTTCTTTGTACAGCGAGTACAGAAATACGATCGTCTGGATGGTCTTGCCGAGGCCCATCTCGTCAGCTAGGATGGTGTCGGTGCCGCAGCCGTAGGAGTAGCGCAGCCAGTTCACTCCCTCCAGCTGGTAGGGATGCAGCCGACCGCCAGTCTCATCCAGGTAAGCCGGCTGAGTCTCCCATTGGCTGGTTTTCAAATTAGTGATCGGCTTCTCCGGCGGCAGTTTTTTGGCCAAGTCCGGGCTGACCTCCTCCTTGGCGCTGCTGCTGCTTGGCCGGCCGACGCCGGACTTCTTTGGCTTCTTATTGGCCAGCGAGGCGGCCAGCTCGCCTGTGAGCACCTGTGTAGTTTATTAAATAGATATCGTACAAATAGAATCACGCTTGAGTGGCTGTAAAAGAAATTTACTGTCTTGTAAATGCTACCCTATCACAGCAGGGTGAACCGCGCCCGATGAAACAGTACCTAGGCCAAGAAGCATTCCAGAGAGTCACTTGGGTCGCCCCAGACTCGATAGAGTCACTAGTGAGCTCTTTTCAATGACTTTTTAGCGATGTCACAGTAACGTTTTCAACGGGGCGGCTGAGCTGTGTACTAACCGCGGCCAACTCTGCTTAACATTAAATGATTTTTAATGTAAAATATGGGCCGCTGTACACCCTGTGTAAATTTGCACGCTCAGAGGTCAAGCGAAATAGGAATAACTTCTGGTCTCCCAGCTGACTGTGGGATTACTATTGCCTCTATTTTCGGCAGTTCTCAAAGTCCCATGGAAACTAACAAACAGCTGTAAATTTACGCTTGCATATTGGGTAAACGGCTGGAGTCAGCAAGCTTTAAATGCCTCGCCATCTAATTAGAGACTAGTTAAGAGGAATTGTTTACACGGGTGACTTGGTAAATGGCCTCGTCAGCTAATTAGCGCTAACAATCATTAACAAACCTTTTTCATAGTAAAGTACTCTTCAATCGCTCGCTCAAAATTTGGTATTTCAATCTCCTCCGGATTCTCCCAGGTGCACTCTTCATAGCTGAGATCGCGCCATTTAATCAGATACCAATCGCCGGATTTAGTCTTGCGATAATTAATAATCCGCTGAATCTGCAGCCACTCGGGCCTGATGCCCCATTTAAAGAATCGATCCTCGAGATTGTGCGGATCGTCCGGTTGGTCTTTCTCGCGGCCGCGATAGACCGAGCCGTCGTCTAGCACCGGCGGCTCGTCCATGTCGTTCTTCTTCCAATAGGCGCGCCAGGAATTGGCCTGGTGCACTTCCAGCTGCAGCTCCGGTATCCATTCGTCGTGCCAATGCGACAGGCCTTTGAATTTGACGAAGAATTCGCGTTTAGGCGGCCGCTTGCTCAGATGGGCCTGGACGTGGTGGGAATGGTCCAGTTCGTCCAGCTTGTTGACCGAGGGCGGCTCCACCCAGCGCCAGGTGAGTATGCTCTCCACTTTGGCTTTGGGCGGCTCGCACGAGCAGCGGGGACAATGCCAGTCTCCTTCAGGCGCCTGGCGGTGGTGGAATGGTTGGAGGTCAGTGAGCAGCTGGCTGATGGCAGGGTCATGCTTTATTAACTCGGCTAAGTAATCTGGTAGATGGGTAGCCGGCTGAACCGGTAGATTAGATTTTATTGATGGATCTGGGAGGTTAGAATGAGAGATTAGATTGGGATCCGGCAGAAAGCAGTGGGAGATTAGATCCGGTAGGGAGTGGTGGAAGATTGGATCCGGTAGGGAGTGCTGGGAGATTGGATCCGGTAGGAATGCTGGGAGATTAGATCCGGTAGGGCGTGGTGGAAGATTGGATCCGGTAGGGAGTGCTGGGAGATTGGATCCGGTAGGGCGTGGTGGGAGATTGGATCCGGTAGGGCGTGGTGGGAGATTGGATCCGGTAGGAATGCTGGGAGATTAGATCCGGTAGGGCGTGGTGGAAGATTGGATCCGGTAGGGAGTGCTGGGAGATTGGATCCGGTAGGAATGCTGGGAGATTAGATCCGGTAGGGCGTGGTGGGAGATTGGATACGGTAGGAATGCTGGGAGATTGGATCCGGTAGGAATGGTGGGAGATTAGATCCGGTAGGAATGGTGGGAGATTAGATCCGGTAGGGAGTGCTGGGAGATTGGATCCGGTAGGGAGTGGTGGGAGATTAGATCCAGTAGGGAGTGCTGGGAGATTGGATCCGGTAGGGAGTGGTGGAAGATTGGATCCGGTAGAAAGCAGTGGGAGATTAGATCCGGTAGGGCGTGGTGGAAGATTGGATCCGGTAGGGAGTGCTGGGAGATTGGATCCGGTAGGAAGTGGTGGAAGATTGGATCCGGTAGGGAGTGCTGGGAGATTGGATCCGGTAGGAAGTGGTGGGAGATTAGATCCGGTATGGAGTGCTGGGAGATTGGATCCGGTAGAAAGTGGTGGAAGATTGGATCCGGTAAATCTAATAATAGTAGCCATAAGTTCACCATATCCTTGTAGATATGGGGTAATATATTTAGAATAATTGACCGGCTGTCTATGGTAAAAAGTCTACTCAAAGCACCAAATGTTTTAAAAGAGTCGCCACAAAGCAGGTAAAAGCTTGCAAATTTAGCCAAAAAAGTCAGCCAAGCACTTATTAAAACAACAAAACAGCATTGGCAAGAAGCGGCGGCATCGAGCAGAAATGTACAGCGGCGGCTGCAACGCTGACTGGCAGCAGGACAGCGCCAACTGGAAGGATTGCATCCATCGGTGGAAGCGGAGTCGAGAAAAATGGCGTCAAGAGGCAGTGAAACTGCAGCGCCAACTGTGCGAGATGACGCGCAGCGCCTATCACTGGCGCCAGCAGGCCAACATGGCCCAAAGCCAGTTAGCGAAAACTCGCGAAGCGCTAATCTGTTGGCGCCAAGAAGCGTTACGCTGTCAGGAATCGGCGCGACAATGGCGCAACGAAACGCTTCGCTGGCGCGAACAGGCGCGCATTTGGAAGCGGCACTGCAACGAGCTGATGGACCAGAAGGACGACCAGCAGATTGCGCAGCTGTGCCGGGCCAGACAGACTCACTGCGCCGAGATGCGCCACATGTACAGGGGTTGCTTTTGAAGCAAAAGTGGGCCATCATCGCCTTTTTTCAAATCCTGTGCCTGGCCAGAGACACAGGGTGCTATATATATATATAACCAGATGGGCCACTGGGCACATTGGCTTGAATGCTACTCGTACTTTCAGTTCAGAAGAAAGAAGTTTAATAGAGGCCAATTTATTGCATTATTTGGGACAAGACCTGTTCAGTGGGCATTCAAACCACCCCTCCTACTTTAACCCTCCCCCCGAGCGAAAATCTCTACCCCGCCCGGGCCATGCACATTTCATGGCGCTGGCTAATGTACATCCAAACTGCAACTCCAATTGCATTGCTTTTCATAAAATAGCTTACGCATTTTTCCCTGCTACTGAACTGGAAGTAAGAGAAACTGTTCTAACATTTAGGCCCATCTAGTAATTGTAGTCTAAAAGCATTCGTTCGATTTCGAATTGCTGCCAAAAAGAGGCTACTAAACTAGAAGTGGCATAATACATTTTGGCGCCAATTTTAAATCGAAAACTTTTAAATTAAATAAGCTCAGAATGTTTAACAAAGGAAAACGCTATATATATAGCATATATTATATATTACTAAGAATTAAAGTCCAGAAATGTTCGGATTTTTCAGAAAAAAGTATTGTGTTGCATTGCTTCTCGGCTAGGAGATCTTGCCCAATTTCTCTGTGGCCCATTTTTTGTTTTTACAATATTTTCAAGAGTCGTAATGCGCCTTCGCTAAGCTTAAGCGAATGATGTTTCAAATAAAAGTGAGTAGTAGGTAAGCATTTGTTCGCTATAAATAAATAAAATCTATAAACGCATTAAGCGCATGAGTTGCAGAGCTGCTGCTGCCCTAGCTAGTTACACTAAATGTATTATACCTGCCTCAGTCTACGTCATTAGATAAAGCAATAAGAGACTCACCTCCTTCATGTTCAGGCAGTGCAGGTGAAAGGCCTGCGGGCAGGAGTCGCACAGGATCAGGTCGCCGTCGTCGCGGCACTCGGAGCAGAACTCCTGGTGGTGATCCTTCGGCTCCGGCTCGGCCGCCGGCTCCTGCCCTACCTGAACACCCTCTTTCTCGCAGTGCGGGCAGCTCCACCGGCCGCTGGGCGCCTCCTCTAGCTCCGGGTCCAGGCACACCAGATGGAAAGCCCGCGGACAGGTGTCGCAAAGGATTATCTCACCGCCTGCCTGGCACACGTCGCAATAATCCTGGTAGAGGGAGTTGGGTAATACTGACTGACTGACTGACTGACTGACTGACTGACTGACTGACTGCCTGACTGACTGACTGATTGACTGACTGACTGACTGACTGACTGACTGACTGCCTGACCTGATGGTCAGTCTCGTAGCCATCCTCGCCGGGGAATCTCTCCGTTGTTCTGACGTGGTCAGCAGAACCAGTCGCACGTTTGGCGGCGGCTCCGCCGGCGCTTTTACGCGATTTTCTTTGCTCCTTTTCCTCTTCTTGGGCTCGCTCCGCCTCCTCTAATTGCCGCTCGAATTCCTCGTCAGAAGTGTTATTGCCTCCGCCTCCTCGTCTGCGTTTCTTCTTAGTAGATGAGGAAGGCGTCGCGGAAGCAGCAGCCGCGGTGGAAGCTGCCGCCGCCTGCCCTGAAGACGTCGAGCCCGCAGACTTTTTCTGCCTGCTAATTTTTATTTTCAACCCGCTTCCGCCGCCAGCTGAGGTAGCCGCAGTCGCCGCCTCCGCCGCTGCCGTCTCTGTGCTAGGAGAATCCAGGCCCCCGCTGATGTCGGCTGTCGGGGCAGGAGCAGCCGCGCTGGATCGACGCCCGCCGCCGCCGCCGCCTCCGCCCCGGCCTTTGCGCTTCCTGCCTCGCTTGCTCTCGGCAGGGGCGACCGGAGCTGCGGGCTCGGCCGCCGCCTCGCCTTCGTCGTCAACAATCTCCTCGTCTGTGTAGTCGGTCAGATCATCCTTAGGAATATAGGGATTCAGCGAAGCGAATTCTTTCCATTTGGCGTCCAGCACAGTGCGAATGTTTTCTTTGCTAGCTTCCGGATTTCTCTCTTCTAGAAGCGGCTGCACGTACTGATTAAATAGCTTTTGAATTGTCCAGTTTTCAAAATTCTCCGACGTATAAGACAATTCAACGTCTTGAATTTCGAGTTCTTCGCAGATTTCTTCAACAGATTTTGTACGCCGACTGCGCTGCCGGGCTGTCGACCGGCGAGACGAAGTTCGAGCAGCGCTGCTAGCGGCTTCATAGTCGCTAAATTCGATTTCTTGTTTAGCTCTTTTTGAACGCTTGGACCGACTTTCTCGACCTTCTCCGCGACTTCTTCGCTTCCGACGAGTGGTTTCGTCTTGCACTGACATCTCGCTTTCGTTCAAATCGTCGGCATCCATATCGCTGGTACCGACTGAGACATCAATTTGAAAGAAATTGTCAGTCATAAATGTGTATTTTTCTGCCTTGTTATAAAACATTCGATACATATCGTCAATGTGTCAAAATTAACGTAAATAATTAATTAATCAAAAAATATTTGGATATATCGAAAACAATATAAGGCCTCTCAACTTAACAGAGAGATTTCAAAAGAAAAAATAAAGCGCCCTGTGCCATGCAACAGCTATATACGTCACAGATACTTGCCGTGACCAGGATTCGAACCTGGGTTGTCTCGGCCACAACGAGAAGTACTAACCACTATACGATCACGGCTAACCGGCGCTACTTGGGTAGGATGATGAGTGACAATTTAATGGAGGAGAGCCCTACAAACATCACAAAATATTTAAAAATAGTCGAAGGGAATAGCTAAAAAAGCCCAAGCTACATCATCAGATTATATAGCTGTGCAGATAATGGATAAGAATATCAGATAGGAATGCTACTTGGTGTCTACTACTAACCAGGAATCCTGGACACATTCCACGCACTGATGTGCACTAACAAAAACTTGTGCACTTGCATGCACATTTCTGGCAAACTTGTGCGACTCTAAAAAAATTGTGTGCAGCTTTCTTTGCAAAAAACACGCTTGAATTCATTTAAAAAAAATTGGATATTGCACTTGTTGCAATCAAAGTTATTGCGCTTAAAAGCAAAGCTACTGAGCACTACATTAAGTTTAAAGAAAGAATTATAAAACTTATTTTTTAGCTTTAGGTATTAATTTAAAATTTATATGGAAAAAAGATAAAAGTTGTTCATGTTTTATTACTTTTTCTATTAAAAAAACAGCACTTATAGTAATAATAAGTGTTGTTTTATTTATTTTATCCTTCAAATACTAGAATAACTACAAAGTAGATGTCACTCAATTAAAATTGTGAAAAGTAGAATATCTATTCTTTTTTTAGTAGTTGTCTATGCTAATATAATTTAAAATTAATATAGCAGGTAAAATTTACTTTTTTTCCTTGGGTTTGCAGCCTTAGGAGCATATGGGATTAAGAATGAATAAGCATCTATTAACTCAAATAGCTTGATATATACAAATGAATACAAGATAGATGAAACTTAGCCTAGGGGGTAGGCCCAATCGAGCTCAGCTAATGAAAGAGCAGCAATTCTAATAAATACCACACACAAGCAAACAAGAGGAGCATACATGCGCAACAGTTGGCCAAGTCGGCCGATTCGGCCGACCGATTTGGCGGCCAACCAAGGAAGTCGCAAAAATGCCCACCCAAAAAACACCCAAGTAGTAGTACTAAGTAGCTGACGAGGCATTGCGGCTTAATAAGACAGTCATAGTTACTCCTGCCGTTTATCTAAAGTTGTGGTAATTTTGCTTTAGGGTTTTTTACATGTAAGTCGCATTTTTGGCCAAAAACTACGTCGCATTTTTTGTTAAAACTAAGTCGCACGGCCGACCGAATTTTGGAGGTTGCGCATGTATGAAGAGGAGGCTAGGGGCTGGGGCACCACCACTTTCTCTCTTGCTTGCAATGCATACACTTAATTTAGGTTGTTTGCTCAATCAACTACTTAACCTCTCCTCCCTTTCAAGCAAGGGTCTATGTAACACTTTAACCTATAAATTGCTTATGGGTAGTTGAGAGAACTAGAAAAATGTATTTACACTGTAGACTTTTTAATAGTTACCTTCTATATAGCATTTCTTAGCTTTAAATCAATTGACATTGACAAAATTACTTAATCATGCTAAGTGCATAATGTTGCTGCACATCTAGATATACAATTAGCTTAATGTTACTACTGGAGGCTAGATAGCCCATTCATCTTCATTGCTTTCCAAGCAATATATAAAGTAGCTCCGCATTAGTAGTAGATTTTGGAGCTTGAATTCATGAACTTGCAACTATATGCAAACAAAATTTGCAAGTCTGTAGCTTGCATTTCCTATCTAGCACCTACAATTACCCAGCTTTAAGACACCATGCCAGAGCATAGCTAGGCTGGAACACCTTTCCATACCTTGAAATGACAATGCCTTGCTTGAGTCATTATGATCTCAAACCTATAATAGATAGAAACAACAAAAAAGTAGAAAAAGCCTACCTACCTTAGCTTGAGCATTGAGAAAAAGATCCAGTGGCAGTAGCAATGCCTCATCTAAGTCTATAACCACCATCTATGTAGTATAGAAACTAGTATGTTGCAAAAGCTACCATGACTATTGAGCATGCAACCAAGACTTTAATATAGCTAACTCAATGCATGAGCAGATAGCAAATGACCATCAAGCACCTAGCAACAAAGTTGCAAGGCAGACAAGGATGACCTCACTGCTTCAATAAGACTCTACCATAAAAGCCCAACTATATACAGGATGCTCCAAAATGGTCTCATTTGTAAAATTTGTTTAAGGAATAAAGAAGTTATTCAATTTTTAATGAAAAAATTGGGTTTCCTAATGGGAAATTTACATTAGGACTATGATCATTTTGACCAAAAAATTGATTTATTTGAGTCCTTTAAACTGTAACTTTGCTACACCGAATTTTATGAGCTTAGTGTCATTTTTAGCATTTTTCTTTTAGATTTTTTTGTATTAGTGCTTTGCAAAATACAATTGATAGTTTTTCTTCTATTCTTAAAATAATGAGGTGCCATAAATGGAATTTTAATCCTTAGACCACAATTATTCTATTTTTTTTCTGTATATTATATAGATCATCCAGGTTCAACACCAAGCCAATCATCTGTCTAGCAAGTGGCCTAGCAAGGTAAGTTGCAAAAATGCCCATCTAATTAGTACTTTAAATTAGGAAAGGAGTACTAATTAGATGATGAGGTATTTATTCTTGCCATTTACCCAAACCATCAGTACAATTATTGGGGTTGTGGGAAGATCTGGCAATGAGATCATTGTTTGCTTTTGTTTGTATGCCATTTTGAATAATAAAACAGAAGTAAAAAATTAAACAAAAGTTTTAAACAAAGTTTTAACAAAATAAGCTCTTGCAAAAATAGTAAAAAGTGCTCATTTTCTTATTGTTAGTAGCTTCAAAAAAACTTCAAATGCAAAAATGCCTATGCGGGACACTACACTTACACTCAAACTGATTCTTGCATTGTATTTAGATATGAAATCTATGCTAGAAACAGCTTTCAAAGCTTTGTTGCTTCTTTTCCATAATGAAAAAAATGCTAATTTTTTAATTGCCTATAGACATTCAATGCAAAAACAACCTGAGAAACTGCTCTGCAGGAACACCTTTTTGGATATGTTAATTGCAATTGATACACTCCACAAGGCCCTGTTTATAACCAAACACATTTAATCATTGCTGTTATTAGAAGGGTTTGAAAAAAGAAAACAAAATTTCCACTAGCAAAATAAAGATGTTAGGAAAAAATGATTGCTGTTTTGTCCTGGAATACACTTTAATTGCTACTCTACTTATATCTAGTCTTTATTTGTGTTTAAATAGGCTTAACTTACTTTAAATTTCAATTTTCCAAAATATCAGTTTTATAAGTTGCATCTTCACTTTGGTTTTTCTATCAAAAAGTAGCCAAACTTCTGTTTAACATAACTTGGCTTATGTTGCACATTTTAAGATAGTTTAAAAACTATTGTGGTTTATTTTTTGTCTAGTTGGTAGTGTATATTTATTTTTTCTAGTTTGTTTGCATACTGGCTTGATTTTAATTTTACAATAGGCACTACTTTACAATTTTCTGCAACTTTTGACCTTGTTTTTCAGCTTGTCAGAGTCTTTACTTAGTTGTATAATTTTTTTAAAATCCTTTAAAAATCTTAGGCAAGATAGTATTATTATATAATAATCATTGCATGATATGATATATTAAATAGTAAGACTAGGCCTATATTGTGTTTTTTTATAAGGCCTATTGCTTTTAAAAGCTTAGAAAATATTTTATAAAACAAAGTTTTTTAAAGTAGGGCCTATGAATACTTAGGCCTAGTAAATAGTAAAGGTCGGATGGGATCCCGATCCTGATCCCGAAATCTCGGGATCCCGAGAAAAATTGAATTCCCGCAGGACCAGAATCCTGACCCTAAAAAACTCGAGATTTGGGAACAGGTCTTTTGATTAATAATTTATAGAATTAATGATTACTTGAAGGTATTTTGCTTTAACTTGTAACTCGTTACATTATTTACTTTGTTGGTTACAAAACTTCATATCAATTTTGTTGTGTTTTACTTCTTGATCTTGACAATCTTTTCTCAATTTTGTTTAACTTTACATGGACAATACACTAAAAGACCTGATCCTGATTCCCGAAATCTCGATCCCGATCCCGAGAAAAAAATTATTCCCGATCCCGATCTTGCCCAACCCAAAGATTTCAATCCCATCTGACCTCTAGTAAATAGAGCAATTGCCTACACTTTGGATTTAAAGTGTTTTTTATAAATATAAATAAAACCTTTAGTCAATTTAGTTTATTGTGAATATTAATACTAATAAGCCTATTATATTAACCCTATAGGCTATATAGGGCCTATATAATATAAATATCAAATATTTAACGAAAAAATTCTTTATAACTTAATATCTTTATTTGATTTTGAATAGGCCTAGTCAATTTCAGTTTAAATAGTTTGTTATTGGCTTCAAACTTCAAACTTTTAAAAAATAAAAACCAATTTAACTTTGTAATGGCTAGAAGGCCTATATAAATATAATTTAATTGTTTATATTCATATTTATATATAAATATAATGGCTAGAAGGCCTAAAGCATAACCACAATCATCTTTGAAGCTGACTAGCCTGACCTAAGGCCAATTGCCAAGCTTATTGACATTGATATTAACCTATAGAAGCTCATTGCTCACATTGCTAATAGTCAATAAGATGTCAACTATTTGCTAATTGGCCATGCTTAGGCCTATATCTATATGGTGCTCTTTTTTCTGGGAAAGGTCTTTAGAAACTTCCTCTTTCCATATTGGATGGCTTACCACTTATAGGTCTAATTATTAATATTAGCCTACTGCCTACTAGGGCCTATTCTTAACTGATCTGACACTTAACCTGACTGTCCTAACACTTAGGGCCTATATATAATAATATGCCTTCTACTCATATTCCCCTGATTTCAATCATCTGTGTAAAAAAACTGAAAAATAATTCTATGCAGCAAACTGCCAGGATTGTCAATATTAGATATCGGCCAGTAATGAGTAAGGCCTACTGCTAAAATCTATTTGAATTAGTCTAAACTAAACAAAAGTTTTTGTTTGATGTTGTTGACATGCTCTAGCCTCTAGCTAAGCTAGGCCTGCACAAAAACAAATTTGCCTATGGTGAGCTGATATTGAAATTCTAGGCCTACTCTTAGGGTACACTTGCCCTCCAACTATTATAGGTCTATTATAGCACTCTCATTACTCATACTCTCAGCCTATCTGCCTGTGTCTCGACTCTCCTAAGTCAGTATGTATAAATATAAGTTGAGATTGTAAAAAACTAGCTAAGCATTAGTAGAGTAAGTAGGTCAGGCAAATAGCGTGTTCGGCCAACTCAGCTCAATGTATTTTCTCGGAAAAGTAGGCTAATTAATGTACGCTCCCACATTCCCAAAGCTAAAACCGATAATTTATTTAGCAATTTCGACAAAAATTGAAAATACGCGGAAAATATAAAGTTCCTTTGAAAAAAAGGTTTAACGTGCGCGCGCTAGAAATTCGGAATCTGACGGTTTTGTTTCGTTCTACACAGGTTCGAGCTAGTAGCATAGCTCGTAAGCGCAGTAATAATACGTAGGCCTATAGAGTATTGTTAAAATGGAACGAAGAAATACAAGTAGTATGGTATGCGCGCGAAATCGAGAATTGCAAAACATGAGCTTTCTACGAAATACTCTGTAACACTTGTGGGGGCCGGGGGCAATCACAAACCCAAAAAATCACTACTCCGAAAAGCGCTTTCCATCATGAACCCAAAATATCATAAACCCGAAATACTGGTATCATAACTCCGAAATTACTAGCAACGCACTTCATAAACACGAAATATCACAAACCCGAAATATCATAACTCTGAAAACCAAAAAAGTGTTGGACATTGCTAGAACTTTCGAAGTTATGAAAGTTCGGAGTTATAAAAAGCACGAAATATATGACTTTCGGGTTTATGATATTTCGGGTTTATGATGTGCGTTGCTATTAATAAAATTCGGAGTTGTGATTTTTCGGGTTTATGATATTCGGGTTTAAAGAAAATTTATGGAATAAGTTAAGTAGCCATCATGTGTTCCATATATGACCCCCAGGCCCCAGACTATGAGAGAAGGAGAGTAAAACTTCAGCTCAGCTCATAAAGATTTCTGTTTAGGAATTGCGACAAGAGAAAGATGAGAGAGAAATCCTATATAATACCAGAATATATATACAGTAGCTATTGTTATACTCGCGTATGCATATGTACGGTATACCTCCCAAGCTACAGAGGGACAGACAGCTTAGCTGTACAGAAAAATTAATGAGAAAAGGTCTAAGAAAAACTATTTACACTTAAGCACCCCAAAATTCTAGAACCCATAGTAACTACATGTATAGAGAAACATAAATGGGGGTCAGTTAACTTTTTACCGAAATCAACTTGCTCTCCTATATATATCATATGCTCAAAATTGCACATCTCAAACGCTGAGCATCCGTGCCAAAAAGCACTAATCCAGCTGTTTTACATAATTTTGTCCTTCCTTATCCTGTCACTGTGTACCTCGCGTGCTTAAACATCGCTCGCGCCCCATTACTCCACGAGGCCCAGCATCACGAAAACAATTTTGATGTTGATGCTGAGAATTTTTGCTGTAGGGGGGGGGGACTATAAACCCGACTGGCAAGCACAACCTGGACACCTGCAACTGCATGCAGGGAAGGGGACGATCGAGCCACGCTTCATCGATCCAGAGCTCCGAAGGGTTACTGCCCGCAGAAGCAGAGCACGTTAAACTACTCCCGAACTAGTCCACGCCGATGTCATCCTGCAGATGCGCGCCAGCCACAGGACTTGACGCGGCCACGTGGACTAATGAGCCCACCTGCCAGCGGTTGGGACACTTTGGTTCTTCAACAAATGGCACCTGGCGGTGTTCGTGAGTGAACATTTGTGCTATATTGCTTATATTTTAAAGATCTACAGGTCAAGGTCAAGCTAAGCCTGTAGTACAAGAGAAAAAAATTAAACCAGAAAATTAATCTCCCACTTTGAGTCCCCGATATAGTTGACCCACCGGTCGAACAGGGGCTGGCTAACTCTTGCATACAGGAGCCAGTCTATAGAATTCTTATATTCAGTTCCCAAGACTGCATGCAATCGATGCAAGAGAAGGAGCGGAATTGATGGCATCGAAGGCTGGCTATGCGCAACTGCCTTCATAGAAAAAAAGAGAGAAATAGGCTGATCAGATAACACAGAAAAGCGGAAGAAATGACACACTTGTGTAATGGAGCGAATGCTCATGGATACTCGTGGCAATTTCGGCGACTCTCGAGCAGCAGACCTGGCAGCCGCAGTAGCTACAACTATATCTGCACTCCATCGCCGCTCGTGCCGCTGGAAATAATTAATTGCGGTCGGAGACTTGCAGACAGAGGCAACTCGCTCCCGCGGTGCAGAGCAGCAACCGAGTTACCCGAGTTGGAAGTCGGACTGTGGCGGGATGGCTGAATTAGTGGCGAGCGAGTGGCTTCGCGCGAATGTAGGGGAATTGACTAAATTCAATTTTTTATCGCACAGGTGGGTGGGTGCAAGGAACGCGGAATAAAGAAAGGAATTAGTGATATGCCATCTCTTGCCGCAGCTTTACGGATTGCCCTCAGAGTCCTTGAGTCTGCCTCTGCGCTCCCTCAGTGTCCTTGAGTCTGCCTCTCCGCTCCCTCAGTGTCCTTGAGTCTGCCTCTCCGCTCCCTCAGTGTCCTTGAGACTGCCTCTGCGCTCCCTCAGTGTCCTTGAGTCTGCCTCTGCGCTCCCTCAGTGTCCTTGAGTCTGCCTCTGCGCTCCCTCAATGTCCTTGAGTCTGCCTCTCCGCTCCCGCAGTGTCCTTGAGTCCACCTCTGCGCTCTTTCAGTGTCCTTGAGTCCACCTCTGCGCTCCCTCAGTGTCCTTGAGTCTGCCTCTCCGCTCCCTCAGTGTCCTTGAGTATGCCTCTGCGCTCCCTCAGTGTCCTTGAGTCTGCCTCTCCGCTCCCGCAGTGTCCTTGAGTCCACCTCTGCGCTCCCTCAGTGTCCTTGAGTCTGCCTCTCCGCTCCCGCAGTGTCCTTGAGTCTGCCTCTCCGCTCCCGCAGTGTCCTTGAGTCTGCCTCTCCGCTCCCTCAGTGTCCTTGAGTCTGCCTCTCCGCTCCCGCAGTGTCCTTGAGTCTGCCTCTCCGCTCCCTCAGTGTCCTTGAGTCTGCCTCTGCGCTCCCTCGTGTCCTTGAGTCTGCCTCTCCGCTCCCTCGTGTCCTTGAGTCTGCCTCTCCGCTCCCTCAGTGTCCTTGAGTCTGCCTCTGCGCTCCCTCAGTGTCCTTGAGTCTGCCTCTGCGCTCCCTCAGTGTCCTTGAGTCTGCCTCTGCGCTCCCTCAGTGTCCTTGAGTCTGCCTCTCCGCTCCCTCAGTGTCCTTGAGTCTGCCTCTCCGCTCCCGCAGTGTCCTTGAGTCTGCCTCTCCGCTCCCTCAGTGTCCTTGAGTCTGCCTCTCCGCTCCCGCAGTGTCCTTGAGTCTGCCTCTCCGCTCCCTCAGTGTCCTTGAGTCTGCCTCTGCGCTCCCTCGTGTCCTTGAGTCTGCCTCTCCGCTCCCTCGTGTCCTTGAGTCTGCCTCTCCGCTCCCCCAGAGTCCTTGAGTCTGCCTCTGCGCTCCCTCAGTGTCCTTGAGTCTGCCTCTGCGCTCCCTCAGTGTCCTTGAGTCTGCCTCTGCGCTCCCTCAGTGTCCTTGAGTCTGCCTCTCCGCTCCCTCAGTGTCCTTGAGTCTGCCTCTCCGCTCCCTCAGTGTCCTTGAGTCTGCCTCTCCGCTCCCCCAGAGTCCTTGAGTCTGCCTCTGCGCTCCCTCAGTGTCCTTGAGTCTGCCTCTCCGCTCCCCAGAGTCCTTGAGTCTGCCTCTGCGCTCCCTCAGTGTCCTTGAGTCTGCATCTCCGCTCCCTCAGTGTCCTTGAGTCTGCCTCTCCGCTCCCTCAGTGTCCTTGAGTCATACTCCATTTATCCAGCAGCTTCTTTCGAAATGACATGCCACACAGTTGTACGCAGCGAATTCTTGGCAGCGATCACCCCCACCCCCCCCCCCCAATGCCGCAATGCTTTCAATTCTACAGAATTCTGCTGGGCGAAAGCATAAAAGTGCAAAAAGGCGTGTAGAACAGGCAAACGCGACAGCGAGTGTTGGAGTCGCGAGCTCAAAGTGAATGGGAAATTTCGATTTTAGACTTTTCTTTTTCTAACCCCTCTGAATCCTGCAGCCGTCCAGCTACCCGAAATCCCTAATCCCGAAACTACAGCCACGAATTCTCCTCACCTCTGCGTGGTGAGCAAAGAGAGACTCAGGCCTGGCCGATGATGAATGGCCAGGCCTGATGAGAGGGAGACGCGCTTATCATTACGGCGCGAGCAGTGAGGGCAGCGACACTGCTCAGCATTGCCTCCGCGAGTAATACGAGATGGAGAGTATTATAGCAGTGTGGAGAATTCCGGATATGAATTTGTATGACGCCGCACTCTACCGGTATATGCTCTAACTCTAACCGGTATAAGGCAGAGCTCTTTTCGACCTTGAGCCTCATCTTGTGCTTGCGCAGTTGTAGTCTCCAACTGGGGGCGCTCGTTAATGCGGCCTGCTCTCGAGTACTTGGCAATACCGATAATGGAGCTAAACAGGAAAGTCTTCTTCGAACAAGCTTCTAATTCAATGAAACAGCCCCGATTCAATCAAACTAAACCCTCAAATTAAATCAAACTAAACCCTCAAACCCAATCAAACTAAACCCTCAAACTCAATCAAACTAAACCCTCAAACTCAATCAAACTAAACCCTCAAATTCAATCAAACTAAACCCTCAAATTCAATCAAACTAAACACTCAAACCCAATCAAACTAAACCCTCAAACTCAATCAAACTAAACCCTCAAATTTAATCAAACTAAACCCTCAAACTCAATCAAACTAAACCCTCAAACTCAATCAAACTAAACCCTCAAATTCAATCAAACTAAACCCTCAAACTCAATCAAACTAAACCCTCAAACTCAATCAAACTAAACCCTTAAACTCAATCAAACTAAACCCTCAAACTCAATCAAACTAAACCCTCAAACTCAATCAAACTAAACCCTCAAATTCAGTCAAACTAAACCCTCAAACTCAATCAAACTAAACCCTCAAACTCAATCAAACTAAACCCTCAAACTCAATCAAACTAAACCCTCAAACTCAATCAAACTAAACCCTCAAACTCAATCAAACTAAACCCTCAAACTCAATCAAACTAAACCCTCAAACTCAATCAAACTAAACCCTCAAACTCAATCAAACTAAACCCTCAAACTCAATCAAACTAAACCCTCAAACTCAATCAAACTAAACTCTTAAACTCAATCAAACTAAACCCTCAAATTTAATCAAACTAAACCCTCAAACTCAATCAAACTAAACCCTCAAACTCAATCAAACTAAACCCTCAAACTCAATCAAACTAAACCCTCAAACTCAATCAAACTAAACCCTCAAACTCAATCAAACTAAACCCTTAAACTCAATCAAACTAAACCCTTAAACTCAATCAAACTAAACCCTCAAATTCAATCAAACTAAACCCTCAAACTCAATCAAACTAAACCCTCAAACTCAATCAAACTAAACCCTTAAACTCAGTCAAACTAAACCCTCAAACTCAATCAAACTAAACCCTCAAATTCAATCAAACTAAACCCTCAAACTCAATCAAACTAAACCCTCAAACTCAATCAAACTAAACCCTCAAACTCAATCAAACTAAACCCTCAAACTCAACCAAACTAAACCCTCAAACTCAATCAAACTAAAATCTTAAACTCAATCAAACTAAACCCTCAAATTCAATCAAACTAAACCCTCAAATTCAATCAAACTAAACCCTCAAACTCAATCAAACTAAACCCTCAAACTCAATCAAACTAAACCCTTAAACTCAATCAAACTAAACCCTTAAACTCAATCAAACTAAACCCTCAAACTCAATCAAACTAAACCCTCAAATTCAATCAAACTAAACCCTCAAACTCAATCAAACTAAACCCTCAAACTCAATCAAACTAAACCCTCAAACTCAATCAAACTAAACCCTCAAACTCAACCAAACTAAACCCTTAAACTCAATCAAACTAAACCCTCAAACTCAATCAAACTAAACCCTCAAACTCAATCAAACTAAACCCTCAAACTCAATCAAACTAAACCCTCAAACTCAACCAAACTAAACCCTTAAACTCAATCAAACTAAACTCTTAAACTCAATCAAACTAAACCCTCAAATTTAATCAAACTAAACCCTCAAATTCAATCAAACTAAACCCTCAAACTCAATCAAACTAAACCCTCAAACTCAATCAAACTAAACCCTCAAATTCAATCAAACTAAACCCTCAAACTCAATCAAACTAAACCCTCAAACTCAATCAAACTAAACCCTCAAACTCAATCAAACTAAACCCTCAAATTCAGTCAAACTAAACCCTCAAACTCAATCAAACTAAACCCTCAAACTCAATCAAACTAAACCCTTAAACTCAATCAAACTAAACCCTCAAATTCAGTCAAACTAAACCCTCAAACTCAGTCAAACTAAACCCTCAAACTCAATCAAACTAAACCCTTAAACTCAATCAAACTAAACCCTTAAACTCAATCAAACTAAACCCTCAAATTCAGTCAAACTAAACCCTCAAACTCAATCAAACTAAACCCTCAAACTCAATCAAACTAAACCCTCAAACTCAGTCAAACTAAACCCTCAAACTCAATCAAACTAAACCCTCAAACCCAATCAAACTAAACCCTTAAACTCAATCAAACTAAACCCTCAAATTCAGTCAAACTAAACCCTCAAACTCAGTCAAACTAAACCCTCAAACTCAATCAAACTAAACCCTCAAACTCAATCAAACTAAACCCTCAAACTCAATCAAACTAAACCCTCAAATTCAGTCAAACTAAACCCTCAAACTCAGTCAAACTAAACCCTCAAACTCAATCAAACTAAACCCTTAAACTCAATCAAACTAAACCCTTAAACTCAATCAAACTAAACCCTCAAATTCAATCAAACTAAACCCTCAAACTCAATCAAACTAAACCCTCAAACTCAATCAAACTAAACCCTTAAACTCAGTCAAACTAAACCCTCAAACTCAATCAAACTAAACCCTCAAATTCAATCAAACTAAACCCTCAAACTCAATCAAACTAAACCCTCAAACTCAATCAAACTAAACCCTCAAACTCAATCAAACTAAACCCTCAAACTCAACCAAACTAAACCCTTAAACTCAATCAAACTAAAATCTTAAACTCAATCAAACTAAACCCTCAAATTCAATCAAACTAAACCCTCAAATTCAATCAAACTAAACCCTCAAACTCAATCAAACTAAACCCTCAAACTCAATCAAACTAAACCCTTAAACTCAATCAAACTAAACCCTTAAACTCAATCAAACTAAACCCTCAAACTCAATCAAACTAAACCCTCAAATTCAATCAAACTAAACCCTCAAACTCAATCAAACTAAACCCTCAAACTCAATCAAACTAAACCCTCAAACTCAATCAAACTAAACCCTCAAACTCAACCAAACTAAACCCTTAAACTCAATCAAACTAAACCCTCAAACTCAATCAAACTAAACCCTCAAACTCAATCAAACTAAACCCTCAAACTCAATCAAACTAAACCCTCAAACTCAACCAAACTAAACCCTTAAACTCAATCAAACTAAACTCTTAAACTCAATCAAACTAAACCCTCAAATTTAATCAAACTAAACCCTCAAATTCAATCAAACTAAACCCTCAAACTCAATCAAACTAAACCCTCAAACTCAATCAAACTAAACCCTCAAATTCAATCAAACTAAACCCTCAAACTCAATCAAACTAAACCCTCAAACTCAATCAAACTAAACCCTCAAACTCAATCAAACTAAACCCTCAAATTCAGTCAAACTAAACCCTCAAACTCAATCAAACTAAACCCTCAAACTCAATCAAACTAAACCCTTAAACTCAATCAAACTAAACCCTCAAATTCAGTCAAACTAAACCCTCAAACTCAGTCAAACTAAACCCTCAAACTCAATCAAACTAAACCCTTAAACTCAATCAAACTAAACCCTTAAACTCAATCAAACTAAACCCTCAAATTCAGTCAAACTAAACCCTCAAACTCAGTCAAACTAAACCCTCAAACTCAATCAAACTAAACCCTCAAACTCAGTCAAACTAAACCCTCAAACTCAATCAAACTAAACCCTCAAACCCAATCAAACTAAACCCTTAAACTCAATCAAACTAAACCCTCAAATTCAGTCAAACTAAACCCTCAAACTCAGTCAAACTAAACCCTCAAACTCAATCAAACTAAACCCTTAAACTCAATCAAACTAAACCCTCAAACTCAATCAAACTAAACCCTCAAATTCAGTCAAACTAAACCCTCAAACTCAATCAAACTAAACCCTCAAACTCAGTCAAACTAAACCCTCAAACTCAATCAAACTAAACCCTCAAACCCAATCAAACTAAACCCTTAAACTCAATCAAACTAAACCCTCAAATTCAGTCAAACTAAACCCTCAAATTCAATCAAACTAAACCCTCAAATTCAATCAAACTAAACCCTCAAACTCAATCAAACTAAACCCTCAAACTCAATCAAACTAAACCCTTAAACTCAATCAAACTAAACCCTTAAACTCAATCAAACTAAACCCTCAAACTCAATCAAACTAAACCCTCAAATTCAATCAAACTAAACCCTCAAACTCAATCAAACTAAACCCTCAAACTCAATCAAACTAAACCCTCAAACTCAATCAAACTAAACCCTCAAACTCAACCAAACTAAACCCTTAAACTCAATCAAACTAAACCCTCAAACTCAATCAAACTAAACCCTCAAACTCAATCAAACTAAACCCTCAAACTCAATCAAACTAAACCCTCAAACTCAACCAAACTAAACCCTTAAACTCAATCAAACTAAACTCTTAAACTCAATCAAACTAAACCCTCAAATTTAATCAAACTAAACCCTCAAATTCAATCAAACTAAACCCTCAAACTCAATCAAACTAAACCCTCAAACTCAATCAAACTAAACCCTCAAATTCAATCAAACTAAACCCTCAAACTCAATCAAACTAAACCCTCAAACTCAATCAAACTAAACCCTCAAACTCAATCAAACTAAACCCTCAAATTCAGTCAAACTAAACCCTCAAACTCAATCAAACTAAACCCTCAAACTCAATCAAACTAAACCCTTAAACTCAATCAAACTAAACCCTCAAATTCAGTCAAACTAAACCCTCAAACTCAGTCAAACTAAACCCTCAAACTCAATCAAACTAAACCCTTAAACTCAATCAAACTAAACCCTTAAACTCAATCAAACTAAACCCTCAAATTCAGTCAAACTAAACCCTCAAACTCAGTCAAACTAAACCCTCAAACTCAATCAAACTAAACCCTCAAACTCAGTCAAACTAAACCCTCAAACTCAATCAAACTAAACCCTTAAACTCAATCAAACTAAACCCTCAAACTCAATCAAACTAAACCCTCAAATTCAGTCAAACTAAACCCTCAAACTCAATCAAACTAAACCCTCAAATTCAGTCAAACTAAACCCTCAAACTCAATCAAACTAAACCCTCAAACTCAATCAAACTAAACCCTTAAACTCAATCAAACTAAACCCTCAAATTCAGTCAAACTAAACCCTCAAACTCAGTCAAACTAAACCCTCAAACTCAATCAAACTAAACCCTTAAACTCAATCAAAGTAAACCCTTAAACTCAATCAAACTAAACCCTCAAATTCAGTCAAACTAAACCCTCAAACTCAGTCAAACTAAACCCTCAAACTCAATCAAACTAAACCCTCAAACTCAGTCAAACTAAACCCTCAAACTCAATCAAACTAAACCCTCAAACCCAATCAAACTAAACCCTTAAACTCAATCAAACTAAACCCTCAAATTCAGTCAAACTAAACCCTCAAACTCAGTCAAACTAAACCCTCAAACTCAATCAAACTAAACCCTTAAACTCAATCAAACTAAAACATTAAACTCAATCAAACTAAACCCTCAAATTCAGTCAAACTAAACCCTCAAACTCAATCAAACTAAACCCTCAAATTCATTCACAATAATTCATCCCTCGCATTCCTCAGCAGCCTCAAACTGCTCTAGGTAGTCTCGAGTTGCCACAGTTTCAGTTTAGACTTATTTTGCTCGCCAAGCTGCAGGCACGTGAATCAGCCCGGGGTGGCTAAAGGGAATGCAAGTTGGAGAATGACTGGCACCTGATCATTAACCCGAATTGGCTCTCAGCCTGAATTCCGCAGGGAGCTCAGCTGTTGTAAAACAGCAGCATTGCACTGCATACATATCAGCTCCATAATTGCTATCTCAAAATGCATTTTTATCATCGGATTTCACAAGCGGAGGAACCCGGGCAGAGGCAGTTGGATATCGCTGCCGCAGCTGCAGCTGATCCTTCCAGCTTCACTCCTGTCTTCATCCGCGCAAACCTGAGATGGCCCTTGCCATCCTCTGCATCATCGCTCTCTCCCAGCCTGTCTCTCTCGCTCGCCTGTCCATAATGGACGACTTCGTTTCTGTCGAATGTTATCGGGGAGGGGGGCAACCAGGGAGGGCTGCGCGGGGACAGACCGGGAGAGGGGCGGGAGACACGCATGGGGGTGTGGGTTTAGTTGGGAAGACAGCCGTAGGGAAAACTGAATTGGGGGATGAGGAGGATGCAGGGAATGAGAGCTGAGCTGCTCAGAGGCATGGAGCCACAAGAGTAGAGAGAGAATAATCAATAAAACACTAGGAGGAGAGGCCCCGGCAGCAGCAAAAGCTTCTCCACCACCATTGCTCGGCTGAGGCCCTGAGCAGGGGATGCTGCTGGGAAAGAAAATGGGGTCGGGCTGGGATCCCCTACACTCCCCCCGCCACCAAGGAAAAGCGCATTCGTTTGTTTCCACAACTGGAGCCCGCAGGGACCTTCTCCCCTCTTTCGCCGTTGCAGTTTCGCAGTGCCAAGCGACATTGTGAACAACAACAGCAGAAGAGATGATTGTACCCTGGAGATCCCGAGGGAGTTCGGAGGCGGGTCACTTGCTCATAAACCTAGGGCGCAGCGATAATGCACTCCCGGCCCGTCGGCTGGGGATTCGGAGAGTGTAGCTTCGAATATTAAAAGCAGAAATAGCTGCCCCCATGGTTTCGCTAGTGGCAGCAAGACAGATTTGAAAATCAGCTGAGCTGTCGTGAGACCCAGTGCAAACAGTGCCTGGCAGCCAGTGTATAATATGCAGCATGCTAGGAAAAAACTACAAGCCCCAAAACCAAATAAACCCTGAGAAGATTTTCCGCACCCATTCACTCCGCTCTACCCCTGACTCGCAATCGACTGTCTCTCTATCGTTCTCTCTCCTTTCCTTCCTCGCCATGCCTATCCCCACCCAGGTGAAAGGGCATTGGGGGTGGTGGTATAGTTTGGCTGAGCAGGCGGCGGGCTCTGGATATGGGGAAAGTTGGTCCAAGCCATGCGATGATCCCCTACACACCATAGCCACCGCTGCGCCCACAACCGGCACGAGCAGCGTTGGACAGAAAAACAGCTTAGAAAATCCGACCCCAAAACATTGTTAATAGCATGCTGAGTTCCCCTCTCCGCCTCATCTTGCCCCTCCTTGTAGCCTGACAAATCAATTATTTAGGCCTCCCTACTTGCCCACCGCTGCCATTCATGACAGCTCAAAACCGGACTTTGCTCTCGCGGCTGCCTTCAATGCGATCTTTTAATGCGAGCGTTATCTGCTGGTTTTATTGAATAACGACAACCCTGAAAATGCCCCGTGTAGTCTGAGGCTTGCAACTGTCGCAAGTCTGAGTCATGCCGCTCATCAGGCAACGAGTGTACACACGCTGTGACTTAGGAATGGTCCTCATTTGATCCGCACGATAAGCGCCAGATTAATAATGTTCACGCGCAGATAATTTAACCCGGTTTCTCTGGCGCAACACTGCCGGTCGTGTTATCCGTTACGCTACTAAAAATTAATAGTTTAACAAAGATGATGAGAAGCTACTGTTGAGTATCAGCGACAACTTTAAGAAATATTAGCCACTACCAAAAAGCAAATGATACAATGCGTCATTTGAGGTAATGCTTGCTTTGCGGACATTTATTAAAACCTACCCATGACAGAAATGCAAGCGCTATTCACACTGCTTCAGAGAAATCAAAGAAACAAGCGCAACCCAAATATTAAAATAGTTATCGCTATTCCAGAATTGATTAAAATATTTACAAATACAGCGGCTAAGGGCGTGAGTCAGTGTATTTGTTAGTTCAATATTTGCACTAGAACCAGTGGCTATGAGACTCTTGCGCTGCCCGGACAGACGGTGGCTCAGAGCTGCATGTAGTTCGATTGCAGAGCAGAGCGGCAGATATGGCTTGGGACTGGGAGGTAGTAGAGGAACAAGAATAAGGAGGAATAGAGGGGAGAGGATGGAGCAGGATGGAGCTAGAAAAGAAGAGTTAAAGAGGGAAGCGGAGGGGAGCAGAGACTATAGAAGGGACTTAAAGACTGAGCTCAGGTGTCTCGGAGAGAGAATAGCTATCGGAAACACTACCGAGTATCTCATAGAATAATTTTGGGCCTGCCGCTCTTGACCGCTAAGCATGCAATAGCAACGAACTTGCTCAAGCCAAAATTCCAACATCCAGTTCCTGTTGAACTTGATTAACGAGCAGTCTTCCAGGGACACGATCTACTCCGGAACCCTTGTGCACGATAAAATACCATAAGCTGTATTGGCACTGACAATAACAAAAAATATTACACGAATAAAAAATTAAACGGGACTCGCACTCGAATTTGCTGTTTTGTACGTTAATTAATGACAGGGAAATGCAGCAGCCTGCACCTGAAGGGTGTCACTCTAATTGGTTGCTATAGACCTGGGGTCGGCAAACTACGGCCCGCAAAGCCTCTCTATCCGGCCCTCGGGTCAGTTGAAACTTTACAATAGCTCGAGGTTTGTGTCTCTTCTCAGCTCTCTTCTCTCGTCTCCCCTATCTCCTCTCTTTTCATCTCTCCTACGAGCACCTCCTCTCATCTCATATTATCTCATCTCTCCTCTCGTTTCCTCTCTCGCGTCTCCCCTCTCCTCTCTTCTTTCATCTCTTCTCTCCCTTTCCTTTTCTCCCTTCTCTATTCCCTCTGCTTTACTCTCTCACCTGACCGCAACCATAAGCTGGGTTCTCTATCTGGCCCTTGTGGAAAGAAAGTTTGCCGACGCCTACTATAGAATTTTAACAATACACTACACGGACACAAGAACATTTCTATACTAATGTCATCGTTCAAAACGAACACGGTTAAAACAAACTATTGACTATCTTCCATCTCTGTAGTGCATTTATGTTGGGCTTAACATGCAATCATCCAACACGCATACTCGCATAGCGCATTCACAGCGGTCTGTGGTACATCTTGGGAGAGCCTAATGCAATGACAGTTACCCAGTAAAACAAATTTCAGCAATGCTTTATGAGATACGGCTACGGCACGCGTACACGGAAACACAAGCATACAGAGAAGGAGAGATCAGTGATGAATTGGTTTAAAAATGTGGATCTGATGCTGCCGTCATGTGCAGAAATCCAGAACGACAGGAGAGAGGGAGAGAAAACAGCCGTAATAAAAACTAAGAGAAAAATCATCTCTGTCAGTGGAAAATTCAGCAATGGGCGCTATGTGATAATACAAAGAGGATAGGGAGAGCTCCTTAGGTGCCAACAGGCTGCTGGCTGCTGCTGTGCACCAGTGCCTGGGCCTCAAACCTGTCTGAGCTGGCTAGAGTCCGGACTGCCGTGGCTCCAGCTGAGTTCAATAACAGCGGGCAGGCCTCCTCCTCGGCGACTGGGGAAAGAGAGGCTGCTTGCTGTTGCTGCTGTTGCTGCTGCTGCTGCTGTTGCTGCTGCTGCTGCTGTTGGCTAGCACTGGATGAGCAGTTTAGCTCCTGGGGTTGCTGCAGTGACTGCCGCTGCAGGTCGGGTTCGTCAACGAGGAGGGTAAGCGGGCCAGCCCGTTGCAGTGGCTGCTGCCGTCTGGAGCCGCCAATCTGTCGGTAGGGCGTGTTGCTGGCGCTCCTACTGCTGCCGGTGCCGCCGTTGCCGGACTCGGCGAGATGCAGCTGGGCGAGGAGGCTGGGCCGCAGCTGCAGCTCCACGTTGGACTGGCAAAGGCGCTGGTGGGAATCTTGGAAATCTGCGGCGGCTCGGTGGCTGGCGATCCAGTCCTGCGTCTTCTGCTTGCCAGAGTGCCAGACCTCTTTCAGCCGCTTCTGGTACCACTTTGCGTCGCTCTGTCGCTTCTTCATGTCGGATTTCAGCGTCTGCTGGGCGTTGGCGAGCCGCTTCTGTTGCTTCTTTCGGACGCTCTTCCGCTTTCCGGGGGCTTTATTCTGTTGTTGTTGCTGTTGCTGCTGCTTGTTATGCTTCCCATCGACTGGTCCCCGAGCAACACCAGCCGCCGCCGCCGCTGCCGTTGGCCACTCCTGACTATAGGAGAAAAACTTTGCGTCGAATTGTGATCGGCGGATGACCTCCTCCTCGTAGATGTCCGAGGTGCGCTTGCACTTGGACTTGTAGAACACGTATAGGAAGCAGATGACCAGGGAGGCGGCGAGAATCACTCCGGTTTGAATACCTTCGCCGGGATTGTACTGGGCGTGCAGGTTTCTCAGGTCCTGCTGGTGCTTCAGGCGCAGCAGCAGCTCGGCCTGCGCCTCCGGGCTCAAGGTACTGGTCGGAGCGTTCGAGCGTTGGCTGGTTGTGGCGTCCGGCGTAGGAGGCGGAGTGAGCGGCGCCGTCAAAGTCGGCAAACGCGCCTTAGCGAGCGGCATTGAGGGAGGCGGCAGGTCAGGCGGTCCCTACGAGCATGGCTGATGCGTAGGTGGGCTGGGTGGGTGGCTGCCGTCAGAGCCGTCAAGAGACGCAAACAGAAATCTGATTGATAAAATTTGCTTTTCCACCTGTTCAGCCTCTTTTGGCTGCCTCCTCCCGAGGGAGCGCCTCGCCTCTGTAATCTGCTGCAACTTCTTGGCTGGGGTTAGGGGTCAGGGTTTCGCCTTAGCCAGACTTGATACACTTGCGGGGGCAACCCCGTAGCCACCTGTTGCTTCTGGTTTGCCTGCTACTTCAACTGGCAAAGCGAGTTTTGCTATCGCTTTGACGCTGGAAGCTGGCCAGTCGGCACCGACAGTTAAGCAGCCTGCCTGGCTCAAGGGAGCTCAGGGAGGAGAGACAAGGGGGGGGGGCGGCTAAGAACTGAAACAACTGAGCGCTCACCTCAACTGCGGGGTCTAACGGCAGGCCCTCCTTTCAGAGGAGGAAGTGCATGCAAAGAGTGATAGGGAAGAGTAAGGGGGTGGTTGGAGGCGGGCGAGTGAGTGAGCGAGGGTTGGAGCGGCACTAGGAGGGAGGGAAGTCAGACGCGGACGGACTCTTACTGAACTACCTGTCTACCCTCCCCTGTTTTGCAAAGGGACGTGATGAGGAGAAGAGACTAAAGGGTGAATGGAGGGGGGAAGAGAATTCAGGTGAGCACCTGGTTGGCCTGCAGCAGGAAGACGGACGAAGTGCCTCGAAACGCCATTGGCTGTGCCGCCAGCATCCAGCTGCATGATTGCATGTCAGTGCGGCAGCCTCATCCCTTTTCCTCACGCTCTGGCCGGTACAGCCGCTGCTGCTCTCGCCATGCTGGAGCTCCGTCCGTCTAAATGGGATTTCTACAGTTCCACAGCCTCCAAGCCAGCCCCCTGCTCTTCCTCCGTCCTGCAACCCCTCTGTTTCTGCAGCTGGAGGCATTGTGTCACACCAGAGCTTTAAGCAGCCGGCGATGAGCGATGCGAATAAAAAGCTGGCGGAATGGCAAAAAAGGATTGGGAGCTTAGAACGAGGCAGAGATGAAGAATGAGAAACAGAGAAGGCGACAGAAACAGAGACAGAGAGACAGACAGAGAGAGAGCAGGTTGAGGATGTCCTTGAATTCCCCCGGGGCGAGGCCGGTCTCATATATCCTAACTCTGCCACTCCAGCTCCTTTAGCAGAGCGCTTCCCCCCTCAGCCCCCATCATCCCCGTGGCGCCCCGCTTCCCTCTTTCTCTCGCGGTGGATGGAGAGCGCTTTTTGGGCCGAGTGCGAGGGATAGATCCTAGCTTTAGGCAGCCTCGAATTGCTGGTTGGTTACCGACGCCCCAGACCGAGGACTCATCATCCGTCCACGCCGCGACTCCCAGCGGGAGGTCTCTCCGTCATTTCGGATTCTCTTAGACGGTTTCGCTCGGTAAAAAGCAGCTAGCTGGCAGTATTAGGGCGGCTCCACTGTCTGGCTCAAGCCCATCTCCGAGCATCTATCTTTTCCTCACCTCTGCAGCCAAACACAGCCCCCCAATGTCAAGCCCCTTCAGCCATCAATCGTCGCCCAGAACCCCCAATATATAAAAAACGGAGTGAAGGTCCTTATAAGGGGGTGGAGGGGCTACACGAGGCGGATGCCGCAATGCAAAACACATGCAGACCGCTGTGCATCGGTGGGAAATGTTTATTATGGTAAAAAATCCAGAGAAACTCAGCCTTGGCAACCCCCCCCCCTCGGCCCTTGTATTTGGCCTTATCCGTGAAGGCCCAATTTGGCCATACGGAGCGGCGTGCATTTATGCCCACGTAGCTCAGCAAAACAATGAACAATATGATGTCTTGTATTGCTTTGCCTTGCGTGTCTGCAGAATGTCACGGAGGTGAGATAGACAGACAATTGAGATTGGAAGGGAGGCAAGCTGTGGATTACCCAAAATCAGTCTAGTGTTGTACAGTGTCTCAACCTATAAATTGAGTTTCAATGCAAACGAATCAAAGAATTCGAAGCGTGTACTTTTCAATCGGAGTAGACGATAATTAGAGAATTCTTTTACAACCGGAGACCAACAGTCGTGAAAGTTTGAGTGCACGCATGGCAGTTTCTTCCCACTTCCTCACTGCAGCTACTGCTTGTACATTAATCCCTGTATCTGCAGGGAAGAGATTCAGAGGAAGAAGGGAATTATCGCCCCAGTGCCCGCCTGTAGTGGCTCCTAATCTGTTTCACTTCTGCTTCCTCACTAATTCATGGATCGAGAGGGCCGAATTACGGAGGAGATTCCGGTGTACAACTCGTGCTCAAGATCTGAGATAGATTTATACGAGCAAGCCAGGTTCTTAGCCTAGAGCCGGTTTGAGCTCCGCTTGAGGTCGACAACCGCTTCGCCAGATTTCTCACGTGATCTGAGCGAGTTTAGTCTGTACTCTATTCGAGCCTTGAAAGAAAGGTTTAAGTCTGACTTATCCTCATGGTCAGTCTGACCCTCTGTGATACCTGTTCTGACTCAAATCAGATGAATAAAATCTGACAATCCATCTGAACTTTGTTCCACCTCTGACTCAAATCTGACAATCCATGTGAACTTTGTTTCACGTCTCTGATTCAAATCTGACAATCCATCTGAACTTTGTTCCACGTCTCTGAATCAAATCTGACAATCCATCTGAACTTTGTTCCACGTCTCTGTATCAAATCCGAAAATCCATGTGAACTTTGTTCCACCTCTCTGACTCAAATCTGACAATCCATCTGAACTTTGTTCCACGTCTCTGTATCAAATCCGAAAATCCATGTGAACTTTGTTCCACGTCTCTGACTCAAATTTGTCGATCCATCTGAACTTTGTTCCGTCTCTGACTAAAGAAACATTCTGCAGTTTGGCGATGATTACAAAAGTAGACACACAGAGACAGACTATACACAAAAATGCTTTGTTGCAATTCTGGCCGCCGAGATAAACAATTGGTAGATAAATGGCGGCACAGCATGTCAGCTTGCCTTTTAGCAAGGTAGACGGGACGAATAAAACAATTCAGGCAGTTAGCTGACGCAGCTGTATTTTAAATTAGCGGACGCGGAGCTTATCACCATGGAAACCAATTAACTGCGTACAATAAAGAAGGTGGGAGAGAAAAAAGCACACAAAAGGTGTTGCGTAAGAGAACAAAAAAACATAAAAGCACAACTTTCTCCAAGGAAGAAAACTGTTGCAGAAATAAAACGATCGCGTCAAGCCAAATAATGCGCAGAGAAAATCGATGAAGATTAGCGAAAGTACGAGCGCCGATGCAAACAAATCCGGAATTAGCAAGCAACTGTATTGAAAAATAATAAATTCAGAAAATTTTGGTTCGACTGGAAGATAAATTTAGTAGTACAGGCCGAAAATGCGCTTAGAGCGATTCACCTATGGACGCTTTATGGAGCGATTTTATTTCACGGATGCTACGGTATGACTGCTAAAGATTTCTAACATATAGAAGAGCGATTGTCTCAGCTGTGACATGGCCGGTTTTAAGGATGTTGAAGAGCGATTGTCACAGCTGTGACATGGCCGGTTTTAAGGATGTTGAAGAGCGATTGTCTCAGCTGTGACATGGCCGGTTTTAAGGATGTTGAAGAGCGATTGTCACAGCTGTGACATGGCCGGTTTTAAGGATGTTGAAGAGCGATTGTCTCAGCTGTGACATGGCCGGTTTTAAGGATGTTGAAGAGCGATTGTCTCAGCTGTGACATGGCCGGTTTTAAGGATGTTGAAGAGCGATTGTCTCAGCTGTGACATGGCCGGTTTTAAGGATGTTGAAGAGCGATTGTCACAGCTGTGACATGGCCGGTTTTAAGGATGTTGAAGAGCGATTGTCTCAGCTGTGACATGGCCGGTTTTAAGGATGTTGAAGAGCGATTGTCACAGCTGTGACATGGCCGGTTTTAAGGATGTTGAAGAGCGATTGTCACAGCTGTGACATGGCCGGTTTTAAGGATGTTGAAGAGCGATTGTCACAGCTGTGACATGGCCGGTTTTAAGGATGTTGAAGAGCGATTGTCACAGCTGTTAAGAATGATTAAGAGCGCAAGATTCTCAGAGTTAAGCGACGTTTTTAATGTTTAGAGCAACTCTATTGAAGAATTACGCTCGTATTAACGTTAGAAAGATAAATTCAAGGAGGTTCATGTCGTCTAAGTCTGCTTCAGTCATTCGCAAGGGGCCTGGCGGTGTTTATCAGTTTACGGCTTATAGTTAAAAAAAAACAAACCTTAAAGACTTGGTGATTTTAGAAAAGGACTTATGCGTTTTAGAAACTATTATAAGGCAAGAGAAACAGCCCAAACCAGAAGACTTGAGAAGGGAAGGAAAAAGAAAGAAGTAAAACACCAACAAACAAGAATCAAGTTGTATTGAATAGGAAATAACAATTAAACCGTTTTGCTTTGAGCATTGGTTTTCAAAAAATGAGTCGAGCACAAGCTAAAACAAAAATAGAGCATATAGGACGCTGATAGTAGCAATAAACGCAAATTGAAGGAAATTAAATTAGCACACCATAGTCCTAAAATTTGGCACGTTAAAATCGCCAAATAAAGTGTATAGCTCGTACATTGTAAGAATTTTATGCAATATGCATTAAACATCGAAGATCGTGCATGTTTTTAGATTGAGTAGGCGCCCAATGGCACTTGAATATTGGCAGATTGGCGGCTCAATATTCCACAGAAATACAGATAGGCTTTACTTGATGAGACGGTTTTGAGATCACAAAACAGGAAATTGCAACGAGCTGATATGTAGACTTTGATACGCATAGAGCCTAATGTTTACAATTAACCTACACCGGTGACTCTCACTACTATTGTGTGACATTCGAGAGTAATTCTCAAAACTACGTGTGACATTCGAGTGATTTCAGAATCACTCGAATCACTCAGATCTGTAATAATACAGCGACTCTCAATACCGCAGTGCAACACAGGAGTGACTCTACCACAGTGTGACACTATAGTGATTCTCAGCAACCCCAGTGTGACACTATAGTGATTCTCAGCAACCCCTGTGTGACACTATAGTGATTCTCAGCAACCCCAGTGTGACACTATAGTGATTCTCAGCAACCCCTGTGTGACACTATAGTGATTCTCAGCAACCAATGTATGACACTACAATCGATATGACAAAGACACTTGCTAACAAGTCACAGAGAATGAATTTAATTTGCAAATCACCCAATAAAAGAGAAAATAAGCATAAGTAAACCCAGAGTCAGTAAACTGTAACGTTTATATTTCAGAACACACCCATAGCTTGCTGAAGAGAGACAAAAGAGAAAATGTCAGAGAAAACTTCAACCCTGTTTGAGTAGTAGAAGCCGTGCAAGCAGACTAAAATAACAACAGTTCCAATAGGACACAGGTGTGCGAGTGCGTGTGAACAGAAAAACCAATTATTAATAAAAGCAACAGTTAATAATAAGTAGGCACAATGCTGCACATATTGGTTTAAGATAAGACAAAAGCGAACACACTGGAGGGAGGCTAAAACGAAGCATGGCACAACAGAATAATTCCGACTTATTAAATATAATAATAAGAATTTAGAAACCGTGCAGAGCAGAAAGAAAGCATGATTGGAATTGGCCACAATGAGCATGCATTGATAGTTCATAGCAGACAAGATCAACAAAATCAATAGAGAACAAGCATGCAGATTGTACGAAGCGTGCAAGGAAAAACTGCATTAACATGGCTCAGTTTGCTTATATACTTATAATTTTTTTGTCTGATCGATAATTTTATTAATGCCCAAGTTGGAACCGTTGCGTCCTACTGAACTACTTCATAGTAGTCTTAAAATATATAATAATAATAAAAATAGTACTAATAATCATAATTGCCTTAACGGGCAGATGTGCAACCGACAGCTCAGCCGCAGCTATTGCGCGGCGCATCTGAAGGCTGCGAACTGCTGTCCAGTCCAAGGACTGGGGGGTCGCCTTACACCCTCAATTACCCCAGCTAATGCTGGCACCCATTTTAAAGATGGGGGAACTGAAGCAATGCAGAATAAGGTGTCTTGCTCAAGGACACAAATTACTACGACTGGGTGATGAATCGAACCCCCGACCTTTCAGCCATGAGTCGGACGCTCTAATCACTAGGCTACAACCCCGAATAACTTTTTAACAAAAGCTAATTGAGCCAGTAGTGACGCTAAACAGCTGACGGAGTTATTATTCAGTTAATCCAACGGTTTCTCCTGAGGCAGAACGAGTAGAAACTTCTGCACAAATTCCGTCAGCTTGTCTGCAAGTGTAAAAATGTAAGGCGTAATGCTTTCTATAATAACTTTTGCTGTGCGATTGGTTAAAGATTGACTAGTTTGCAAAGACACAGAAGCCCCAAATCGTTAAGCTGCTCTGCCCCTTCAAGTAGTGCATCAAGCAAAGAAGCATTCAAAGCAGAGAGCCGCTACCTACCGAATTTGCCCTGCAACGAGGCCGGCTTTCGTTTCCAAACAACGCCAACAAAATAGAATGGCAGGCCAGTCAGCATGACGCAGATGGAGATGAGGCTCTCCTTGGGCGATTTAACCAGCGTTATGATACAGATGAAGCTGGTGATGATGAATAGCAAGATTGGGATCGGCAGCGGCAGCTGGAATTTATCGAGCACAAACAAAAAGAGGTAAGTTCGGTTATCACAGGGATTCCAGTGCGTATCAAGAGTTCCAAATTTCATAAGCTCAGATTCATAAGCTCAGTTCGAGCCTCAGAACTTCGATCCCCAGAGTACATACCTTAAGCGACCTAGGCAACTCGGGATGCTTAACCCGCAGCACCAATAGGCAGCCAATTGCCAATAGAATGATGGCCATGAAAGCAAATCCCGTCAGTTCAATGAGATAATCCAGCTGATTAGTGAACAGCTGCTGGAACACTAAAGTGCAGATGCCCTGCAAAATCGGTTCAGTCACTTGAAGAGTAAATGATTAAAACAAATATTTATGCGTTATTATGGCACCTTGGAAAGGCGTGTGCACAACAATGGCCTAATGGGTTTCCGTGCGATTCACAGCCACGAAGGCCAACTCCAAGGAACAGAGTGTACATGCCTGACGATTAGACAGTCAGGGCCGCTGTACACCCTGTGTGAGCGTGTGCTTGAGTGCGTGCCTGTGTACAGTATCCCTGTGCTTGCGTGTGCTCAGGAGTCAGAGGAATGGGCAGAATTGCCTCAGCGCTGGTTGCGATATGATGTCGCCAAAGGCGTTGCGCCAGGGTGGTCACGGCCCTCTTGCGAGTATCTTTTCATGTTTAACCAGACCCCAAGTTTACCATGAACAGCACCGAAGGCATAGGCGTCAGCCGTTTAGCGCTGACCATAGCCAGGGCGGTCGGGAAGTGACCCTCGTAGGCACCAGTAAACGCCGCCCTAGACATGCTCAATACTTCGCCATTCATGCTGCCAAATATGGCGATAGCAACGAACAGTGGCATGACAAAAGCTCCAGCGCCCATCGTCTTCTCAGCAAACGTGACGGCTACTGCGTGCGACGCTATTAACTGGTCAGGCGTAAGTACCGCCAGGTAAGCCAGGTTGGCCGTAACGTAGATAACGGTAATTAGCGATAGGGAGATTATGATAGCCAGTGGCAGGCTTCTGGATGGTCGCTTCATCTCTTCCGTTAGAAAGTTGAGATAGTTCCTGCAAAATGGACGGAGATCAGGCCGGGGGGTTGGAGATGACGCAGAGAAACAATACAGTAGATAAAGGGAAGATAGGGGAAGATAGGGTAGGTAGGGGAAGACGGGGTAGATAGGGGAAGAGAGGTAGGCAGAGGAAGATGAGGTAGGTGGGGGAAGATGGAGAAGATAGGGTGGATAGAAGATTGGGTAGAGAGGGAAGGATAGGGTAGAGAATAGGGAAGATAGAAAAGGATAGGGTTGATAGAGAAAGCTAGAGAATAGGGAACGGGAAGGCCAGATAAAAGATAGGGGAAGACTCAGGGTAGATAGGTAGACGCTTACCAGCCGGCAAAGGCCCAGAAGCCCTGGTAGAAGGCGGATATTGTGCCTAATCCGTAGTCGCTACCTTCGAAAGAGTTTTCAAAGTTCTCAGTTTTCCCCTGGCCAAAGTAGTAAAAGCCGATAACGGTGATGATGACCAGGGCGCTGACTTTGCACACTGAGATTACAACCGCAGTCTTTGTGGCCAGTTTAACATTGATGCAGTTGATTGCGCATAGCATTGCTGCAGTTTGTTGATTGATAATAGATTGATTAGCTAAACTTTCACAATTGTATTTACAAAGTGGACCAAGTGACAGTTAAAAATTAAGGCACGTGGTGCTTCAAATGCATGCATAATTGACGTTGTACAGAATTAACAATAAACAACTAGAAACCTAATAACTGCATTTCGACAGGGAGCTTGAATACGATAACCAATAAGATGCCCGACTTAAACATTTAACTGCCCAACAGTTTGCTGTCATTCTGAATGATTACTGGCCTGCTATCTAAGTGTGAATCTAGCAGCAGTTCGACCGGATACTAGCAGTTCAGGTAGATTCTGGCAGGTTTGGGGCAGATTCTAGCAGTTCTGGATAGATTCCAGCAGGTTTGGGATAGATTCTGGCAAGTTTGGGGCAGATTCTAGTAGTTCGGGTAGATTCTGGGAGGTTTGGAACAGATTCTAGCAGTTCGGGTAGATTCTGGCAGGTTTGGAACAGATTCTAGCAGTTCGGGTAGATTCTGGCAGGTTTGGAACAGATTCTAGCAGTTCGGGTAGATTCTGGCAGGTTTGGAACAGATTCTAGTAGTTCGGGTAGATTCTGGCAGGTTTGAGGCAGATTCTAGTAGTTCGGGTATATTCTGGCAGGTTTGGAACAGATTCTAGCAGTTCGGGTAGATTCTGGCAGGTTTGAACAGATTCTAAGTTCGGGTAGATTCTGGCAGGTTTAGATTCTAGTTCGGGTAGATTCTGGCAGGTTTGAAACAGATTCTAGCAGTTCGGGTAGATTCTGGCAGGTTTGGAACAGATTCTAGCAGTTCGGGTAGATTCTGGCAGGTTTGGAACAGATTCTAGCAGTTCGGGTAGATTCTGGCAGGTTTGGAACAGATTCTAGTAGTTCGGGTAGATTCTGGCAGGTTTGAGGCAGATTCTAGTAGTTCGGGTATATTCTGGCAGGTTTGGAACAGATTCTAGCAGTTCGGGTAGATTCTGGCAGGTTTGGAACAGATTCTAGTAGTTCGGGTAGATTCTGGCAGGTTTGAAACAGATTCTAGCAGTTCGGGTAGATTTTGGAAGGTTTGAGGCAGATTCTAGTAGTTCGGGTAGATTCTGGCAGGTTTGGAACAGATTCTAGTAGTTCGGGTAGATTCTGGCAGGTTTGGAACAGATTCTAGCAGTTCGGGTAGATTCTGGCAGGTTTGGAACAGATTCTAGCAGTTCGGGTAGATTCTGGCAGGTTTGGAACAGATTCTAGCAGTTTGGGTAGATTCTGGCAGGTTTGGGGGAGATTCTGGCAGGTTTTGGGCAGATCCTACCAGTTCGAGTAGATTAGCAGGTTTGGGGTAGATTCTACCAGTTCGGGGTAGATTCTACCAGTTTGGGGTAGATTCTACCAGTTCGGGGTAGATTCCAGCAGGGACAGATTTTATAATGATAATGATGTTAATTATTCACTACATTAGAGTACTATTAGTAAGCGTATGTTCTTGTTCTCAGTCAACCTTGCCGCAGCTTATATATTCAACAAGCAGTAAACTATAAAACGCTGCTCATACAACAAGTGTGCCAAATTTAACTGGTGCAAAAACAGAAATGAAAAGCCGAAAATATAAGCCCTATATTAAACCGAAGAAGCAGAGACAAACTTAAAGAAGAGAAAAAAGCCAGACTAAAAGAGAAGACAGAGAGGCTTGGCATAGCGGAGGGGCACGCAATGAAATATATAACACTCTCATTAACACTTCATAGTGCAGGGATCCAGTCCAGAGCTCCCGCTATTTGAAAGCTGACGCAGCCACATTTTTGGTGAGGAAGCCCAGCCAAAATGCCCCCGCCCTCATCAGTATGGCTCTATATGTACAGAGACAGGCTGCCTGACATGTGCTAGCGTTTTCTTCACGATTGTGCTTTTATTCAACTGAACAGTGCCATTGCAGTCTCTGCACAAACCAGCCCGCTCAGTTTTTCTCACAGAGGACGAGAGAACTTAAGACAACTGCGCTTAAAAAAACAAGAAAAACTGAACAAAATTATATGCAGAATAAAGCCAACCTTCAAAGCTAGAACTGCAGCGCTTTCAGTTGGGTAGCAAAGTGCAAATTACGCAAACGAGTTCACAGCCTATTGCGTGACAAAACTGCCAATAATTCAGACTGGACACTCAAGTAACTCCATCACCAGGAAAGAGGAAAAGTAACGGCCGGGAAAGAGGACTTGACCGAATGAAGAACTCGGGAGGGGGAGATGACCGACTGAAACACTCAATAGGGAGGGAGATGACTAACTGAAGAACTCAGGAGGGAGGGAGGTGACCGACTAAAGAACTCAGGAGGGAGGGAGATGACCGACTGAAACCCGGCGGTGATGGCCAGAATAAGCCAAGCTTTGCTGGGCACTCACCGACAGACAAGAAGGCGGTCATCCTGGTCAGATACTCAGGAACTTCGCATCCAACAAACAGCGGTGTGAGGCAGTACTTGGCAAACAGCAGCGAGTTAGCAGCCGTGCTAACTGCACCAATAGCTACAAAGGTGATCCATAGCACTAAGAACGCTGGCAGCGGGCCAAGCACTTGCAGTACGTAGATGTACTCTCCGCCCGAACGGGGTATAGTAGTTCCGAGCTCAGCATAGCAGATCGCGCCCAGAGCGCTGAACACGCCGGTGACTGCCCACATAATAAAGCTTAAGCCGACACTCTTGGACTCCTGCAGGATACCTTTAGGCGAGACAAAAATACCCGAGCCGACAATGATGCCAATAATAATTCCGACGCCTTGCATAACGCCAATCTCTTTTCGCAGCTCAATCTTGGGCTTCTGCTCAACAACCACTGACGAATTGGCATCATCAGCTGTGGCGCTGTTATTATTAACATTGTTTTTACTTCCGGGACGCTTCATAATTTTGTCTTTTAGTTGCTTCAGTTCTCCGACTTTGCGCTGCTTGGCTGAATTTTTTCAGCGCGTATTTTCTTTAAACTTTTGCGTGCGACTCAAAATAACTGCAGCTGAAATCGAATACGATTTGCACGTGACTTTACTTCTTGTGCTTATCTTTTTACTAACCGAATTTTCTAGCACTTGTGAGTGATGATGAACTCTTCTAATTTTACGAAATGCAATTTCGTCATTTTATTATATACACGAGAAATGAATGAATGGGGGCACGCCTCTCTCCACCCCTCTATCTCTCTCTCTCTCTTTATTTTTTTGTACACTAGCAAGGAGGCCAACTATCAGAATCTGGAGTAAGCAACTCTTTCCTAAAGCCTTGGATATCAGACAATTGTAGGCTGGCTGCAGTTTTGACAGTTTACACACAAAATATAGGCAATTTATGATCAATTTGGTTTCATTTTAAAGCTAGTTAAACCCACCGTACGACCGTACACTTGAAAATTATATTGTATTCTAAAAAACAGCCTCAGAACTAGTTTACATAGTTTTCAAAACACAAAAATGTCCATCTATCAAACTATAGACTTGCTGTTCAAGCCTCCTTGAAACTACGCACAAGTACGCCTGCGCGCGAAGCCATGAAGGCTAACTGGCTATACAGCTAGCTAGAGCTTAGCCCCTATTCAGCCAAGTAGAGGGGTCAGAGGGGGAGAGGTGCGATATAAAAAGGCTTGGAATACTATAGATGCTGCAAAAAGACTAATGCATAATTGGAGCAGCCGTTGTCAGACCTGTCAGTCAGTCATTCAGAGACAAATATTAGAGAATATTTATCGTCAGAAACCAAACTGGGGGAACCCCTAACTCCTCACACATTAAGCAATGCCATTGGTGATTTCGTAACGTGCTAAGGAACCGCGAGCATGCAAAAGTAGCGTCACTCGGCGCCAGCACCATAGCCGCCTAAGCTATACTGTAATGGACGCCCCTTGGCTACTATTGGGTTAGCTGAAAACATCAGTACACAATTTGCCACCTAAAAGCCTCAGTTAAGAGGTTTTTTCTGTTGATGACTCCAGATATTATAAACAATAAAGGTCTTAACGATATCTTGCACTGCTCAAAGAACTGCACTCGAGCATAGTCAATAAAGCCAATCAAGTGAACAGCCTGCAAGCTGCAAATCCAACCGAGCTTCAATCAAAGCAAGTATTCTGGCCGCAGGACTTGATTTCTACACTTGGTGCTGATTTTGAAAGAAATTGTCCACTTGACTGGTTTTATTGTCTATATGGTCCAGTGCATTTCTGTGGCAGCGGCTGATGCAGCGCTTGGGGAAACTTGATCGGCTAAATTATCAGCTTAACTAAGAACACAAAGAGTGATTCTAGCAATAAAAACAACCGAGCATAATATATATATCTCTGTTCCGATTATCAATATTATTATAATGCTATTTCAAAACGGAAGATTATTATACTATTCTTATGCACTTGCTTTAAGGCTAAGCATTCGGACCTCCAGTTTTCAGTATTTAAAACAGCATTTTAGTTTACTACACAAATCAGTCCATAAGATGATTAATCTGGATTCGTAAGTGAGATGATAAGGCATTTTACAATTCAGACCATAAAACCGAACAGTTACGATATAAGCGGTGAAGCATGAACCTGTAGCCAAGTTGACTCTCTCACAACTTCAAGCAACCAAAGCTCTAAACTTGCTGGCACAATAAAACATATCAAAGTCAATTGGCTGAATAATCATGAGAAGCATGCACCCCAATAGTAGATCTTATCGCGTTCCATGTGTATCTAGGCCACGACGACATGTTTCCAATAGAAAACTGTGTATCAGCCCGAGGCGACCAGACACTCTTTGAACACATGGGGCTCGGGAGGGTGGGAAATCGTACAGATGGTAGTTAACTAACACCAGTAATACTGTACGCTATTAACAGCATTTTCTGGTCTCGCTCCGACAAGCTTGGAATTCAAATATCCAAATTGAATGCTGACTGTTCGAATTGAATGCTGACTGTCTGAATTGAATGCTGACTGTCTGAATTGAATGCTGACTGCCTGAATTGAATGCTGACTGTCTGAATTGAATGCTGACTGCCTGAATTGAATGCTGACTGTCTGAATTGAATGCTGACTGTCTGAATTGAATGCTGACTGTCTGAATTGAATGCTGACTGCCTGAATTGAATGCTGACTGTCTGAATTGAATGCTGACTGTCTGAATTGAATGCTGACTGTCTGAATTGAATGCTGACTGTCTGAATTGAATGCTGACTGTCTGAATTGAATGCTGACTGTCTGAATTGAATGCTGACTGTCTGAATTGAATGCTGACTGTCTGAATTGAATGCTGACTGTCTGAATTGAATGCTGACTGTCTGAATTGAATGCTGACTGTCTGAATTGAATGCTGACTGTCTGAATTGAATGCTGACTGTCTGAATTGAATGCTGACTGTCTGAATTGAATGCTGACTGTCTGAATTGAATGCTGACTGTCTGAATTGAATGCTGACTGTCTGAATTGAATGCTGACTGTCTGAATTGAATGCTGACTGTCTGAATTGAATGCTGACTGTCTGAATTGAATGCTGACTGTCTGAATTGAATGCTGACTGTCTGAATTGAATGCTGACTGCCTGAATTGAATGCTGACTGTTTGAATTGAATGCTGACTGTCTGAATTGAATGCTGACTGCCTGAATTGAATGCTGACTGTCTGAATTGAATGCTGACTGCCTGAATTGAATGCTGACTGTTTGAATTGAATGCTGACTGTCTGAATTGAATGCTGACTGTTTGAATTGAATGCTGACTGTCTGAATTGAATGCTGACTGTCTGAATTGAATGCTGACTGTCTGAATTGAATGCTGACTGTCTGAATTGAATGCTGACTGTCTGAATTGAATGAAGTAGGACGATAATTACTGTAAACAATCGAATAAATCTAAAAATTTTAAGCTACTAAATATTTTCGAGGTAAATAAACAAGAGCAAAGTACTTGTTTGTGCGTTACTGTATATAATAATAGTACGGAACGCGCATAGCCAATATAATTGCTCAATTAAGTAACAATTGAGGATTAAGCTTCGGGGGAATTAAAAAACAGGATATAGAATTTGTAGTAATTAGCAACTCGTACTAAAGTGGTATATATGTTACATTTTTTGTCGCAAAAGAAGCATATAGTTTAATATAAATTTCCCACAGCAATACTTATAGTAGTGCATGAGCCCTCATTATATTTTTAAAATTAAATAAATCATATAATATACGAAACTGACTGTAAGCGACGAGGTTCTTGAGACTACATATTTTCCATGCAGGAAACCAAAATACAGCACTTAATTACAGACATACAGTTAGTTATTGCGCACAGGTATATTGGAACAGTGATCAAATAACACCTACAGTGCGTATGTGACAGTTATGCTAAATAAATTAAACAGAGTTTTTAGTAATCATAATGTTAAAGAAAAAAAAGTTTATTAGATTTTTCAACAGGGAACCAACAGATACTTTAAAATAAACTAACTAGATTGGACACTCGGTCATAAGCTACTTATAGTTCAGTAGAAAAGTACAACAGAAGCATTTTAATGTAATTTAGTACTCTGAGATTGACCATTTAGTAGACTCCAATGCTCAGTGGGAACTGCTGAGATCCCATGGCCCAGGATGTACTATCCAAACCAACAATGGACTGCATGTATATTCAAGGCAAGTAGGTATGTTATTTCAATTTTTGTCTCGGATGGGCGAATATTATTAGTAAGCTGAACTGAAAGTAGAGAAAACTGTTGTACAAGCAGCAAAGCTAGTTACTATAGTATCTGTGGTACGGACGAAGCAACATGTCCAGGAGTGCTTAGTGTTAGCGCGATGACTGCTGCCTTAATTATCATCTGTAGCAGGCGTGGCGGCGGGGCTTTTTTCTTGAACAGCCTCCTCGGTTTTTACTGCCGAGTCCGGCTCCGAAGAAGCTTCATCAGCGGCGACATCTTTGTCGGCTGCAACGCTGCCGCCGCCGTTGGCGACGTCCTGCTTGTCGGTCTCCCTCTTTGGCGACTCCTTGACCTCAGTCGGCTTCGACAGTGTTGCATCCGCTGTGGGCGCAGCCGCTAATTCAAGCTCCTGCTTCGGCTTCTTCGCATCGTCGGCCGTGGCGGCTTCTGCTGGACGACTCGACTCGGAGCCGCTGCGTTGTCGCTCCCGGTCCCGTTTCCGACGCCGCTCCTTCCGATTTTTGTCGGCGTCGCGGTTGCCGTCTTTGCCGCGCGACTTCGATCGAGATCTAGATCGGGATCGGCGTCGGGACTTCTTAGATGCGGACGAGCGATGGTCTCGGTCCCGGTCTCGGTTCCTTTCGCGGTCCCGATCCCGACCTCGCTCGCGGTCCTTGTCGTCACGGGATATGGACCTGGATCGGGAGTCTCGCCTACTGTGCCTATCGCTACCCCTATGGTGATGGTGTCGCTTTCGCGACGCTCTGGACGACGATTTCGAACGGCTGCGATGCCTGCGACGACTGCTGCGCGAGCGCGACCGGGACCGGCCTTCGCCGCCGCCGCCGCCCTGACGATAGTCGTCGTTGCCGCCACCACCGCCGAAGCTGTGCCGGCTGCTGCTGCCTCTGCGGCTTCTGCTGCGCTCTTCGCGCATCGCTTTAACTGTGGCGCGCAATTCGCTCAGGTGTTCGCGAATCTCGATAAAGCCAAGGTGCAGCTTGCCGCCGAAATGGTCGGCTAGCCGTCTGTCGTTGTCGTGGATGCCAAGAAAGGCCGAACAGATTTCGCACACACGCAGCTTCTGCTGCTGATAAGTATTATTAGGCATACAGTCGCGAAACTCTTTCTCAACGTCGCCTTTCTTGCGACTGAGCTCGTCGACCTCCTTCATCAGTTTGAGACTCTCGTCGACTTTGCCCTCGGCGCCGAGCTTCTCGGCGTTGGCCAATTTAGTGCCGATCTCTTCGCCCAGCTTGCTAATTAGTTCGGCCTTCTCGCTGGCGTCCTCGGACAGGTCCTCCTGGGTGTCGCGGAGGCGCTTCTTAGCCTGCTCGGTTCGGCGATCGCATTCGCCAATGAAGTTCTCCAAGTGGTTCAGGGCCTGCGAGTTGTTTAACGAACGGATTAGGAGGCTATTATACTACTTATCAGGCGTGAGTAGTAGCACAAATTGAAATTTCGAAGATACTATATGCTCGATTTAAAGCCCAATACTACTGGATAAGAGACATAAACTACTACCCATACCGGTAAGTAGTTACACGAATAGAAAAGATCTTAGATACTACATACTCGATCTTAAGCCGAGACTATATACGAGGAGAGGTGTTCCGTAAGTCCTTTCCCTTTTGAGAACAGCCCAGGCTGTAAAGATCTGATTGCAAGGCGGTTTTCGACTGACGCAAGAACTTTTATCTATGCTTGTTTTGACAACAAAGTTATATTAAAGTGTGAAACCAACTCTGAGCTATAGGATTATGATCCTTGTAATTATACTGGATAAAGCGACAGATATTCTGCAGTGGCGGGTACCAGAGGGTCAGCTGACCCCTCCTGCCAAGGAAATTGGGGGTCGGGGGGGGTCATATATCAGTTCACCGCACCTCGGGGTGAAGCTAACGGACTTACATCGTATTCGAAGTTGTAGCGGCGCCGATCCCTAGCCTGCGTGTAGTCGGCTTTCAGGGCCACGTCGTGCACATTCGGACAGTCGCCGATGTCCATTCGCTGCGCGGAAGCAACACATAGAAAAAAGAGGAGATTAACAGAAACGCAGGTGTTAACTATGCGTGTATTATGCAAATAATATTAAAAGTAGTATAAAGCTGATTAAAACAATGCTTCTTTTATATTGCACAAAAGAATATGACAAATGATAAAACAAGGCAAATTGATGAATACCTCTCAGTCTCTCACAATGCTACAATTCCTCACGCTTATTAAGTCAGCAGAGATTATTTGTCTTACAAGTGGGCCGGCATGTTGCAGAGATGATGATGACATGACAGTCGCCGAGCCTCAAACTGGAGGGCAACACAAACCTGTCAATATTTGCGCTAGCAGTGGTGCACGAAGATGAGCAGCATGAGCAGCACTTTCACTAGCGGACCAACATGAGCTTTATTAACAATTCATTTATTCACAAGGCCCTAGTCTTTGTTCACGGCTTACAGAACATCCCGAGTAGACGATCCGCGTACAATGCCGACTCGTTCTCAGCTGGTTCGGATGGGATCTTCTGCTTCCAGCGAAGATACCGAATCGTTGCGTGTTGGCGGGATTTTTTGAGTAGGGAATCAAGAAGAGGATAGAGAATGAAATGGCAGATTTGTCTACTTTACCGGTATTGTTTCACTAGTCAAAAGACGAGCAATTTAGTAGATTAGAAGTCAGGAGAAGCTAGACAGCCGAGAAGGCAAGACCACGGGACAAAAAAAGAGTCATATACTCACAAGTTCTCGCTTAGCGCCACACGCTTGGAGCAGGAAATGAATATACAATGTCAAATCGGAATTTGGAATGCATTTGTTCTGCCAGAGTTCTGCCAGCAACAAAAAGAACAACTGTACGCTGCCGCACAGTTTCACAATCTCAACACAGTCAGTTGCATAATTGTCACAAGTTGGTTCGGTTTTACTTACCCCATGGGCTACGTACCTAATTTTGGTCTAGTGTCAGTGCCTAAGAAGAAGATGCATTGATAGTTAATGGTCACACTGTCTGGCTAACACTGTCTGTCTGTTCTCTGCCTTTCCGCTTGACATTCGGAGATAGGAGAGAAAACAGAAAAGGGGGGAGAATTGTCAAGTGAATTTTTGCGCCGAAAAATCGGTAGTCAGCGCGGCCACTATTAATATACCTACTATATAGTAATAAGAATAACACTAGCTTTACTGCATAAGATAGTGCAGGACTAAACAGTACACAAAATCTAAGCTAACAATCAATTAGAAAACAGCTCAATGCTCAATCTTCCCCAAACTCAATATTAACATCAACAAAATTCTGTTTTCTAATTCTTCTGCTTTACAACTAAAGCTTGAAAGATCAATATGGCAGAATGCAACTTACCGTGCCCTGTAGAATTTCGTGCGGGCAGCAGCCCAGCAAGAAGCATTTACAGACACTTGGATCGTCAAAACGAAGCTTGGGCTTTTCACCTAAAACAGTTAAAAGAAAATTTGATATTTCTATTCTAATGTTTCTTAGCAATTATGGCATGGCCATTCTGCTGATCTATGAGCACTTTTCTCGTTTTTGAATGTCACATTCTGTCCTGTAAGCTTTCTTAATCCTTAATAGATATATAGACTCCCTGTTATTGGTAGTTAACCTTTTGGTTAGTCACCCCCCTAAACTTTTATATATACCTAATATTTAATAGACTCATGCCTCTTGAAATTTAGGTATAAAAAACTTTATCCCTATCAACAGTGTTTGGTAAAGTTCCAGCACTTCTGGCACTTCTAGAAGTTACTTTTTTTAAAGCAGCATATTTTCAAATTACATTGTGATAAGTCTGGAACTTCTGGCACTTTAAAAATAAAAATAAACAATTGTAAATTTTGTCAATTTCACTATTTGTACAGTAATTGGTTGGGTATTTGCCTTCTGTTTTTTATTAAAAGCAAAACATAATGCAGACCTAATGCCAAAAGTGCTTTGTCAAATAATTACATTAATTATGTAGTTTACATTACTGTTATAGATTTTGAAATTGTTGCTATTATTGAGAATGGAAGTAAGTTGACTTGACTCCTAAGTTGTTTTTCCTAAGGTATTTGATTAGTGATTACTATAATACTTACATAATACACTCAAAATACTTATATATAATCAGTCTTACTGATTATAGTTTGGTTGATTAACATCAAATAATATTATCATAAAAGACAACTTTTTATTTGATTTATACTATGGGTTAGGGTCATTTTGGCAAAAAGTCTTTTTGGCAATGAAGTTTTTGCAAAAGCTATAGTGGATATTTATCAATGTTTTTGTTATAACCTAGAGTTACCTTGATTTTTAGCTTTATAATATTTCTTATAATATTCAGGCCAAATAGAAAATTAGTTATTTTGATTAGTAAACAGTGATTTCTATTTACCTATTCTGTTGGCACATTGTGACTATGCTTATTGTACATTTACATTATTGTACTATTGTACATTATTGATATAAGTAGATATAAATATAATATACAAAGTGCACTGCATATTTTATTTCTTCAATTTTGATAATCCTAGCTCACTCAAACTCAGTCTAACCTTGCCACTACCCATCTACTCCTCCACCTTATACTGTTGCAAAAAATTGTTCTGCTCAAAACTCTAACTCACTTTTACTTTTTTTATTCAAAACTGCATTACCTTACTCTATTTGCTATTAAATTCACTGCTTTAAAACACAATGCTTATACTGCATTAAGAAAAGCTTTCTATCAAAATGTCTTGCTAAAATAACTGGTTTCCTTATATTACACATTATATTCTACAATTAGATAAGGCACTTATCAATACAATAGTCGCTAGCACTGCTTACATTAAAAATATTTTATCTTTGCCTTGGTAGCTTTGAATGAAAAAAAAACTAAAAGTCAATAGACTTGATCTTTAAGCTCAATATCTTAAACTCAAGATCAGGGTCCTTTCAAAAACCTCAGGACTTTAAGAACTTTTTAAATTCCTAATTGAAACTAGGAATTAGAAATTACTCTTTTAAAGTGATTTGCTTTTAGTACTAGTGCCAAAAATAACTTTTTTTCAAGTGGCTTGCACAACATTGCCCATTAAGAATCTCCCTACCCAAAAATACTTATTATATTTCCCATACTATAATTGTTAGCTTTAAGCTACATATAGTTGGGTTGAGCTACTAAGAAATGAAGCTTAAATTTAAAATAAGCACAATCAAAAACCTTTATAGAGATAAAATTATGATCCTATCAAAACTGCAACAAATTTATATACTTAAAGTGCATTTAAGGGACTTCTTGAACTTTAGGTACATAAAATACTTCTGATTTTCCATTTTTTCTGAAACTTTTGCCAGAGTCTTAGAGAATGTCCAAAATGATATTAAAGCAAAAAACTATAAAGAATTACCTTTAGAGTTAACAAGAGCTCAATTTTATATCCCTATATAATTAGTGAGAATTTGATACAAGTAGTTTTTGAGAATTGTATATTTGAAAATTAAGCTTTTTTTAGAATCATGACTTTCAAACATAAATATTTTCCGCAATTTAATGAATTCATTTTAAAAGAATATTTAGAGGGTGAGAATTTTAACTCCAATAAAAAGAGTTTCTATTCTAAGTTTCTTCACACTGTGTGTTATAGTGCAGTGAGAATGCCACATCAGATTAGTGTTTTAAAAAATATTAACTCACAGTTTGCCACTGCCTCTCACCTTCCACTTTTGATTTGCTGTCATTCTCATGGTTGTGACTAGCTTTATATTCTTTACTTGTTTACCTATACTCATTTCTACTAATCTGCATTGTCTTCTCTATTCTGAAGGTAACTACAACTGCTGATATCAATTAGTTATAGTTTTATAGGATTACAATTTTTCTTCATGGAGGCGTTTGATAGGCCTAACTTGCTGAATTTTTTATTTAAGCTTCATTACAATTCCCCCCTGGACCCCCTCAGTCTCTGAATTTATCTACCTAATCTATAATAGACCTCCCATACCTCTATTGAAGTTTAGGTATATAAAATCTATCCTCATGAAGATTCTCCCCAAACCCACCATTCCCCATGCCCTGTTATTGATGGTATTAGCCCCTCCCTCACCCCATCCCCCAAAACTTCCCCCTTCCCATTAGCCTCCAAATTTGTCTACCTAATCTTAAATAGACCTCCATGCCTCTATTAAAGTTTAGGCACATAAAATCATTCCCAATGAAGATTTTCCCCACCCTAAAACCCCCCATCCCCTATGTCTTAGTGGTTGGCTTTTAAGCTACAAAAATGAAGCTTAAATTTGAAATCAGCACTATCAAAACCTTTATAGAGACAAAATTATGATCCTATCAAAACTGCAACTATTTTATCTACCTAAAGTTCAAGAAGTCCCATTCAAGAAGTTTAAAGTATTTGGCTAGCTATTAAAATATATATTAACAACATATAAGTCAAAAGCAAAATTTCTTCTATATACTCTAGATCATGTAGTATATACTAGAAAATTTGGGTGTGCATTGGCCTTGCACACCAAAAGTTAAATGTACACAGTTGGCATACACTTAATAGAATAATATAGAAGAGTTAGTATTAGGTGGAAAAAATTGAAAAGTTCATTTTTAAGTGTAAATTTAAAGCTTTTGGGTTTTTAAGCTTATAATAAGGCATTTAAACAAATGTTGGTATATATCAATTCTCTACTATAACTGGTATAAATATGAAAATAAAATAAAAACCAAATTATTAGCTAAAAAAGTCCTTTATGCAACACAAAAAGGTAATTTATTATTGCAATACAAAAAAGGTCATTTATTGTTACAATACCAGCCTAGCTTTAAGAGTGTAGGCATGCACTAAAATTTTTTGGTATGCATTTGTAACTATTTAATTCTTGTTCTTGCATGCACCCAGTATGATCTAGACTATGATTTCTTCTTGAAAAAGTCTAGAAAAATTAATTACATAAAACCAATAGCAATCTTTTGGATGACAATCACCAAATGAAGTGGCAATCCCTTCAAAAATTGTTTTAAATAAATAAAGCTTAACAGTTCTTAGAAAATATATAACAAACTGTTTCCAAAATAGAAGATTCCAACTTTTATGGAACAAATGATTCTAGCACTTTATATTAATTAGCACCTTATTTATTATATATATTTTTAATGATGATCATTCAAATATGAAAAATGCCTTAAAATGACTGTGTTCCTAAACTATAGCATTTCTTATCAATATAGCTTTTAAGAAATCATGGAACCATCTTTTATTTATAAATAAGCACCTTGTATACTATTTTAGTTTTGAAAACCAATCATTTAAATGCAAAAATTACCTTAAAATAATTACATTCTGAAACTATAGTCACTTTTTATCTTTATTGTCTCACTCAAAAGGCCTTTATATCCACTCTATACATAGTCCATAAAATCCAGATCATACTAAATGCACAACTGAACAAAAATTGAATTATTACAAAATAATGATTACAAAATAATTACAAATTATTTTTACAAATTACAAAATAATTATTACAAAATATGCCAAAAAATGTTCTTTGCATATTCAAATTCAAAAATCTACATTGATATTGCAACAATAAATGATCTTTTTTGCATTGGTAACAATAAATGACCTTTTTGGATTATATAAAGCACCCTTTTTGGCTTATAACTTGGATGATTTTTTGTTTTTTTGCTTATGCATTTATAGCAAAAAATTAATACATGCATATATTTATTTAAATACCTTATTACAAGCTTAAAAAGCCAAGAAAGCTTGAAATTTATGCTTAACAATAAACTTTTTCCCTATTTTTTACACTTAACATTAACTTTTCCTTTTGATTCTAATAGAAACATGCCAGGTATGCATTGCATATACACGTTTTTCTTAAGAATGATATTAACTATGCACATTATTTTTGCCATATAAGGCCAATGCATGCCCAAATTTTTAGACATATTATATGATCCAGAGTGTGGAATATAGTGCAAAAAGAACTGTTTAAAGAGAGAATTGAGAGGGGTTACAATTTACAAAGCTAAATATGTACTATGCTATCTTTTCCTCAATTAATTTTGAATAATGATCATTTCAATACTATTTTTATGTACCAAAGATTGGTAATCAAAAGTACAATCCTACAAACTATAATATTAATATATTTTTTTAATAAACATTTTTGTCAAGCTCATTTACAAATATAAACTTTTGTATACTAGACTAGGAGCCTAGTCATAATTATAACATAAGCTATAACAATTAAGTAGAGAAAACTCAAAATCAACATTTTAGTTTTGCCAATGCATTTTGGCTACAATCGGTCATCTTCAGGGTAGATATATCAATTAATCACATATAACCAAGTTATATATTGTATTTAAGAAATAAAGACTGTACAATGTCATATGCAAATCAATTTCAGTCTAGTCTGGTTAACAAGAAAAAGAAAACTTAAATAAAGTTCAATGAGACTGCCAACATAGCTAAAACACATTGAGTTGGTGGCTTACACCCCCATGGCTAACTGGCTATTCAAATTTGGTTTCTGAGCCTTGATGTACATTGCCTCGAGAATGTTCTATTTGTTTTCTTTGCTATAAGAACCGATAACTTTTAACATATCACAACAGTTCATATTGCAACAGGAGTTGCACATGAGAAGGTGCTTATTGATAGTAGAATTTTTAATCCAATATTCTTTAACCCTTGTTTTACCAATATAGGTGATGTTCTGATCTATATAACAATGAAATTTATAGACGACACCTGCAACAAGCAGTCCAGGAACATGGGACTTCAACCTGCAGACAAACTGAGCCATCTTTTCCATACAAAACAAAACCCAGAGCTAGGAATCAATGTTCACGATATTTAAATAATTTTACTACTTCTCCCCAAACTCTGTGGAGCAGAGGCCTAAATAAGGAACTGCAATGACGGGACTACAATCATCATTGAGATCATTCTTCTAAGTATGATTTTGACTAGAAAACTTCTTATAGAAAAACCTATTAATGATGCCGGAAATACAGTCACGAGGGTATCCATTTAACATAAATAGCCGAGTAAGCTGTTCTAGCTTCTCATGAAAAAGCTTCAAGGAACTACAAATCAAAAAAGCTCTTGAGAGAAAACACCAAACCAAACTGTCTTTCCATTGCCTAGGGTAGAGGGCATCAAACCTAAGCATGAGACCAGTGAAGCCAGCTTTTCTAAACAGGGGCGTAGCGAGGGGGGTATCGGTATATCGGCCAATACCCCCAAATTTCCAAAGCAACATTTTTTTTCCTTTTTTCAGTTGCAATTGTGACCATTAACTAAGGAAGAGAAAGGTATCCAAATCAAAAGAATAACAATTAACAAACAAATAGAGTAATTATATGTATTATGCACTAGAAATACATTAAGGGGATATGTGGATCTCAAGCCCTTGCTTTCTGATAACAGCTAACCGATACCCCCAAAAAAAATCCTGGCTACGCCCCTGTTTCTAAACATGCTAGTTTGAATCAAACCCTTACTTGTATCAACGTCAATGTCCACAAAGGGAAGTCTTTTACTACCACCCTCAGAAGTAAACCTGATGTTCTTATGGGTAGCATTGATGGTATTAAAGAACTCTTCCTTTTTTGCCTCATTGTCGAAAATGGCAAAAGTATCAAGCTATCAGGCTATAACAAGTATAGTTGTTAGAATTGTATATTAGTGATTATATTCCAAAAAGGCCTATTCCTTGCTTATAGCCTTATGCTAGAAAAAAGTATGAGCTAGCTAGAACTTTTGAATATTAAAATTTTACATACTATGTAGATTGTAGAATGTAGTATACACTGTACAATTTGCATTTTCTAACAAATTTATATTTCCAAGCTGGTCTTATAACTCAGTAATTAATAATAAAGAGACCTTAGTAATTACATTAGACAAAGTGTACAAAAAAATCCCATCACATCACAATATATATTTTGGCTTAATTACCATCGCGATTTGTGCCCATCAGCTCGTCAAGCATTGCTCTCATCTGCTCTGTAGCAGACATTCTTGCTTATTGTTCAGATGTGTATATATTTATTCAGAGAAAATTCTTGGGTAGATTCTAGTTCTACGAAAAAAATAGGTCAACGAAACCAATTAGAGACCTTAAAAAATGCCTTGGATCATAATATTTACTGTTACCCGCGACTGATGTTGCATCATCATTTTTCCACGAAAGCATGCTTTGTACTGAAACAAAAAAATAACCACTTAGTTTCTTTTATCATGCCTACTTCGAAAAAAGCTTTTAAAAACAATTTTGATTCATTTTTAAAAAATTAGGACGTTTTAATTCTTATTGGGCAAAATGCAATACTTTTTTTATTTTACGACTCCAAAGAAATCATGGTATTGTAAATGCTAAAATCATTCATCAGGCATCGGCAGCATTACTACAGATTTTCTGGGTTGTATTGTAAGTTCTATATTAATTTTTTAGGTTCTAACTTGTAAGTCCAAGTTCTAATCCCAGAGTTTAACGTGTTATCTGAGCAGTAAAAGCGGCTTGCGAGTGGGAGCTTGAAAAGCAGCAAGCGAGCTAAAAGATTTCGCGTATATTTGTTTAAGCATAGTCATTTACACTTAACAAGTATAGGGAGGTGTGAGTCAGAGCAAACTGGCTAGCAAAACTCCCCAGCAGCCAGGCATGATATGCAGGGGGCTGTGTACATGCGGGCCCCGCTCTCAGCCGTACACCTAGTCTTGGCCGCCACAGCAGGTACACATGTAACAGTGACGAGCTGGATCGGTTCCAGGACGTTTCGCCATTCGGCATTTCGTCAACCGGCAAGTTGTCAGCCAGACAGTAGGACAACTCGGAAAATTTATAGCTGTACCCAGCCAATATTGGGACGTGTGGTAATTGTATATATACAATGTATAAATGATCATCTCAAATTTATTTAAAACGTGCACTCTTTGGAAGTAAATTTTGTAGATACGATAGGTCCTCGGGGCGGCGGCGAGCTCCGAGATTCCCTTAAAAGGTCGTCAAAGGACGGTTGAGGACGCGGACTCGATCCACTACGCTGCAACAGCTGCAACAAGAAATGTTTTACCTTACCTGCAATACAGTTGCGATACATGTACCTGTACTTTGAGCATTTCAAATACTGAGCTTTGATACGGTTGACGAAATTCCGGTTGACGAAATACCGGTTGACGAAATTCCGGTCGACGAAATTACATGTATATGCGGTTGACAAAATGTTGACAAAATTCGAGGTGTATTCAAAAATTTCTTTTCGGTGCCCTACAAAACTGAACACAAAACAACTGGAACTATGAAAGCACTGTTAGATTGTTTAACATGATTCTGTCACTTGAAATATTTACCACCAACGTCTTTGCACTTCTACCAGCGATGTACCAGACCTCTGATTCCGGAACTCACACCACCTCGCGTTCGTTTGGCGAACAGCTTGATTGCAAGTAGCTTCGATGTGCTCGACGCTGTCAAATCGAATGCCCCAAAGGTGCCTCTTCACAGATCGAAATAAGAAAAAGTCGCACAGCGACAAATCAGACGAATAGGGTGCATGTTGGAGCACTTCCCAGCTCCATTTGCTTAGGAGTTCCACGACGTTGTGCTCGCAATGTGCTCGCGCATTGTCGTGCAGCAGAATCACGCCAGATTCCAGCAGACCAGGGCGCCTTTCGTATTTCTGGGCGCAACTTCTCCTGCATAATCCACTTGTAGTAGTCTCCGCTGACGGTGGCTCCTTGTGGGACTGCCGAGTTCAGCAGGATTTCTTGGGAATCAAAAAACATGACGTGCATGATCTTCAGCGCACCCTGCTTCCTGATGGCCTTCTGAGGTCTTGGAGAATGTGCTGGAAGCCATTCGGCAGACTGGGCCTTTGTCTCAGGATCCCAGTTGTAAACCCACGGCTCGTCTCTCGCAACAATTCTCGATAGAAAATCCTCCCCTTCTCGATGGAACCGACGCAGGTAGAAGCCAGAGTTTGCTGCATCTTTTGCTCACCTGTCAGCAGGTGTGGCACCCACTTGCAGAACTTTTTCGGCAGGTGAAGACGCTCAGTCAGAATGGTGTGGACGCTTCCTACTGACCCACCAACGTCTTCTGCCAACTCTTCGCAAGTCCGTCGCCGATCATCATCCAGGAGCTCTTGCACTTTCTTCACAGCAGTCTCGTTGGTTGCAGTCATTGGCCTTCCAGAGCGATCATTGTCCTCAACGCTCTCTCTTCCCTCAGCGAACAGCCGGTACCATTTTCGAACTGTCTGCTCAGTTGGTGCACAGTTGCGAAGCACCTGCTGAAGCTCCCTAAACATATCCGGCGGTTTTTTCCTTGCAGAAACTGAAACTTCATCAAGCTTCGAATGTCTTGCTATGAAAATAATTCAGCCATGGCCAAAAAATTGAGTGGTAGCTGATTAGAAAAGGTTCGCTGCTCAAACATAGTTGCAAACTGATCCTTAAAACCCTAGGAACATTTAGGCCATAGACATAACTTGATGAAATCGCTAAAATTCTCATACACTGCAGTAGGCGCGTTGAATCGATTTATCGATTGCATAAAATACATGCAGCAAGCTTTTATGAAGATCGATGCCAATAGAAAAGACAGCAAAAGCAATTCTGCAGACACGTAGTTTTCAACACTTATTTAAATTATACAGACGTCCTAATTTGCTTTTCGCGCAAGAAACATTGTACTGCGCGGGATCGAGGTGCAAACCAATCGAATCTTTATTAATAACTGTTAAAAAAATAAAAAGGGTTCTTGTATAGACGTACTTGGACGACTTTAGTAGAGTCGTCCATAAGTAACATCACTGGTACGAGTACGATGATGTACATTGTCTATTTTGATCACACAGCAAATCTTGAATAAAGCAAACAGTGACAATCCAAAACAACTTCGCAGGCTAAACAAATGAAACAAATCGAAGCAATACTATGTAAGATAGAAATTAAATAAATATATAAAGATCTACACAAAAGATAGATAGTATATATTTGAATGCACAAGAGTGGGATACAAAATCCCCCACATATAGCTATATATAAACCTCATATTTGCGATGCACTTTCCATGGAGTGCAACGTTACGGGAAGAAGTTGCAACTATTATAGATTTGGTAGCTCCCTATATACTCGTAGACATCAGTTCAGGTACATGTAGGAGTTTAAATTGGAGTGCGCGAATCAACGCGAAAAAATGATTGAAATTTTTGCAAGGAAGTGCATAAGAAAATGTTGCAACACCAAAATCAACGCGAAATTGCTTGCCGCAAATTCATCATCACAGCAGAATTTTGCTTGCAAGTCGAGTTGTGTACAAAACTCAAGAAATTAGAATAGTATTAATCCGCAAAACTATAAATAGAAGAAAGCAGCAATTAGAGTGGGGAAAACTTAGAAAGGGGGATATTCGAGCAAGCAAGCAACTAACATGATCAGGATTATAGCACAGGTGGAAGAGGTCGTGCAGCTATAGGATTCGGCACAGTTCAAGATCCCGAATCAGTGGAGAGTAGATAAATTTATTGGTTACGTAAAAAAAGGGCCTGGGCTGCGATTGCCAAACGGTATCGCACAAACAAATTTTCAAACGGATTTGAAAACCCAAGTAGAATCTGGTAGTCACAAAGTATTTAGCTGGGTATTGAAGTACATCATATTAATATCGGAACTCGATCAGAGTGTTTCATGAAACTACACTGCCGTACAATATTTAAATAAATAAATAAAGTAAATAAATGTAAAAATAACAAAGTATTTAGCTGGGTATTGAAGTACATCATATTAATATCGGAACTCGATCAGAGTGTTTCATGAAACTACACTGCCGTACAGATATTTTGTTCTCAAAATTACAATTTAAACTGCGTAGTTATTGTTGACGCTTTATTAAAATATTTAGCTCGTAATTCCGAAAACTTTAAAAGCGATTCCAAAACCCCAAGCCTAAATTAACCTACAGAAGCACTTACAAGCTGCTGTTTTGCATCGAAAATCATTTCACAAGAAAAGCGATGTTCGCATTTCGAAAATAAACTCAGTACTTTCGGCTGTCCCTTCCAGTCGGCGATACGCTCCTGGTGCGCGCCTTGGAGGCTCCTCCGCCCCCGACGCCGCCACGGCATCCGCTCCGGCTGCTCCGGCCGCTTAGCCGACCTCCTACACCGCCAACGACGCCGCCACCAGACGCTTCGAGGGGCCGCCGACAGGAGCAGCGGCTCATGCGGCACATCGGACAGGGCGGACGCTTTGGCTCCTGCTTTGACGCGGCCGTTAGGCTCAGCTGGTGCCGCTGAGCGTCAGTGTAGCCATCCAAGAAGCTGGCCTGCATGTCCTGCATCGCTTCGTTGGCTGACACTGCTGTGTACACGTTGCTCTGGTGGGCCTGGAGATCGCAAAAAACTATTATTATAAGGGGACGCCTCCAGGTGGATTTTATACCATTTTCTCAATTGCAAAGTTTCAGCACACTTTTCGAATTTGTCTATGGCAAAACCCCATTCAGGGCTATGCGTTCTCCAGAGCACACTAGATGCACCAGCGATACGACAAATATGCGTTCCTTACTGAACTCCGGATCATTTCTTAGAAAATCGAATGTGGCGTCCTTGTACTTCAGTTGTCCATAAAGCGGGCCTGGGTACTTTGGCTTGAGAGTCAGGCCTGTTTACCAATAGAAATAATAGAAATAATCTCACCTGAATGAGCCGCTCCAGCCGGTTGACAATTTCGTAGTCGGGCACGGCCAGAGACTCCACGTCCAGGCCCAGCATGCGGCCGACCACCCGCGCAGGTCCAGCAGTTGGTGTTCGCGCCGTCTGGCCTCCTCAAGCGCCGATTTTGTGGTGCGCAGCTCGCTGCTCAAGTTGCTTAACGCGCCCTCGGCTGCGGTACTTTTGTCGCCCAACTCGCGTTGACGCGTTTCGACTTCGGATTTTAATAGAGAGATTTTCTTAGCCTGCTTCTGGCGCACCTGCTCCAGCTTCTCCATGGTGTTCTCCAGGGCCGCCAGCTCGCGGTCCTGCTCAAGAGCGGCCAACTTCAAATTGCTGCATTCGAGTAGCTGCGCTTTCAGGCTGACAATCTCTGCCCTGGCCTGCTCCAGCTGCGCCTGCGACTTCTCCAGCTGCTTCTGCAGCCGCCGGACGCGGCCGTTTTCATTGTCCCGCTCGCGCTCGACCTCCACCCGGCCGGCTGCGCGCTCCTCCAGCTGGCCGATTTTCTTGCGCAACAAATCCATGTGCAGATCGCGCGACTCCAGCTGCTCTTTGAGCGCTTTGACTTTCCTCTGCAGACTGTACACTGTACTAGCCTTGTCGTGGGCGGCGTCATCGGACAGTCGGGCCAGCTGCTGGCCCTGGCCAGCAGTGCGTCGCCCAACATGTCGAAGCCGATGTCGGCGCCGACCTGCCAGAGGACGGGTTTCCACCATAGATAATAAAAACACACAGACAATTAATTACTAAATCATGTTTTCGTAGATTCAAGAAGATTACTATCTAGAAAAAGCTGGTAGATGGATCTAAGATCGAATAGAAACGGCTTCCTTCGCGTGTTTGCAATTTGCGCATTTGAAAGCTGAATATATTAAAATATTTAATTGCATCGTGTTTCAATATCTAAAGAATAATTCCCGAGTATTTCGAGGATTCGTTATATTGATTTTGCTACTGTTTAGGTACCAAGTTGACTTCACATGGATAAAATAGGCTGTTTAACCAAGCATTAGTAGGGGCACTTCTCATGAGTCATTTACCGAGAAACAATTAAATGACTTGTTTATCCAGAACAGAAAATATTGGCTTGAATTGGGCTCGTAAAAGTTGCATAAAAAGGCCACGAGGAATCAATAAAACTATCCAACCAGCCTCACCTGATCCATCTTCATCGCCTCGGCCAGCTGCTGCATGTACTTGTAGAATTTCTGCCTGTCAGCGGCCAGGCCGTCCCTCACAACATCACCAGCCGCCAGCTCGCTCTCCATCGCCCGCAGCCGCTCGTGCATGTCGCGCAGTTCAACTTCGGCCCGCCTTGCCTGGGCCTCCCGCTCGCGACTGTTGCTGACCTGAGCCTCCAGCTGCTTGGCTGCGTTTCGTGACCGCTCCTCGTGAGCCGCAGACGCTTCCGACAGCTCCTTGTAGTCGCGGCAGAGGGCGCACACGCGCTCTTTGACAGCCTCCTCCGTAGCTGTCACGTGACTGAATTGCGTGCTCAGCGTTGAAGCCAAGGACTGGAGCAGGGAGGCCAGCTGCTGCTCACTGTCCTCTGCTCGGCGCTGCAGCTCCCGACTTGTCGAATCGACCTGCAATGGGGCAAAATGCGCATTGGAAATTCGCACAGGAGGGCTATGGCCAACCTGGCGCAACACCTTCGGCGACATATCGCCCAACAACCAACGATGAGGCAATTTTATCGTCAGACATGTACTCTCTGTGCCTTGAAGATTCCCCATGCTGCCAAATGAATGTGTTTGCGCATGGAATCAAACCAGAGGCGTTTACCATGCTGAGCTGCTCTGCGCCCAAGCTCTGCATTGACAATTCATTGCTTAGAAAATAGAATCGAAGTTAATAACTTTCTGCTTTTTGCTGGCACAAAATCAAAACTTTAGCCTCTATCCTGATGATAAAATCACAAATTTTGCTAGTCCTACAATATATACTGTAATATTGCTGCGGTAACTTAAAAAACACCACAAATATTTAAATTACACACAAAATCATTTTTAACTAAAAATTAAAATTCATCTTCAAGTAAGAGACGGCGCGTATTGATCAGGAGTCAAATTCTTAGAAACTAGTATTGCAATTGAATCGAATGAATAACTCGTACGATTATTCTTTTTCTATTTTCGATAGATTTCGATTTCGATTATTCTATTAAAGCTTCAAATACCTAGAAAGGCAGAGACAGGGAAGACGGCTGAGCTAACATCTCTAGGGAGTAAAATTTTGCATATTTTTGTGTCCCAAAACTGCATCCGTGAATATCCCAAGTAAACTATACTGTACTAACCGCGACCAACAAGCTACTGGCAGGGAGGCTATTGCACACAGGGACCCGCAGGCTCACCTTCGCCACGTGGCTGTCCTTCTCCGCCAGCTCAGCCTTGGTGGCTTCCAGCACCCGCCTGTTGGACTCCAGCCGGGCCTCCAGCAGCTCAACTTGTCTGGCCAGATCGTCTCGTTCAGCTGTGAGCTTCTCAGTGCCCGTGCGGAACTCCGACTGGTGCGTCTGATAGGCGGCCGCAGCCGGTGCTCGCGGTTCACCTCCGCCAGCAGGCGCTGAATTGTCTCCCGGTTGGCCCGCGCCTCCGCCTCGTGAGCCGCCAGCTGCTCCTCCTGGCTGCGCGACCGGGCGCGGAGAGTCGCCGCCTCCTTACAATTCGAGAAAAACATTGGGATGAGAGTTTCAATCTTTTGCTGACTACTTACTAGTAGAACTACCAATTCAAAGCGAAATTTTTTCAAATGCCTCGATCTTGGTTGTTGGGACAACAAGGTCTTTATTTTTCGTAGTACAAAAGATCCCATATACTATAAAAATGCTTTGTCTGTGTGTGACGATCTATCTATGTGATCGATTAGAGAAAAAACGGCTCAACCGATCTTCTTCGAACTTGCACTGTTCGATCAGAAATTATAATACCTATATTTGATATTGATCTGATGCTAATGCAGTACTTAACGAAATAAACACTCAAATATAGATTTTTAATGCAACATTATGAATTTATGAATTGCTTATGAATATGCAAGTTTTTATTGGCCGATCTTGCTCGAGCCGCGAGTTCATTTCACCACTTCAACTGAAAATATCCTTTATTAAAAGTACACCAAGTACTCACCTGAGCCAGACTCGAGGCCCGGTTGATGAGGGTGTCCAGACTGGCCGACTCGCTGACCTCCAGATGGTAGGCCAAGTTGGCCGCGAACTCCGTCAGGCGGCGCTCCGCGCTCGATCGTCCGGCGTCTCGGACATCCCGGTCGGCCAGTTTAGCCTCAAGGTCGCGAGTTCGATCCTGGGCTCGCCGAAGCTGCTCTTGCAATTCGAATACGGCCTGACCGCTGCGGCTTTTCACTTCCTCGTAAGAGCCGCGCGTCGCCTCGCAACAGTCAATCTGGCGCGAGAGCTCCGCGTTCAACGCCAGCTGGCGCGCGTTGTCCTCGCGAAGCCGGTCAGCCTCGGCCCGGTGCCGCTGCGCTGACTCCAGCGCCGAGTCCAATTCCAGCTGCTTCTCACGTAGCTTCGCCTGTAGGCCGTCGACTTTGACGCGCAGCGCGGCGACTTCGCTGCGCGCCGACGGGCAGGCCGTGATGCCACAGTGGCCGTGCTCCAGAAGTGCGGACGTGGCGCCGACGCCGTTGACGGCGGCGGATGCTGCCCAGACGCCGCTGCCTCCTGCCGGGTCGCGACTGGAAGAATTTTAAGAAACTTAATTACAGTATGTTCAATTCAGTACTACAAAGAGCGCTATAAATAGCCTTACTTAGTCAGTTCTCGAATTACTTCATCGCGTCGTCTCAGTTCCTCTCTTTGGCTTCTTAGTTGATCTTGAAGCTAAAATTGATGCAAAATGGGGCTGAACTAAGATTTTAAATAGAAAAATTGTATGAATATGCCTAACAGTCTAACACAACTCTATAGCTTCTGATGAATAATCTTTGAATTTTTTAATGTTTATAAACTCATATTCTTGCGATGTATACTTTATTAAATAAAAATTTCCTTGATTACACTTTATAACTCAGACAGTGAAATGAGTAGAAAAAATGTTCTAAAAACAATACAATATGATTTTTCAAAATTACATGCATAAAAGATAGACGTGCTAAGACAACAAATTCAGTATTGTGTTGTGAAAAATCCTGTGGCAGATATAAGTAAATCCTTTTCTACTTTTTACAGGATTGACATGTGTAAAGTCTGGTGCAGTAATTATTTTTTGCTATATTTATGAAATATTATGAGCACTTATGACATGTCAATTTTATTTTGATAGGAAACTTCAAGAATTACTAGAATTTCATAATTTACGTTTTATTATTTTTTAAAAAAATTACTTGTCTAGGCTCTAGATACTGAAAAGTTTGCTTGTTAAATATGCGATGCCTTACTAAAATAAAAAATATCGATCGTGTATAGACGAGTCACGCAATTAAATATCGTAGCTTTAATCGCGTTTAAATTATGAAATTATTGAAATCTTAATGGTTTGTTATTGTTACACAGGCTTAATTATTTACCTCATACATTTGACGAGCTTTTGTTGCTGAATCACCGGCTTCATCATCGAATTTCCAAACTTCTCTTGGCTTAGGCCGGTGAATACTTGGAAGTCCATCGACTTCTGCGCTAGTGTATGTCGCCATAGACGAGATCAAGATGACTGATTTGATTTAATAACAAGGACGGTGAGTTCCAAAACAATCACAATATCTAAATCTCTAACTGAATTCCTCAGTAATCAGCGTTTGTGTACTAAACTGAAAAAATGCAGCTGTCAGCTTGTGTGGTTGCCATAGTAGCAGATACAAAATCATCTATTTCTGATTTATATATTTATTTGACGCTTTAATTATTAAACACCAGAAATTATTTAATTCGTACTAGTAAATATACAACAACTATTTTGTTATAACTTAGTGTTTTTTATCGTTGACGGCAAATTGTACGAATCAATGGAGTACAGGATGGCCCACGTAATGCACCTGATTTAAAGTAAAACGTCAATAACTTTTGTCCTTTGCAACCAATGTTGACAAAATATTAACACCAGCACTCACTCACACACACAAATCATAGTGAATGCGGTGCATGCCTGCAGCTTGCTTTTTTCACATTCGACTTCGGACCTCCTCTTTTGTATGTGTGTGTGTGAGTGTGTGCTTGCGTGCGTAAATTCTGCAAATATAATGCTATACTTGTGGCAACGTTGTATTAAAAATTTGTCAACATTGTTTGAAAATGACAAAAGTTATTAACGTACTCAGCAAAATCAAATCAGATATGAATATACATTGTATATAAGTTGCAGTCATGTGGGGGGGGGGACCAAGAAAATAGTTTAGCATAATAGTTGCAAAGACCTGTTTGCTACATTTTTTTTACAGAGAGTTCACCGAGTCAACGTGTTTTAATTGATATTTTCTTTCTTACAGAAGAAAACTCTGTCATATGCTAAAGAAGACTCGGCGTTAACTATTAGGAAGGCAATTAAAACGACTAATAGATCTTCAACAGCAGTTTTATTGATTGTAATTATGTAAGATTTGGGCTTAAAAATATACATATATTTATAAGTCCCATTTGCCCAATTAACCTGCAATACTATTGATTGTCACACCGTACCATTACTATCAAGTCACCCCTGCCAAACTATAGTCAAACTAAGCTTTCGTTTCCAAAAACGTGACTATCTCTCCTTTCTCTCTCCACTATCTCTCTCCTATTCCGCCAGTGTATTATTTTTATCGTTACGCTCGCATATAAAATACAAAAATATCGTCATTATGCTTTAGGTTGTTTTTGAAGTTGATGACCATGCACAGTTTTGCAACTGGTTGTGCTATGCTATTTACGCACTTGTTCAAATTCAAGAATATGCTAATCTATGGTAAAGTCTCCATTTCTAGATTTTGTAAGCCGCGAATTGCCCAGTCCCCAATAGTATTGCATGCATGAATATCGCATTACAAATATCATAGCTAGTCAAAGACAAGGCGCACACGAGGAAGCCACCAAGTTACACTATCAATTTTGCGAGGTGACCTCATTTTGCCCCATGACTACATGGACTTCGTGAGGGCAATACGCGACAAGCTGAAAGGTGGGAAACGCCATGACGGAATTCATTGCAAGACCGAGGGGCCCAGGCGGTTCCGTAGACTTCGATCTCAAAGCTCGACCGGCTCGACTGACGCCCGGAAGATCTTCGAGGCGGCGGCGAATTCGTCCAGCGGTGTCGTCATAGCCGAAATTAGCGGAGACTCAACCAGTTCTACGATCCCTCAGGACAGGAAACTCGACCTGACGGCCTGTGTCAGTGATCGAGAGCAAGGTGGCATCACTGGTCCCAAGCACACGCAGCGCTGCTTTGAGATAATTTACTGCATGCTGTTTAGCCGAAGCTCGGCCGACCATCTTCTGAGACCAGCGTTGACCAGCGCCATAGTTGACTTGCTGTTGCGACAGCAGGTCTCACTGCCCGAGATGGTGACAAGTGTCGAGGCTGCGGGAGACTTGACAGGGAGCCAGCTGAAAGCTGCTAATGAGGTGAGCAGAACTGTGTACTTGTATAAAGCACTGTGGTGGCTTGTGCATTGCAATTTTCTCTTCCACTATACAAAAAATGGTTTGTGTCTATCTATTCTATATCAGTGTGACTGATTTCAGGAAAAAATCTACCAAAGTTGTCTCGAGCAGATTTGCCTGGCTGTAATTTTCCTTGTCTTGAGGAAACCAGATCTTCTCTGTTCTCTCTATTGTTTCTTTGTGAACATAGCAGGTATGGCTGCTAAACATGACAAATGCATGCTAAACATACGGCATGATAAACAAGTACATGTATGACAAACTTCAGTAATTCTCCTATGCTATGATCGATCTCCATTCTTATCTCGGCGAAGCAAACATTTTTTAATTAAATTAGATCTTCTCAAAAGTCTTCTAGAATTGCCCAACGTTTCTCGCTGATTCATTCACCAGTAGGTGAATGTAGGTGAATAGGTGTAGCTTCTTTTATTTTGAGACAAAATTGTAGCAGATTCAACGTCTTATGTTGCAGTGATTTTTTGCCTCTTCTTAGAAGTACTCGTATTTTTATCTGGAAGCAAAATCGGTAGGTACCAAGTGTGCTGTATCCAGTTAACGAAAATAAGTATTTGCTCTTTTGTTTCGTTTTGGTTACAGCGATACGCTCGTAACAGCCAAAAATTCGAGTAGCACTACGCATTGACCATGAGCTGCAATTTCTTCTCTGTTGATGTTGTTGAACCAGGTGTACAATGTCGAGTCCTTGGAGAAACGAACTCCATCGTCCATGACGCAGCTGACCATCTACAGTGGAATGATCAACACCTGCTGCCACCAGTTGAGCAGCAACATTAACAATTCCACCAACAATGCGCCCCAAGAGCTTCCAACGTCAATAACAACATCAAACTTGGCAACCACAACAGTCACCGAGTATGACAGGCTGGAAGGTCGGGCAACAACCCAGGCGACGGGCGACTCCACATCCAGCCAGTTCGAGATCCGACAAGGTCGGCCCTATCGTCGCAGTGACGTCGGTTGCCAGCGACACTGTCAACCCAGCGCTGCTGCGGCCGGGTCGGCAACAACAATGACTGCCACTCGGACGGTGACTGTAACGCCGACCTCCTCTACTTCGGCCGCATCGGTGTCATCGGCTTCCGAGTCTGAGTCGTGCAGCTTAACCTCGGCAGGCAGTCAGCTAAGTGACAGCTGCAGACCGAGAAGCTGCTCAACTGAGCAACAGAGCCAGTCAAATCGTCGGCGGGCGGACAGCGGCACCTCATTTAGAATGCGCGACGATGAAGACTATGATGAAGCAGCGGCCGGCTCCGATGGGGAAAATCGCAGGCGCCGACAAAAATCGAAGACGCGGCGATCCTCGTCGCAGCATCTGCGCCGGCAGCAGCAGAAGGAGAGGCGTAGAAGGGCGGGTCGAGAGTCTCGCCTGTCGCACGGTTCTCGCGTCAGCCGCCAGACATTTATGGAAGATGAAGACGATGGAGCTGGGAGCCCTACCAGCAGGGATGATCGCAGAGGATCGCGCGACCTTCTCCGTCGGCAAAGTGAACTTTCAATGCCCAGAGCAAGCGAGCCTGTTGGGTCGCGGGACTCCAGCCTTCGTCGCCGACGCGATTCGCGACCAAACGCAGGCCGAAAATCTCGGCATCGCTCCAGCCGGCGCAACTCCGACCGTGACAGCCCATCGGAAACTGGGAGCCTCTCGCCTGCCCGTGAGGAGACTGGGGTGATGCCAGCGCAGAGCTACCAACAGCCGCCAATGCAGCAGCCGCCGCCAGATCAATATGCGTATCCGAATCAGCAGCAGATGCCCCAACAGCAGCAGGTGCCCCTGCCCAGAGCTTGGCGCGCCTTCTCTGAAAGCAGCTCAGGCAGCTCCGATGAGGAGGAAGAGGAGGAGTGCCACCTGTGCGAGCTGGCCGACATGCGTGGCGCTGTTTGGCGCATGAGCGGCGCGGCCATGGTGGACCCATACCAGCAGGGCAGCATTCAGCGGACCATGGCGCCCGTACCGCCTCCACCGGCGAAGAAACGGCGCCGACGCCATCGCAAGCGGCAGTCTAAAGCGGGTCCCGTTGCTCCAATGGCACCGCCGCCACAGCAGCCGCAGACAATGCCAATGCCCATCCAGATGCCGATTCAACCGGCTCCGCCAAGATGCTGCCGCGTGATTGACATAAAAATTGATCGCTGTCGCAAGAAGAAAGATACCTGCCGTTGTTGCTATTGCAAACCTGACCCGTGCTGCAAGCCTGACCCGTGCTGTAAGCCTGACCCGTGCTGCAAGCCTGACCCGTGCTGCAAGCCTGACCCGTGCTGTAAGCCTGACCCGTGCTGCAAGCCTGACCCGTGCTGCAAGCCTGACCCGTGCTGCAAGCCTGACCCGTGCTGCAAGCCTGACCCGTGCTGCAAGCCTGACCCGTGCTGTAAGCCTGACCCGTGCTGCAAGCCTGACCCGTGCTGCAAGCCTGACCCATGCTGCAAAGATGCCTGCAATCAATGCAGCTGCCAGGCGCCACATCCAAGGACTGCCGATCAGCAAGGCACATCCGGTTGCTGCGGCAGCATCTGCGGTGGCGGCGGCGGTGGCGGTGCTTGTGGCGGCGGCGGATTCGGAGCGACTGGCACTGCTTGCTGCAGCAGCAGTAGTGGTAGCTGCCCTGAGCACTGCCTGCTGGAGTTCGACATGCCTTGCAGATCTGACTGCGGCTGCTGCGGCAGCGGCGGTGGTGGAGATGCCGGCTGTGGCGCATCCTTTTCAGATCGGCAGAGTCGAGGTAGTCGACGCAGGACGCGACACCGCCGCGGCGGCCGACGAAGACATGGAAGCTCATCTGCCTGGCAGCAAAGAGGTGAGCTCACTTTAATTGTTCATACATAATATTCCGACCTGAGCACAAAATGTAGTGTAGTGTATTGCTGCTCATTATCTATCTGACACCAGCAATGCATCTTCATACGCTGCATCAAAAAATATTGATATTGACTTTGTGTGCATTTTCTGCAAAAATAGGCTTAAATAGGCTTAAAAGAAGGTGACGTCTTTCAAATTTATAAGGTGCAGAATAAGCAACTGCCCCGTGCAATTGAGTTGCCTTGATCTATCAATAATGTCCGAAAGGTCATCTCTTCGTAAGCTCTGCATAAATTGGCTAGGCCCAATTGCTTTATTAAAAACAACTAGCTGCAGAAGTGCCAAGCAGCGCCATTTGCTGTATATGCATACCACAGTCGTAATTCTCTCTGCAGATGGCAGAAGCCACCCTACCTGTCAGTGCTGTGTCCGGTGCACCACTACTCGAGGAGGCTCCAGTAGTGGCAAGCGACATCGCAGCACTTCATCGCGGTGCTGCTGCTGCCGCCGCTGCATAGATGACGGAGCTGCCGGATCCGACTGCCAGCTGTCGCGATGGGAGCCAGCAGATGCTGATCGCCGGGGCGCTGCAGGGGCTTTTGGCAGCAGTGCTGACGAAGGAGCAACGCCGGAGTCAACTTCTGAGGCAACCGGTGACTCCCGCGACTATCGGAGCACTCGAGATTACAAGGAAAGCCGGGACACCCGCGATCTCCCGGCGGGCCGGGACACCCTCGATTTTCCGGCGGGCCGGGACACCCGCGATTATCCGGCGGGCCGGGACACCCGCGATTTTCCGGCGGGCCGGGACACCCGCGATTATCCGGCGGGCCGGGACACCCGCGATTATCTGGCGGGCCGGGACACCCGCGATTATCCCGCAGGCCGGGACACCCGCGATTATCCGGCGGGCCGGGACACCCGCGATTATCCGGCGGGCCGGGACACCCGCGATTATCCCGCAGGCCGGGACACCCGCGATTATCCGGCGGGCCGGGACACCCGCGATTTTCCGGCGGGCCGGGACACCAGAAACTACCGAGAAACACGAGATACCCGGCCCCAATCAGAAAACCGGAGCACACGAAATTTTCGAGAGAACCAGGACCTTCGGGCGACACCAACTATCCAGGAAGAAAGACAACAATTCCAGCCACCATCGCAAGTGCTGGCTCCGCTGTCGATTGGCCCGCAGACGCTCGGCCCGCAGACGCTCGGCCCGCAATCACAGGCTTCTCAAACACGAGCTCCGCAATCTGTGGCTCCACTAACAGTTGGTCCGCAAACGCTGGATCCGCAATCGATGGCTTCCAAAACACAGGGACCAGAATCATTGGCCTCACTATTTTTGGGACCACAAACACTTGGTCCTCGAACTCTTGGCCCTCAAACTTTGGGTCCGCAGACGTTGGATTCGCAGACGCTGGGTCCGCAGACGCTGGGTCCGCAGACGCTGGGTCCGCAGACGTTGGGTCCGCAGATGCTGGGTCCGCAGACGCTGGGTCCGCAGACGCTGGGTCCGCAGACGCTGGGTCCGCAGACGCTGGGTCCGCAGACGCTGGGTCCGCAGACGCTGGGTCCGCAGACGCTGGGTCCGCAGACGCTGGGTCCGCAGACGCTGGGTCCGCAGACGCTGGGTCCGCAGACGCTGGGTCCACAGACGCTGGGTCCGCAGTCTTTGGCTTCGGAATCAATGGTTCAGCCATCAGAAGCGACAAATCCACCAACAAAATCCTATAGGTCAGGAGCAATAACGATTTAATTAATTAACTTATATTCCGCAGTAACAGCTAAAATAAGCACAAGAAATGGTAACCAAAAAATTGTCGTTACCGCACCAGGCGCTGCCGAGCTTCAATCTGCTGCCAGTCGCAGAGGCCGGAGGAGGCGCGAGAGCTACACCTTCGAGAGTCGCGGCCGACTGCTGCCACTGCCACCACTTTGAGGGCGACAGACCTTGGCACGGAGATGTCCGGTCCCAGCCAGGTGTCGCAGTGGCGCACAATATCACGCGCTGCGGAGTCCAACTTTGACGGGCCGCAAGAGTGGCAAGCGGACGGCTCAGTATCGGAGTTTGGCACCAGCCGATCGACCCATTTGACAAGCAGCGATGCTGGCCTGCAGCGGCCGACTGTGGCGCGGCAGCCGGACGACCCGGCGCTGGTTGGCTACGCGCGGGAGACCTGGGCGCCGCCGCAGTTGGCGGCCGAGCAGAAGGGCGAATCGTCAGCATGGCAGCGAACCGACCCGATTTCGGATGATCTGGCAGGACGCAGCGAGCTGTCCTTGAATCCGAGCGGTGGGTCCGACGGATATCTGCATCTGATTTAATCCGTTTTCACCTTTCAGTTCGATGCAAAAACCCACCAACACTTTTCGGGTTTTGCTGTGTTCCTGTTTCCTTAGCTTTGTTCCTCTCTCCTTCACAACTCCGCATCTAGAGATCCGCAGCACTGGTGTGAGAGCCTTCCTCCAAGGCCCAATTCCATAAGAGACTAATAACTGGAAAATCTACCAGCTACCAGCTACAATTGGTTTTTATCAGTCTGAGAATACCTGTCCCTCAACGTGTTCTGATTGGTCGGGAACGGCTCTTAAAGAGCGGACAAAACTAGCAAATCTTGGATGTAGTGGAACTCTTGCCAATATTCCCAATGTTTTTATCAGATTCGAGCGTCTGGCGGGCAGGAGACGCGTTGTCTGCAAATTTAAACACTTTTGAAACGATACCAAATTTGTCAATCTATGTATGATGAGCATGCAGAGAAAACCCGATCAATATTGTGGTTGTGCATGTCGCATTGTCAGAGCTACATGAAATTCGATTTTTAAGGGCTGATAAAAATCAGTGATAGCTGGTAACTGGTAGCTCCATCTTTCCAATGCATTTTTGCTCAAATTTTGAGGGCAAATGCTTAGTCTGCATATAAGCACTCAGCAACAGGTAAAGTTTCCACCCCGAAAACACTGGTCATGAAGTGACAGCTTTAATCCAACTCCATAACTCTCCACTCTCTCCTCACCAGGTTAAGCCAGGGTCTTGTGACGCCAATTGGCATCACCCACAGTTGAGAAGAGAACCGCAAGCGTGGTGTGAATTTCGTCACTCGTGGCTGAGATCTGTGAAAAGTGTACCACTGGTTTCTGGGTGGAAACTTGAAACTTGAATGTTGCTGAGTGCATTGCTATGAAGGAAATTCAATTTAGACTATTGAGAATAAGTAGTCGAATAAAGATTTGAATCATAAAATCTCTCTCATAGCCCGAAAAATGCCGCCATAAAAAATGTCAGCACAGAAGAAGCGTCTGTGCACAGTTTAGTGGTGGGAGAGGACGGCGTGCGGCAATGGCTGACTGACAAGGGCAAAACAAGCCAGAAACCGCTCTCGGTCTACCTGCGCGAGGTTCGACCACCACTTTCTGTGTGTCACAAACTGGCGCATTAGTTAAAGTAACCAGTCTGATAAATCGATTTGATAGGTGTTATGGAATTGTGTTCAAGCTTTATTCGGGCTTGCTAGGTAGTCCGCACAGCTCTCTGCATAGCTCGCTGTCTCTGCGATAAGTGCGAAAATCGTACATCCGAAAATATCCTAGTATCACTGCGTTGAGATACTCGCGCTTATCGCGCCTTCAAACCCGCTAGGCCAGCACGCACGTGTTCGTCTCGCACTAATAAAAGCACGATATTGTGGAGATCAGAGAAATTTATGAGAACTTAATCACTGAATGTATTGAATCTTCGAGTAAGAGCAGTATTTTCAGCCTAAAATGTTAAAATATTTTCAGTGGTACAGCCGGGCCACAGTCTGGTAGACGAGGCGCAGTTCCTGGACCCCGCCAGTCCTTCGGTGGCCCGCACAGGCGAGCGCAGTCCCCTGTCTGAGCAGTCCAGCTGCACCGCCATCTCCCTGCCGCTCTGCCAGCAGCACCAAGGCCGCATGACCGACTGTTTCGTTGATTTCGAGTGTCCTGCATGCCGCTGCATTGCCCTCTTCGAACAGCTGATCCGCTGCGAACTGCAGCTGCTGGAGTCTGAGCAGCAGAGTCGCGACTGTAGCATTGGAAACTTCGAGCATTGCCTCCGGCTCACGCGCTGTCTCATCAGATTTACGTGCGCCAATGAGCATTGAATTGGCGTGGACTCAGATGATTGAGTCTTGGGTTGGGATCATTGATCTGAGCGGTGCCTGTATGCCACAGCATTTTTGCAAGTGACACACAAAGCTTGCATCCAGAACGGCCTTGGTTTTTATGCACCTGGCACATTGACTGCGCTTTCGTGACTGGGGACAGCAGGCCAGGTCACGCTGCCGTTCAGTTAACCCCCCGGTCTCCTGTATTGCCTTCTTTCACTGCCTTGTCTCATCATTTTCTTTCGCTGTAGCAGTCTATGCTAACCTATAGGGTGAGAAATTCAGTCAGTGTGCGAACCCAAGCTATTTCACTCTAATGCGGTTGGCCACCAATACTTATAATGCCTTTCGATTCAATCCACGGGAGGGATTGAGAACACATTTCTTTCCCATTGTTTTTCGCTACCTTTGTTTGACTCGACTCGTTCTACTTTGTCTTGCGTGTGTTTTTCATCCATGCAGGGGAATCGGCTGGACCAGCTGCTGCCCCAGAAATGTCCACCATCTCTTCAACTTCCTGACAATTTCCGTATTAGCCTTTTATTGTTTACCTTAGTTTCCGCCTAGAGACCTTGCGAACCTCTTTTTCCTAATACTTTCTGTCCACAATAATGCAATACATAAGGAAGAAAATCTCATGGACCCATGTATTTTTAGAAACTTTAACGAGCGCTTTGGTAAAAGAGGATCGGACTGATCGTTCCCTGTGTTTATAAATGCTTATTATGTTTATATTTACGAAGTAGTTTACTGAATAGCATACTGAATGAAAATTGTCAACGCTCCTCCAACAAGCGTTTAGCCGTAGGCTTCGGTTTCCAAGTCTTTTTTTCAGAAGACTGGTAGATGCAGATGCATTGCATTCAAAAGCTGCCGATGCATCGAATACTTCTGAAACCATTCACCACGCGTCCTTCAGTAGGATGAGCACTTTTGGTTAGAGTGGCTGGTGGACTGCATTCAAAGCACCGCCATCGACACACGAAACAAACGGGTCTGGAGGTGACTGGAGTCTACCCGTGCTAAGATTGTTTAAGAAGCTCACTTTACATGTACTTCTACGCTGCCTAAGCACATGGATTGAGAAGTTGGTCTCCAGCTCTATCTCTTAATTTTTTGTGACCAAAGAGGCTCTCAAAAGGATTTCAAAGGTGTTATAGGTAGAGATCTGCGTCCTTGCCTAGTTTTCTTCGCCTAAAAACAAATCTGATTCTCCGAAAAGAATTTTACCTACCGGTACATGAGAGACAGTAGTACATGCAATATGGAAAATTTTGGTCTCTTAATTAGCAGAATTAGCACTAAACTAATACGTTTCGCATTTATTAGTAAAATAATAATGGGCAGATGTGCAACCGACAGCTCAGCCGCAGCTATTGCGCGGCGCATCTGAAGGCTGCGTACGGCTGTTCAGTCCAAGGACTGGGGGGTCGCCACGCACACCCTCAATTACCAAAGCTAATGCTGGCACCCATTTTACAGCTGGGTGAACTGAAGCAATGCAGAATAAGGTGTCTTGCTCAAGAACACAAATAGTTCCGAGTGGGTGAAGAATCGAACCCCTGACCTTTCAGCCGTGAGTCCGAAGCTGCAACCACTAAGCCACTTGTAAAATCACTTTTAAATACGTCCAGTGGAAGGATGAAACGCAAACGATTACAATTGCAATGACAATAGCAAAAAGCCTGCTGCTGATAGACGCGCAGGGCTGTGGCTCGTATTGCAGTCTTAATCTTTAAAATCATTGCGAAATCAGTGCGCAGATACGTTGCTGACAAATAACTCGTACCTAGTGTCGATATTGGAAAGGTATAAAAATTTTTAAAAAATTTTAAAACTGTGCACAAAAAAACTCGTAAAGAGTGGGCCTTCAAAATCATTGCGCAATCATAAATGAATAAAACATCTTTACGCTATCAAAATTTCTACCAAAGCTTACTTCGAAGCAAGATAAGCACCAGAATGTGCTTAGCCGAGTGGGGGAAAAAGAAGCAAATAAGAATTTTTTGCGGTTATTTAAGTTGCTTTTTTAAACTGATTTGAGAAAACGCGCGGTCACCTAACTAAGAAACTAAAGTAAGCACGCATCAATGAAGGGTGCTGGTAATAACTTTTTGGCAAGACAGCCGTGAACCCTTTGCTGATAGGTCTTGGCTCTTACTTTGTCACTTGTTTCCATCATCCGTCAAATCTTATCAAGTTCCTTCCTAACCCAAATAACCCTAGCACTCAGCCTTCTCCTCCAGCGATGCAGTTGCCGCATGCCGCAGCGACTCCGCCTTGACGCTGTCCTCATCGTCGCATGGTCGACGCTTTGTCGCAGAGGCCAATATCGGCGTACGCTGCTGGAGGTGAGGCTGCTGCACCCTGGCAGTGGGAAAGTCCTCGTCGTCATTCGCGTGATCCTCATTGAGGGCGGCCGCAGCCTCCTGCTCAACCAGCAGCTGCAACGGCTTGGCGTAGGCCAGCTCGTAGACCCAGGCGCCCAGAACGGCCCCGACGTACGGGCCCACCAGCGGCACCAAGAAGTAGAAGGAGCGCGAGCTGAGCACCTCCGGCCCGTAGCCGAGAGCCAGAGTTGCCAGGCGCGGTGCGAAGTCGCGCGCCGGATTCAGACAAGTGCCGGACACGATCACCTCGGAGATGATGAGGCCCATGATCACTAGCCCGATGAGCAGAGGCTGCAGAGCCGGTGGCGTGTTCAGGTTGTTGGGATCCGTGATGGCTCTGACGGCCAGCAGCAGCAGGGAGGTGCCCACCACCTGGTCGGCGAAGGCCACTCCGTTGTTGATGGCCGGATTCGGCAAAGTAAAGAAGGTTCCCGCTGTGCCGTTCGGGCCAAAGGCCACCAGCTGGCCGCCGTTCAGATTGTTGAAGATCTGAAAGTAGAGCAGATTGACGACCATGGCGCCCAGGAACCCGCCAAGGTATTGCGCCCACTGGTACAGCAGCAGGTGTTTAAAGCTCATCTTTCGCAGGGTAAACATGGCGAATGAGACCGCAGGATTGATGTGCCACCGGAGAGGCGCAGGCTGACCATGATCCCCGTCATGGCACCGAGTCCGTTGCCGATGCCCACCGCGGGCACGAAATTCTTGATGCCACCGCGCTGGGTGATGGTGGCCAAGCCGCAGCCCAAGTCCACAATAATGACCAGCACTACTGTGCCGATCAGCTCCGACAGGAACAGCTGCGATGGCCGGTGCCGCAGCACCAGGCGCGACTCGACCCGCGACCAGGTCAAGCGTCTTCGATCTTCGGCAGGCATTCCTCCGCTTCTGGTTTCTTCTTCGTGTGTCAATCTGAATAGTTGAAGGACGCAATGGGCGCAATGTACGAGCCAGCCTCAGGGCGCAATGTACGAGCCAGCCTCAGTTCCCCGCGTACTTCCAGCTGCAGTGGGGGGGGGGCAAAAGGAAAGCAGGATTTGGGAAGCCATTGAGCATGCTACAATGCCTCCTCAGTCCCAAGGAAAGAAAAATGCATTTGAGGAGCATGAAGTACATTTCAAACTGGCCAGGAACAGGACAGGTGCAGATACCTGTTTGTACTCAGATCTTGAAAGCTGGTTTAACCGGTTCTCAGCTCTGGATGCCAGAACCGGTTCGAGGAATTATGGATAGGAATTTTTAGACACGCCAGCAAGAATAGCGATGTGCTTCTCACAGCCTACTGGCAATGTGTTGCATGGATGTGTCAAATGCAACACATGAAGTGTGTCAAATGTTAAGGGGGCAGTGGCGAAACAGTTAAGCAAGCACTCTACCTACCCTTACTATAGAGACTGCAGGGTTACGCCGTGTTACGCTTGTGCTACGCAGACAGTATAATGCTGAGCACAGGTCACTTTTGATCGCTGTTAAATTAACAGATTGTTGTTGAGCTGCCTGCATTAATTTCGAAGATTGGCTTTCATAATTTCACTATTATCACCTGATAAGGACTTAAAAAAGATAGGAGCGAATACAGAGGCCGAGAAAGAGCGACAGAAAGCGTACTCTATCCTAATGACATTTTACTGGAGGGAGGGGAGGCTCTGCAGAGTGGAGACGAAAAGGTGGAGGGGAGGCGGGCAGAACAGAAAGCAATTTTTTAAGCGGGAACGAATGGGAAGAATGGAGAATGCGCCTTCAGCTGCTTCCATTCCAGTTATATCCAGTTTTGCTAGGCAGAGCTCCATGAGGATCTAGAGCATTAGGGCTGATGAGAGATAAAAGACTCCTGAGGTTGGCAGAAAGAATTCCGAGATTCCTTGGTCATAAAACAGTAAAACACTTAAACGATTTTCTTTCCTTGTAGACGCTGGCCAACCCAATACTGAGTCTCTGAGAGGTGAAAGCTGAAGCCAATAAAAACAAATTCGAGTCCTGTAAAGCTGCTGCCAGCTGTGGCTGGTGCCTATTTTGCTCTATTTGCTTGTTTTATTACTTGAAAAATACTAGAATTTTTATTTCTCACAAACTTGCAAACCTTTGATATTTTGATATTTGAATTTTTTAACGTCAGCAACCATGACGCTAAGACCGACACGGGAAGTAATGGAATACTTGTAGTTAAGAAGTATTGATTTCATGGCAGCTAAGCCTTCTTTCATTAACTACTAGAGAGGGCCTGTCAACTTAAGCATATAAAGTGGAGCCCGAGTAATCATGGTACACAAATGATACATCATTTTGCTCACAGTGACACAAAGAAGTTGGGTTTGGCAAAAGAGCGACAAAAGTTGGACTTTGGGATAGAGGCGAACAAGCAAGGGCATAATTAGGGACTCCCCTCTATGAGCCTAAGTTGTCATAATTGTTAATAAAGTAATGAATATTAAAAAATACTCGTTTGACATTTTACGAAATTTCTAAGTGTGAACAACGAACTACTTTTGTTCAGTAATATATTTGATTTCAAAATTTAAATCGTTTTAATCATGACAATTTATTATTTAACCACATAAAACCACAACTTTCTAAAAACACATGGCACATGGAACTCTACGCCTCAAGTCTGCGCAACATTCTGCATATTGCAAAATTTATTTTAAACACAAATTTCTACGTGTACAAAGCAAAGGAGATGCGTACACACATTTTAATAATACACTATTAAAAACTGGCTCCGTCAACAAAATCTTTTCGCAATTATAAGTTATTAATAGCCTCTTAGTCATAATAAAAAGTGTATTAGTATTTTGATTTGAAGAGCTTGAACCTCATAAACTTGGCATGTTTTAATTTGATTATGCAGTCCTCTATTCGGTCAAAGTTTTTGGCGTCTCTAACCTGATCTGAACCGAATTTTCCCCAGCACGGCCGTGGCTTAATCCATCTGCTTGGCCCTTCGCCTCTCCTGCCGCACCTGAGCGGCCAGGTCGAAGAAGAGGTTTCTGCCCAAAGCATCCGAGGCGCACAGCAGGCCGCCCACAAGGCCGCCGACAAAGCCGCAGCTGGCAACGTCTTGGCCGGAGCACAGGAGACCGGGCACGCCAATGTCGGGGCGGAGGCGGGCGCAGCCATCGGCAGAGGTGCGGGCGAGTCCATGGTCAAGGCCGTAGATTTCGCCGCGGCGCGAGCCGATGTAGAAGTTATTAGTCACGGGAGAGCCAACCTCAAAGGCCTCAACCTCCAGATCAGCCAGCTGCGGGAAGATGGCCTTAGTCTGCTCCCACAGGCGGCGACCGATGGCGCCTTTCAGACCCTCATAGTCAGCACCGCGGTGCTTCACTCTCGCGTCGGACCAGTCAGCGAACCAGTCCCAGTTGGTGAGCGTCACCAGGGCACAGGTGAGACGGTCCAGAGCCGCCCGCTTCGCCCACGTCGGGTCCTTCAGCGAGGGAAATGACACAAACATCAGCGGGGCATCTGAGGCAGCGGCCTCCTGCGGGTCCAAGGCCAGGTACTCGGACACGGACTTGTCCAGGTTGGGATCAGTGAATCGCCACACATTTTGACGGCGCAGGCCGAGCGACTCGACTGGCCGATCGGTGGGCAGCTTGAGGCCGACAAACACCGACATGGCGGCCACTCCAATCGGCATGTCATTCAGAAGTCCGGGAAGGCGGCCCGCGGAAATGCCAGGCGGCATGATGGCTGCCGTGTTGTTTAGCCCGACTGCCGATATCACCAGCGGTGCACGGACCTCCGATTTGCCGTTGACAACGACGCCCTCGATAGCACCGGTGCTTGGGTTGCCCAGCAACTGGGTGACGCGCGCCCGAACGAGGACCTCGCCACCTGTGCGGCGAATGACTGGCAGGATGGTGTAGGCGATCTCGCTGGCACCGCCTACAGGGTAGAACGCACCGGCACCTTGGAAATGATTGAATAGCCAGGCCTGCATGACAACCGAGGCCTTGCTGGGCTGGGTTCCGTAGTCGCCATAGCAGTAGCTCAGAACTGCGCGAAGTTCCTGGTTGTCAGTCAGCTGGGACAGGTGCGAATCGATGCTTTCGTCTAGGTGCCTGCAAATTCAGGGATAGAGGGAGATAAGCGGTCAAGCTCCATGGCTGCAATATTACTTTAACATCCTTACCACAACTTCCAGCGAAGACGAAAGTTTCCTAGGTATTAGTTGAAAGAAACAGAACCATAAAACAGTGGGGTGTGACTAGATGCCACAACATTCATGAGGTAAAATCAAATCTACTGCATCAGTCAGAATTCAATAAAAAATTTGATGCTAAAGAAACAAGTATTAGACTTTTTCTGACCATTCACATTCGCTCGGAGAAAGAACTCGTAAACAAGGGATTAAATAAAGCAATATAAAAGTACAACAAACCTGAAGATGGGGAAGAAGTACTTTAGTAGGCCGGACCTGGCGAGCAGCCTGCTCAATGTTAGCGGCAGGAACTTCAGACCCCAGTAAGGTTCCGAGCCCTTGCGTAACGAGTCTGCGAAATTGAAGAATTTTTTTATTGCGTCCACATCATTGGGAAATTTCTCGCACAAGAGGCCGATGAACTTTCTCCGGTCAGCGCTGACATTGTAGACTCGCTTGGTCTCGTCGTCACCGATCATGATGGCGTCGTAGCAGTCGGGGTCCAGCGGGGCCCAGTCTAGCTGGCCGTCCGTTATCTGCGCGGTGGTGCGAGCGGTACGAGTTGCTATGCTCAAAATGCAGCGACATTTCCGACAAGAATCCCCTCATATTTCTAATTGATCGCTTGAACTCAAGTCGCTGTCAACTGTGGAAAAAGAGAAGACAGTCTGTCTGGGTTCTGGGGAAAAATGCACCTTGACTTGCTAGAGCTAAGAAAAAATCACTCAAAACTGCGCACTGCATACCCGTCAGATTAACAGTGAGAAGAAGAAGAAAATTGTCAATTTCAGGTACGCTCGTATATCAACGACATATCAATAGCTCGTATGATTGCATGCCTGCGTACAGCAAGCTTGTATACTAATGTCCTAATGTACTTGTACTACTGTACTAAATGGGCAGAATGTACGAGGATGTCGCTGATCCTCGATAACTGCTGACTGCTGTCGCTGCGCCAGGGTACCCACAACCCTCCTGACAATGGTTATTTATACTCGTACATAATTAGTAAGATTGGCACCTTTGAACACAACTCTCGCATACACAGCCACTCACCTGGTCGACCAGAGCTCGCATGTCTGAACCGGGAGCCATCTCTCCAATGTAGTGAATGCCAACGTCAAACTCGTAGCCGCGCTCCCAAAACGTGTGGCAGCAGCCGCCGGCCACGTCGTGCTGCTCCAGCACCAGCACCCGACGGCCGGCCCGGGCTAGGAGGGCGGCCGCTGACAGGCCACCAATACCGGATCCGATCACAATGGCATCCAGATTCGCAGGCACCCGGGCCGGGGAGAAGCCCCGCTTTAGCGATTCGTCCCGAACAGACTGGCGCGTTTCCACTGCCGACCGCGCCGGAAGCTGTGATGGCGGCAGGAACGGGCTCGGCGTCCGGCTGCCGCTGCCAAAGAAGACGCGTCGCAGCAACCAAACGACTGCGCCAGCGATGGCGGCCACGCCGAAAAGAGTAAGCGATGCTGACATCACGATGCAGTCACCAAAGCTGTTGGCGAGACACAAAAAATTCTATGTTTTGCTGCATACCTATAGAAGAACCTATAGAATATAAGGACCAAATTGATGTTTTTGAACCAAATTAAATGCTTCTGTGCTACATGTACCATAGACAAAAGCTCCATTACTTCGGCAAACATCTTGGATTAATTCAATGATGCGAGTAAGCCCAAATGAGCCGCCAAAGTTACAAAGTTATACCTTTTTGCGATCTAGTTTGCTAAAACTGCAATCAATTTTGCCCGCGGAAAAATATCACTTATAATTTTGCTGTCTCCTATGAGCAGACTTGGCCTAGAAAGCAAAATTATAAGTGATATTTTTCCGCGGGCAAATTTGATTGCAGTTTTGGCAAACTAGATCGCAAAAAGGTATATTAGAACATGAGAGAGCATGTGACGGGAAAGTTTTACCTCTACAGTCTATAGTCGATTTTGAGCGCACTCGGTGGCAATAGACATTTAAGCATTAAAAACCCGACTATTGAGCTGCATTGCAATCACAATTGATTAAAGATAGAAAACGGAGCGTAGTGATGATGGCAGAAGTAAGGTTTTTGGAGAACTAATAACCACATTTCAGAAACTTTCTCAAGTTAGATGGATACAACTCCATTTTCTGCTGCGTAAATTTTGGTTCTTTATGATTAACATCAGTCTAGGATTTCAAAAGTAAAAATTCCATTTTTATGAGAGGCAAGTAAGTTGTTTATAAAATTTTGTTTGATTAAATGAAAAAACTAGCTCCAACTGACCTGCTGTTAAGCCGAGCTTGCGAATAAAACAAATAAGGTTGATTTCAAAAGGCGCAGCGGTTTCTTGTATCGGAGTGCTCTGGTCTTTTTAAAGCTTTGGCAAACAGACGACAGGGGAACGGAGCAAAGTTGACTCGAGTGCGTACTGTACGAGTGCGCAGGTCTTCATTGTACACTCACGGCAGCACAATCCTTCTCCTCGCTGACTTTTGCTAGAGTTACACTGACTGGGCAGGGCACGGAGGGGAGAGAAGAAATGTGAAAGACCTGACTGCAGTAGCTACTGAAATAAAAGGACACTTCATGCGGCTCAGTGTTTCTAATTTGCCTGAACTTTGGACACTCCTATCTTGTGCAGCGGCTTACGGCCTCTTGAAAATTGACTGCAGTATTGTGACTGCGGTTATGAATTTGATTTGATAAATTCAGAGTGAACTAGTCACAGTTAGTTAGTCATGAGCTACTATGACTAATATGATGCTGTGTAGTTAGTATGACGTAGTATGCTCGCATACCAATGAATATATCGAATATAATGGTTGATTGTGTCTATTTATGATTCTAGAGTTAGACAATGATTTTTTCACGAGTTGTTAAAATTATTTATTATCCAGAAGCAAACCATACTCACAGAAACATTGTCTCATGAATGTTGTATTAGTTCAAAAATTGTTTCGAAGCGTTGAATTATGAGCGCAAGGAGTGACACAATGAGCACAATGAATATTATTGCTTTCATACAGAAGTGCCACAAAGACTGATTGAGTGAAATGATGTTGCACTTAGCCAGTAATGCTTGTAGTACACTATAAGAATGTCACCTATTAAAAGCTCTTATCTTTATCGATTATTATTACCGGTAGTTTTAGGATGAAATTAATGGACTGGTTTGTGCGGCGAAAGTGCACAAACCGGCTTTAGTGCCCAGCGCGTTGGTTGTACATCGCCGCCTGCCCCCCCTTTGGGTGGCAGGGGTGTTTTTAAACCCCCGTCGCGCTCTACTGGCGGCTCACTTTGCCTTCTCGCAGTGAATTTTTTTGACTTAGAAATAGAAACTTTTGCTGAGTCATGAACCGCACCCGTAGCCAGTCAGCCGATTCCGTCCCCACAACTGTGCCAGCACTGCGAGGGAAACTAAAGGAGCTTGGTTTGCCAACCTCTGGCAACAAAGCAAAACTAGTCCAAAGGCTTCGCGCCCATATTCAAGACGTGGAGACCTCTGTCGAGAGTGACGAGCTGACGAACGTTCAGGCCATTCTGCGAGCTACAGGGCAGAACTCGGCGGTAGCGAGCAGCGGGGCAGCCCCCCAAATCGGCGACAGGTCGAGAACGGTGGGTCTGGCGCGGCTGGCGGCCTGGACGAACAGCTGCTGGAGGCGGAGAAGCGAATCCGTCTGCTGAAGCTGCGCAAAGAAGAAGCGCAGCTGGAATCCGAGTTCGCGCAGCTACGGGTCGGCCGTTCTGAGGCACGTGATGTACCGGGTGAGTTGCTAAATTGCCTAACTGGATGTGTGCAGCATGAAGTTGGGCAGCAGCATGAGAACATGGGAGCCTCAGGGAGAAGTACCAGTAGCGTCTACCGAATCGTTGACTTCGTCAGCAAGCGCAAGCAGTGTCTTCTAGGCCAGAGTAAGTCTAAAGAAGTGGCGGTCGAGGCGCTGTCGTTAGGCGATTGGGTGACAGGCAATGCGCAGGCGATGCTTCAGATGCTGACTGACGGGCGTCTAGTCAGACTGGATCAGCATGGTCGATTGGATGTGGCAGAGCTCAGAGACTATCTCAGGTACACCGCACGCATTGGCGAGTTGTTGGACCTGGGCTTCGACAAGAGCCGTGTCATGAGATTTGATGACGAGTGCCGGCTCAGCCAAGCGACTGATGGCAAGTGGGAGTCGCACAGCTCGGACCTGAGTCTGGTTGCGGCGTACCTCATGGCTCCCCAGAAGCAGCAATCGGGGGTGGTGCCCAGAAGCGCAATCAACTGGTTTGCTTCGACTACAACAGGATACGCGGGTGCGAACGCAAGAGCTGTCGGTTCCTGCATCGCTGCCGAAGATGCGGCCTGGCGCACTCTGAGGCAGCCTTCCACCGCGACGAATCGAGCGGTGAGGAGAAACCGCAATACTGACTCGATCATAGCGCGAATTTTATTCCTCCTGTTTTATCCTCTGATCTCAATCTGGCCCAGTGGCAGGCGGAGTTGTCCAAGCTGGATCTCCCGCCCGGTCGGATGGCTTTTATCCTTGATGGCGTTGCTAGTGGCTTTCGCATCACCAATCGTCAGAGGCATGGCAACGAGCTGGTTGAAGTGGCAAACTACTCATCGGTTTTTAAGCACCATGACAGAGTTGCGCGTCAGATTGCTAATGAGCTTCGTCTCGGTCGTTATCGTCTCTGTGCTGCTGGTGACAAACCTCGCATAGTCAGCGCCCTTGGTGCGCTGCCGAAGTCCAACGGTGGCGTTCGCTTAATCCATGACTGCAGCCGGCCGCAAGGGAAGTCTGTCAACTCCGCTTACGAGAGCGAGCAGAGACTGCGTTTCACCTGTGTCCAGAACTTTGCTAAGAGGCTTAAGAAGAATTACTTTATGTGCAAGGTCGATCTAAGCGAAGCCTATCGTTCATGTGGGATCCATCCTGACGACCAAAAGTTTACCGGTTTGAAGTTTCGGCTAGGTAGCGATGCTTGCGACACCTACATGGTGGACACGCGCCTGCCATTTGGTGCTGCTGCTTCCGTCACGGCTTTCTATCATCTCAGCGAGGCGGTCAAGTTGATGATGGTGCACCGCGGCTTCGTCAATACTGAGGCCTATCTGGACGATTTTGCCTTTTGCGGTTTGCAAAACGAGTGCGAGGCCTTCTTTAATGTTTTGACGTCGCTGATGACCAGACTGGGCTTCACCGTGAATTGGACGAAGTGTCAGCGGCCTTCGCAAAGGATGACGTTTCTCGGTGTGGAGCTCGACACCGTCAAGGGCCTGAAGCGGCTTTCAGACGAGAAAGTGGAGAAACTTTTAGAGCAACTGGACGATGCTGCTGCCAAGGATCGCATCAGCAAGCAAAGTTTACAGCAGATCATCGGCAGGCTGGTGTGGGCTTCGCAGGTGATCGAATGCGGTCGCCCCTTTCTTCAGGACCTGATTTCGCGCTCTAACAATTTGGCCGTCGGTCAGCAAGATGAGGTGGATGCGGCCCTGCGTAGTCAGCTGCGCTGGTGGAAGTGTGCTCTGCTAGCTCAAAGGTGGAAGACTCTCTGGTTCAATGGCGACTTCGATGCCGCGATCGAGTCGGACGCCTGCCTGGTGGGCGGCGCAGCCGTGCTGCGGTTGCCGGGGGGCGTGAGTGACTGGCGCTACGTTAATTGGGATCTCGACGCGGATGCTGTTTTTCGGGATCTGCCTATCAATTACAAGGAGGCTGTGATGCCTCTGATGGCGTTGCTGTCGTGGCGGGACCGCCTGCACAACTGTCGGCTGTGCATCTACTGCGATAATATGGGAGCGTGCTGTATTATCAACAATGTGGTCTCCAAGTGCCCTCTGGTGTTGAGGCTGTTGCAGACGGTGGCGCTGCTTTGCATTCGTCAGAACATTCAGCTGCGTGCTTACCATGTGCCAGGGCCGTTTCATATTTTTGCTGACGCCGCATCTCGGCTGCACGAGGGCAGTCAGTTGTTGAATTTTTTGCTGCGCTTTTATGGCTCATTGGTGCGTCTCACCAATTGCTCGCTTTCCCGGCACACGCTTTCTGCTGCCACATCCGCTTTTCTCCGTTTTCAGGTCGCCAGACTGCGCCAGACCACCTCAGCCACCGAGCCCGTGAACTACTCGGTTCCTCCTACGCGGCCCGCTCGAAAAGCGCCATCAGCTCACACGTGCGGTCCTGGCGCGCGTACTGCTCAGCCAAGGGACTCGACCCCGCCGGGTGTACTGTGTCCACGCTGCTAAACTACCTGGCTGGCCTCGCGGGCAGGCGCCTGCGAGCCTACAGTAGCGTTCGCGGTCACGTCAGCTCGCTTTCACTGTGGTTTCGGCTGAACGGCGCTCAGGACCTGACAAAGCACAATTATGAGCGCAAGGAGTGACACAATGAGCACAATGAATATTATTGCTTTCATACAGAAGTGCCACAAAGACTGATTGAGTGAAATGATGTTGCACTTAGCCAGTAATGCTTGTAGTACACTATAAGAATGTCACCTATTAAAAGCTCTTATCTTTATCGATTATTATTACCGGTAGTTTTAGGATGAAATTAACTGAGATTCATCTCAGAACAAGTTCGAACTGTGTTCCGATTAATTCAGAATTAACTATCAGCGTAAATTATTTCATGAGCTCTTACATGCTTTGAAATTGCATAGTGTCTCGTAGACTGATGTACAAAATAATCAGTGATACCAATTATACCAATAATTATACCAATTATAGCAGAGATAAATTAGAGTAGAATAACATAGGGACTTAGAAGGCCATTGGGAAGAGTTACCTAAAAAGGGACCTAAATATAATATTTCGCAACATAAAAAAGAAAACATTAATCTATTGATAAATTGTTGACAAGATTAGAAAAGCGATAGCTTTATTTGACTGAGAAAGTTAATTCTATTGTGGTAGCGAGACATCATATAACTCAGTTTGGGTATTATATCAACTGCCAGTGATATCGGCCGCAAAGCTTTCTTTCAGCAGGAAATTTCACTGGTTCCATTGTTCCTTGTCAAAGACAGCGCTTCCTCGTCACCGGCCCGGACAAAACGCTGGACTCCTGTCACCGTTTCCCCCCGTAAAGCGTCAGCACTGGAATCCGCTGCGCTATGAATGCCAGTCACAACTGCTGAGGCTCCAGGCTCCACGACGCTGTTATTCCGGCTGCGCACGTCGGAGATGACCCATCGGCGCACCTCCGGGTAGTCGGCCAGCGCGCCCACTACAGCATCGTGGACGGAGATGTAGACGCAGGCAGAACGGTCGGGAAAGTCGCTGCGCTCCAGCATCCGGCGGAACTGGTGCGGGCAGCAGGCGAACAAGATGCAAACTCCCGCCAATTTGTATTCTTCGGCCAGGGATTGCAAAAACCGCGCGCCAACACTGTCTACATAGTTGACTCCTGAGCAATCTAGCACGATGTGGTGCAGGCTCTCATCCTCGCCGCGGGACAGCTTGGGATCAAAGCCTGTCAGCTTGGCCAGCTTGCGGCGGAAATTCTCCACACTGGCAAAGTACAGAGCGCCGTCGAAACGGAACACTACCACGCCTGGGACCTGGTGGTGCAGGGTGTGTTACTGGACTTTTTTATTCAGCGTCTAGCACGAATTTCGAATTCTTTTTCTCCCTTCCTCCTCCATAAAGTTGCTAATTCTAGCTCAGGGCTGAGTGATTAACTGCCAGATCGTTTGAGTCAAGTCTATACCATACCAAGGTGACCCGTACCAACTCAATAAAAAGTTTTCTAAGTTAGCAAACAACCTGAACTGCGCACTGATAGTAGCGGTAGTCTTGGTAGATGTCAGTCAACGGTAGACGACCCAAAATCGACACCCGAGGTGACTGAGTGCGGCAAACTACAGTCAACAGGCTGTAGGCAAAGCCGATCATCAGGCCATAAGTGACATTTAGCGCCACAACGCTTACAAAGCAGACCATCCAAATACTGAAGTCAAACTTTGAGATGCGGTACAAGCGCTTCGCATCAGTAAACTGCATTAGAAGGCCTTTAAGCGCAACTACAATTATGCAGGCAAGAACAGCATTGGGCAGCTGGCTGAACATTGGTCCCAGAAACAGTAGAACAAATAGCATCAGCGTGGCTGACACCAAGCTGGCCAGCTGTGTTCTGCCACCCAGTTCAGCTTGAACCTGCAGTAGAAATTAGTCAAATGGTACTTATGAACGAATAGTCTCATGCCATACATATTTACTTGATTTACTACCGGTAGTTTTGAAGCAGCTCCAATAGAAAAAAATCACAAAAATCTTTCCTCATATTACCTGCGAACGGCTGAGCGACCCAGCCGAAAAGTAGCAGCCGAACACTGGCCCCAGGATGTTTACCAGGCCGTACGCAAAAAGCTCCTGGTTGGCATCCAATTGGTAATTATTCTTTTCGGCGTAGATCTTGCACACAGAGTAGGTGCACACATACATGACCACGGCCAGGAGCGCTGCGTCCTGGAAAAGTGCTGGCCAGAGACGAACGCTTGGCAGACGCGGCGCAGAAATGCCGCTAGGTATGACGCCTACCGTGCGCAGACCGTAGTTGGCCTCCAGACTAGCCAGGTGCGAAATCGCGGTGGCTCCAACCACCAGCAGAAGCTCCACTGGGACCGGGAAGCGACAGCAGCGGCGCAGACGATCACTGAGGAACAATCGGAACAACAGAAGCAGGCCCAGAGACAGTGCCGACACCAGCACGCTGACAGGGTTTGTCTCGCCCAAGCGGCGGGCTACATCGACATAAAATACGGCCAACTCGAAATGGCTCTCGCGACGAGGTACCTTGATACCAAAGATGGCTGGCACCTGGTGATAAAACTTCTCATTTTAAGATTCTTTGTCGTAGGCTATCAGATCAAATGTACGCGTCAGGATGCACTACTTGTTGCAAACTAAATATCTTGCGGGTGAAGTCTAAAATTACTGGAACTTCGACACATCATGATCTAAATTATTTTAGAGTTAAGAAAGCTTGTTGTATTCCATTCGTAATGTTGACTTGCTGGTATGTAGGCAAAAAATCTACGAGTACTTAGATGAGTTTTCATAACTTATGTCACAATGCTTACCTGTGAGCTGAGGACATGCAGAGCTGCGCCCGTGGTGAATCCGGATACCAGAGGCGTGCTTAGATAAAGTGTAATGAAACCGAAGCGCATTAGACCCAGCAGAATTTGCAGTACACCGGCCAGTAAGCTAACACTCAAAGCCACCTGCGTGCGGTACCAGGCCTTCGCCTCGCCAACCAGCGGGTTGCCCATTGCGCTGGTTGTCTCGTTTGCATCATCAGGGCCGTACATTGCTGGTGGCGGGCCGAGGATGTCCAGCAGCTCCGGAACTGGTGGGCGGCCAGCGCCACCAGCTAAACGGGAGACCGACTCAGCAAGCATGAGACTGGCGATGGCAAAAGTACCCATGCTAACCTGTGAGGGTGTCAGTGCAGTCAAGGTTTACTCCAGCAAAAAGTTTTAATCAAATCAAATCAGTTTAGGTAGTGAACTTGTATCTAACGACGCACCTGACGGGAAGTTCCAAACAGAAAATAAACTAAAAGAGGCACGAAGCCCAGATAGAGGCCGCACACGGGTGGAAGGCCAGCAAGCAGCGCATAGGCCATGCCCTGCGGGATGTTCATGATGCCGACCGTCAGTCCGGCTGCAAGGTCTGGCAGCAGATCGCTGCGCGGTCGATAAGCCCGCATAATGGCCAGACAGGGCAGCAGGCGGAAAGCATTGGAGAGCGCACAATCGCCGCTGCATCGGAGGTTGTGTAGTTGGCGGCGCAGTCGAGCGCCAAGACCACTGTCACCGCTGTTTTCACCGCCCCAGCTGAGGCCGGTCTCTTGCCCGCCCGGGATGCCATTGCCAGATTGGGGCTCCGTAAACTGGTAGCGGGCATCGAAGTTGTACTGCGTGAATATTGGTCGGCTAACCCGGATTCTTTGCTTGCCTGCGGCCCAGCTGGATTTCCGCAGCACTCTTTGCGTCCCATCCTGGGCTTCAGGCGGTGCGACCTGCTGTTTGGGTTGTTGCATGTCGGGCTCTGTTTGCTCTTCCAAGATGCTGTCCATCCGGCTGACAGGGCCGTAAAAGGCTGAGCTTTCGGCTGTCTCACCTGGTAGAAAATGTTGGAAATTCTACAGCTTTTATGTTATGAAAACGTGCTTGCAACAATTTTGTAACTTTAGTAGGATGAACAAAACAACGCACCAGAATATTCAATGGGCTGCTTTATATAGTTTTCTCAAATAGCGAAAATAAAAGCAGAGTTAAGATTGCGCTAGCCGTGTCTGGCAGTGTCCCATGCGCTCCAATATTTATTTTTATGCAAAACTATGAAGTGAACACGTCGTCAACACAGTAAAAAATCTGAGGTTCATTAATTACAAGGCGAAAAAACCTATAATTATATGCAGGACGGAAGAACAACCCCAAATACCCACACGTAAGTCGTCAATAAGTGTTGAAAAACATAAGTCAGAAAGGCTAAATACACAATGGGAAAATTTGCATAGCGCAAAAACCAAAAGGGAGCTACATGTGTATTCCGGTCGATAAACTCAACGAACAAGAGCAACCATTGCCAGTTGGTTTACAAGGTGACTCACCAGAACCAGTTCTACTTTAACTTTATCGCTCCGAAGGAGTTTTGCACAAGCCTACATTTGCATTGTGGCAATGTAAGAAAGATATATATAGAGAGTAAAGCAGGTTTGAGTTAAACAAAAGTAAATTCTGTGGGCAGTCAGCTCTGTCTGTCTAGCCCTAGAGCGGCAGTGTGCTCTGCGGCTAAAGTAAAACATTTTCTTAGCGTATCGCCTTTTTGACATCTGCTGCTCACTGCTACCTCGAATCTTGTACGGCTAGAATGTATCTAATGGGCTTGTTTCAATTGAATACCCTGGTTCTGTACAATTTTTAAGAAGTCTCAACGCAGCATGTTATCCTGTCTATTGTATTGTATTTTTACCAAAATGGGAGCTTTTAAAAGATAACTTCATGCGCTTTGTACTTCGCAGCTTACTTTTTATTCAAATATCAAAGTTCGTCACGCGCCTTTCAGTTTGGATCGGGAGCTCCAACGAATAGCTTGGAAGGCCTCGCATCTATCGGGAAAAAGGAGAACTGTAGGACCGTTGGGACTGCCATGTGTAAAACAGCTGCTTGACTATTCAAACTGGGAGTTTATCGCTGATCAAATTCCTTCAGCGATTCATTTAGCCTTCAAAAGAATCAAAGCTAATACATATACCAAAGGCTAAACCAAAACGTGTTGCTCGTAGATGCCATGCCAGTTGCCAGGTGCCAGTTGCCAGATGTCAGTTTTCACTCAAAGCGCAGCAGCAAAATTTTTCCATACCACATGAATACCAACTACTCGTAGAATGTCGGTTTCGCAATTAGGGACTTTTGCGATATAAATTTTCCATAGAAAGAAGGGACTGGAAACTAGGCTTCAGTGAGTAAGAAAAGTGGGGGCTGGCTGATTTAAGGTAAGAAGAACACCTGTATTTTATCAGCTTAAAAAGGAAGTAAAAAATCCAAGGATACGCCAATAAATCTAACGACGGACGCATTAACGAACGAGGAAACAAAAGTATAGATGGCTTAATGTGCATTTCATCAAACATCAGTGCACAATTCCTACTAATTGGAGGCAGTGATGCAAATACATGAGAAGCAGTATGCTCTGCTTCACTCTGAGATGCAACGGTCGTAAAACAACCCAACTGTTTCTGAAGAGTCTAGATGTGGCAGGCAAAGAATTTCTCGCAGAGTTGCGTAGCAAGCTTTGCTTTTAAGCATGAAGGTCAGACATAGCATAGCATAGTGAGTGCAGAGTAACAACGTCCATGCAGCATGATCACAAGGTCAGACAGCCGCAGCAGCAGCTGTTAAGCCAAGAAAAGCAGCGTTGTCCTAAGATCAGAATCTTCTACATCATCAGCAAGGCAACTTTGTTAGAAAAATCTGTTACAGACGTCTTCAGCAGTTTTACTAGTGGTGCTACGAGAAAGTTTTTAGCGCGAGCAATGATTTTGTCGAGAGCAGACCAGCTCTGAAGCTGACGGCCGAATCCAAGCAGATCAGATACGTCCACAGTGAGGCAGATGCGTAAAAGTCGGATCGGATCTTGACACTGAACTCGACCTTGACTCGGTTATTTTACTGAATAAATCCTTGCTGCCACTGAACTTCTTAATCGCCTCTTGACAGAAAGCTGGAAACTTATCAGGAATGGGTCCGTCTTCTTGAACAGTTCAAGCTCTCGATTATCATCAGCAGTTGCGCGCGATTCAGCTGAAACAAGCCTATTTGCATTTTTTCTTATTGAGGGAGGTTTTACCTGCCGAAGCATTGTTGGCGGCAAATGAGCCAACTCGGTAGGTGAATCAGCCGGACGTTTTCGCCCCTTCTTTTTGACCATTTTGGCTCCCCAGATTCTCGACTTTGCCATTAACGATGTTGGGCAATGCAATGCGGGCCGCTAATTCTAATTCATAAGGATTTTTTCGTAGTTCTATGGGAATTCAGAAAATTTGCGAAACCCCGAAAACCCGGTCCAAAATCTCGTCCCGAACCCCGATCCCGAACATTTATCGGGAACCCCGAACCCCATCCCGAACATTCATCGGGACCCCGAACCCCGACCCCTAATCCCGACCCCGAACCCCGACCTAACCCCAAACCCCGAACACCCCTAAATGCGGCCAACCAGCGCTGACGCTCCGCTTCGTCCGTTGGAAAGCGATAAATTCGCACGGCGTTGCTTTCTGGTTTGGAATCTTAGTATATTGAGCACCCGAAAACCGCGCACTTTTCTCACCATGGCCGTAAGATGCTCTCGCTAACTAAGCTTTTTCAGCTAACAAATACACACATATTATTGAAATCAGCCAGCCTCAAAATTTCTTACTCATTAAAGCCGAGTTTCCAGTTCCTTCTTTCTATGGTAAATTTAGTATCGCAGAAGTCCCTGGTTTCGCCCAAGATTGTTCCACTTGGCCAAGGAGTTCTATAGTTAGCAACCTGGAGTGGAAACTAGTTTTTCAGTTTCCCAGACTAGCATAGACAGAGTCAGACAGAGCCATGGACATTCAGTGCTGGCTCCTTATCTTTACAATTGGCGTGGCCTCATGAGGTAAAACTCGTTTCCACTCCAGATTGCTAATAATAGAACTCCTTGACTTGGCTGATTAGAGCTTTGTCTATGTCTCAAATCGATTTCAAAGTTCAAAGTTTTAAAACAGCGGGCACGCAAGCTGCAGTTACTGAGGCTACATTCGAATCCTTCTCGAACTCTACTCGAAAACGAACGGCACAATATTAGCTTCGCTGTTTGCCAAAGTTTTTATTCGCTTAGTGGTGGCCGATGCTATTAAAGTTGTTGATGTCTCTTCAATAAGTCTCTTCGCTTCAAATTGAAATTGACGCTGATCCACACGAGACAGTAGTTGCAACATTCCTACACTATAAGTGCTTCGCTCAAAGGTTGACGCTGATTCACGCAATCGTATTGCTGTACACACATGCAACTATACAGCTATGTATCTACATTATTACCATAAATCCAGTAAATATCAATAAAGACAGTAGTAATTATCGTAACAGGCTCCTGCAGGAGCTTCGCTTAAGGTTTCAAGCTGATCCACACAATACAGTTGTTGCAACAGTCCTTGCAGGTGCTTCGCTCAAGGTTTCAAGCTGATCCACACAATACAGTTGTTGCAACAGTCCTTGCAGGTGCTTCGCTCAAGGTTTCAAGCTGATCCACACAATACAGTTGTTGCAACAGTCCTTGCAGGTGCTTCGCTCAAGGTTTTACGCTAATCCACGTACAGGAGACAGTAATCGCAACAACCCTAGAAGGTGCTTCGCTCCAGGTAGAATTTGACGCCAAGCGTTGATACAGCTAAGAGCGTTGGTCCAGCTGATCACTCATCCCTGCCATGATCGAGTTACTCATCTTGCATCGCTACTGCTCATCTTGCATTCAAATATTGAGTGCCGATTCCAGCACAGACTATGCCAGTTTCTACGCTCGTATTGACTGAGCATACACTACTGTCTTCAAAGCTAACTAACTTATTAAAAAATCGTATAATCTTTGCTATAAACTTTTCAGGGACATGAAATCGTCCTAATTTTGACATGTTTTAGACAAAGTTGATCATCAAACGACGAAAAGACTCAATCATTTACGCTCATATCGTACATCTGACCAGGCCATTAGCCATGGAAAACTTATCCTACCATACGTACTTCCGTATGGCATGAATATGGCAATGTTATTAATTACGAGCTGTCTGAGTCATGATATTTTATTCATTTTTATTTCAAAGTGTCATTAATGTAACTCATGCCATATGCTAGCAATACTTTACTTATAACACGCTCATAAATAACGTACAAAGGTTTCTTTTTGTAGCATAAATATTAACGCTCGTTTGGTAATTCTTTCCTTTCTTTGGAAAATTGGTAATTATTTAACCAAAAATGACACAACAATTGAAAAGTTTCAAAGAAAACAAAACTTACATTGAATTACGGCACCTTCTTCAACATCATAAAACAACCAATAACCTAAAACTCAACGACGAAAAGTGTCCTAGGATGTTAGAACATAATGAACTGTGGTTAATATTAAAAATAGGCTAAATTAAGTTAATAAGGTCGTGACTAACACCTCAAGTAAAATTCCCAGCCTATTTAAGCCGCATCAGTTGACTGAACTCTGTGCCGCACGGCGGGCGCCGCCATTGCTTCCTCCAGCGTGACGCGCTGCCGGTGCTGATGCGCTGTCTCCGAAGCCTCCACCGATAAGTCCTCCGGGTCCGTTTTCTGGTCGATGGATTCGATATCACCGCCTTCTTTATCGTTGTCGTCCTTTTCAATTTCGGGGTTGGCCTCGTCGCAAGCCCCCGGGTCAAGTTCAACATCCTCCGCCTGCGCCACCTTGGTCCAGAGAATCGATGGATTACGGATCACATAGGCCACGTAGACTACCGCTGAGACACAGACATTGAACATAATTTGCAGCACATCCCAGATGTTGTAGGTTCCCAGCACCCACTGCAGCATGAGCATAGAGAAGCTGTCCAGTGCTTTGTCTACCGGCTTCACAAATTTGGCATGAATTACCTTCCAGGCGCTGAATAGAAAGTTGCTGGCCATTGGAAGAAAATAAAAAATTCTGAGTCTAGATCTACCGGGTAAGGCAGAATATTTGGACTTGAATTTGTGTCTCGCTTACTTCTTTAACTCTTCCTACTGTACAAATACTCGTAGTGACCAGTTTTGTAGTCTTCCTGTGTAAATTTAAATCAATATCGACTTTTCAGGATCACGGCCGAAGCTTCCTTTAAAATCAAAATTTCAAGAATCAAGCAGGAACTGCCTTCGTTTTCGTAATGGTAGTGGAAATCGTAAACTACGAAACGCTGCTGTCAACCCATAGGAGATTTAGAAACGGGGATTTTTATGAAAAAGGCGGAGGAGGAGGGACAGAGGGCAATAGACCACTGCTTGCTGTACGCCCATATTGATCCGAGACTCAGTCGAAAAACGGCTCGCTTTATTCCCAACACAGGGACGATCTCAACCACTCGAGCAATTGAACAACAGAGCGACCCAATCTCGTTTTCTCGCAGTCTTTGTCTCCTGGTCTTTAAATATTCGGCAATTGTCAAGTTCCGTTGAAAAATTTTTCAAAGGTTCTGGCCATAGACTATTGCAGCTTTCCTGTGTCAGATACATTATAAAAAGTTTTGAAGCATAGAATTAGTGCTTAATCATGCAGGCTTAAGTCTTTTAAAAGTATTTATTTGTACTTAAACAGTTCGTAGATTACTTTTCTGGAGTCAAAATAATTTAACGAACGAAACTTGACAATTGCCAAGTATCTAGTTGGTCTTATTGATTTTACTTTGATGAAGCGAGTAGACACTAATATTCTTTAATTTTCACTATTTATTATTGAAATCCGCACATTTGAGAAACGACAAAAAGTGGGAGAAGTCATACTGTATGCAAAAGTAAAAAAGCAAGTACAAGCGCTATAGCAAATATTTAATTATTTAATAATTCTTACCCTTTAATTAATATACGGCACTAGCCAAACTCTCTTCTTCGCATGGATGGCTAAATGTAACGAATTATTTAGACTGAATAGAGGTATGATTCGATGGCTGCCAAGACTTAGGACAGTTGGGACTCACGTATCCTGTACATGTAGAACAAACCAGCAGCTCTGCTGTCTATGGTATTTCTTAAATTTATCTTGCGTTCAATAGCAGAATAAGCGCATTTAATAATAATTTGATCATTTCATTTCATGATCTTAAAGGAAAGTTTAAACCATAGACAATTGAAGCCCACAGTATACATCCGGTCCGCAGTGTAGATCTACGTGTACTAGATAACAAAAAAGTTTGTTCGATTTCGCTTCTAAGAATCCAGAGCGGCAATTCGTTTTACTCGCCATTTTGCTGTCTTGTGAATATCGAATGTGCCATCACTTCGCCGCCCTCGGAGTCTCCACCATTCTGGTCCTAGAAGGTCTACAGGATTACTATTCCCACGTTAATCTGAGGGCCGCACAGAAATGCCATGTATTTGCCATTTCTTTTCCGGTCTATGGTATTTTAATTAGCTCGTAGTTGAGTGTAGTTATCAGTTATATTACCAGTCAGACTTGCAGCACTGGTAGATCGTATCACAGAATATACACAGAATGCCGATTCGAGCATTTTTGTTTAAAAAATGGGTGCAAGAATTGAAATCACACCAGCCTACTCTTGTTGTGAAGCTTTGATAAGTAGGGCTTGAGTTTTTGCCATAAACTATTCTAAGAGCGACTTTTATTCTTTGCTTTCAACTGAAAACTAAGTTCAGTCTGAGCTTTTCTGCGCAGCATGGCTGGAAAATCCACTGTCAACCACTTGTTGGGCTGTCTATCGCAGACCAACAGCAACTGCGAGAACGATGGCAGCACCTTGCTGACCGAGTTTCAGGCCAAAGTAACAGCAAGTGCAAGTGCGCCCAGTCCTGGTCCGCAGGGCGATGGTCTGATTTCAGCAGACTCCACTGAGGAAGCTCAAGACCTGCCTGCTGGCACAGTCGGCAGCATTGAGAATGAGAAGTGCGCCTACATTGGAGGCTGGCTGCTTTTCAAGCTATTCAAATCTGAGGAAAAGTGCGAGGAGTGCCAGCAGTCGTTAAAAGGCGATGCGCTTCCTGCAGCTCAAGAACGGACAGGGCGGGACTGGAAATCTGATCATTCCCAACAAGGCAGTCATAGATCTGCAGTCTGTCAGATGGAAGGACGTCTGAAGGACGTGAGCAAACGGCTTCAGGAAAAGTTCTTTCCCATTGTTCTTGCAAATATTCAGACGCACAGCTCGGATCACGGCGAACGCTGCGCTAAGGCAATGGCCAAGTTATTTGCCAGACTTCGCCTGCATCACTGGTGCAACAGTCAGAGGACGCTCGCTCAGCAGAGAAAGCGGGGGCGTACGACAGGAATAAAGAGAGCTGAAGAGAGGAAGAAGCTGATGCGATTAAATGCTGTTTGACTGTAGTTTAACTGTGATGCAAATGAATTCTGCTTAGCTGTTGTTTGTTGATGATGCGAATGAATTTTGCTTAACTGGAGTTCTTCAGAGTGTTTGATTTGTTTAGATGATAAAATACGAAAAAATGATAAAATTTTACATTTGGTCCTCCAGGTAGGATCTCTGACTGCCTGCGAGACTTTGATAAATTATTCTTCGCTAATTTATACTACTGGCCATAGACTTCACAAGAGTAGTGCACACGAATTTTAATTCGGCTTCATGGAAATCGCTCGATTTGGCATTCTGTGTATATTCTGTGGATTGTATAGTATGCAACTGAGTTGAATAATGGCCAAAACTCGAGTGCGCTACACATAGACACTCGTGCGCTACGCGCACTCGAGTTTTGGCCATTATTCAACTCAGTTGCATACTATACAATCTACCATTGTATTTATACTTTCACTCAGCGCTCAGTCATTATTCCACACTTTTGCTGCCATTATTCCACACTTTTGTCGCTGTCATTATTCCACACTTTTTATCATGCTTCAATTGGCTGTTTTAAGAGTTGTTTTACCCATAGACGACTGAGTTGTGTGGCTTAGTTTGACCATAGACAACACTGTGATGAGTGCTGATTTTGCTTGCGTCTTGCGAGAAATCAGTAAAGCGAGTAGTGGGAGAAAAAGCTATTTGTCTTGTCAAACAACTATGGCTATAGTGCATCTCGTCAAACAGCCGCGCTTATTAATTGAAAAAATCTTCCTTTCGACGACTGAACGAACCGTGCGGCGCTACCTAGGAAGAAAACGCGACCATGCAGTCTTCAACGCCTCGACGGCTATAAACGATGCCTGAAAGCGGCCAATCGATTCAGTCGAGTAGCCGACAGTCCCAAAGAATCCCAGCTTGAATGTACCAAAGAAGCTCATCAGACGAAGCTCATCAGTCGCATGCCAACTTAACCAAGACGTGCATCTTACTATACTTGAGCACCTGTATTTCTCTTTCATAGAAAACATTCAACATAGACCAACTCCTTTTGCAGTGCCAAATCATCAGGCTAAACTGTCGAGCATCTTTGGAAACTGCGGCTTTGAGAACTGTGCATGTTTCACTTTGGGTGACAAATTGATTTTCACATTGTCAAATTTCGACTACAAACTGATGAACTGCACTAGCTGTGACATTTATTATTAACTCTTTTCGTGTAGCTGGTACTTTAGTTTTAATGATTTTTTCCTTTTTGTTCATTTACTTCTTGTTGTTCTGTATTTATTAACAAAAATACTGAGCCATGGATTTTTTCAATCCAAATGTCTATGGTACACATCAAAACTGTGGAATAATGGCCAAAATATTTTTTCATTGCGTCTGGGTAAAAGTATAATTACAATGATGTTTACAATCTCAATAGAGCATGAGGCAACTCTCATAGTGCCCGCAATTTAAAACATAAAGTCTAGTGGTGGACAGAGAATATTTCGTATACATAGAATATGCCTTTAAAAAGTGAAGCTGATTTTCGCTTTCCGCCGGGAGTTTGGCTTTGGACCATAGACTAAAAATATATAAAAAATCAGGTGCTACGAGCTAGAAATATATATGCAATTAATTATTTGTACTTGTACTTGTACGAGTATATTTATCACAAATATACTTTTAGCTCAAAACACTTAAGTTTATGGTCCAAAGCCAAACTCTCGGCGGAAAGTGAAAATCGGCTTCACTTTTTAAAGCTACGTTGGCATATTCTATGCATATGTATGTAATTATGTATGTAAGTATGTATAAATAATCCATAGATATGGACTTTCCATGACAATATTTGCGTTCTCCGGGATTTTATTTGGTAATATTCAATAATATCCCGTAAAGTCTTTATGTCTATGGTTTATACGAGATTACACCTTCGTGATTTATACAAATAACTCCCTTAAAAGGCATGTTTAATAAACCATAGATTTTATGCCTTCCGGTAGTATATTCAGAGATGCGGTATGTTAATACAACTCCGGGATATTATCCAATATAATCCCGGAGTCTAGTCTATAGTTTATTACGAGATTACACATGCCTTTTTCGGGGGTTATTTTCATACCGCGTAAGAAATCTAAAGACTGTCAATGGACTGAGGCGGAAGGCCTTTTAGTTCAATAGATGGAATGGCAGCGAAGATGTTGCACTGCATTGCGCATATATTTATACAAGTGAAAACAGCGCGAGATTATTGAGGGGCCAAGGGAGGTGCGCACATGTGGCGTGGCGTGACTGGCTACGCCAACCCCCCTGGCTTAGCGAGCCGGCTAGCGCGGGGCGCCACCACCCCACCTCAGCTAGACAGAGGTTGGCGGGGGGGTTTCCAGTGCGGCTGCACTGGTGCTGCCGGTCGCATAGTCTGGCCGCCACAGGACTATATATCTAATGTTTCCACAACTTGGCTCGGTCTTGTGGAAAAAAAGAACTATAGCTCAACAGTCTATGGTTCTGATCGAAACGGAACAGTCCCGAGTTTGATGCGATAGCGATAGTTTGATGCTGTGTAAGCAATTTGATTACAACGCTTGCGCACGAAATAGCTGAAGACATTAGTGACTTTGCCAGTATAGCGAGAATGGAGACACCCTCAAGCCCTCGCTTCGATTTTATCCCCCACTTGTCCCGGTCAAATAAGTCTATGGTCTAGTGTTGAAGCATTTATTTGTCCGGGACGAAGAAATATTTATTTGTCCCAGACGAAGAAACGATTTATTTGGAACTGACAATAACAACAAAAAGCCACAAAAAGCAACTATGGTTGACACTAACGCTAATAGACTAATAGTCAATGACAGTAAAGCACTTTTTGTCTTTCTCACTCCATAGTGATCACGATGGTGTTATCATTTTTAGAAACTTCGATTCGCATTTTCTTCGCAGGAGAAAAAAAAAACCGTCGTAGACCCAGTTGTCGGAGCGCCTCCAGCATCACGAGCAGTGGCAACCGTCGTAGTCCCAGTTGTTGGAGCGCCTCCAGCATCACGAGCAGTGGCAACCGTCAGAGTCCTTGAGGTCGAAGCATCTGCAGATCCGATTTGCTCATCTCATGCAGCTCCTTGAGCACCATCAGTCCAGTTTCCTCGCCAGACGCCCACTGTGTCTTCTTTTCGTTGTGCCATTCCATGAATGTGTTGACCACCCAAGTAGCTTTCTTCTTAGTAGCTTCTGACACACAGCCATCGACAACAGCCATGACCTCTTCTTCCGACGTAAGCATTAGTTATTCTTCACCTCAGGAGTTAATATACTCGTATATGGCTTTTTATTTCGACTTTAGATAAACCAGCTGATTGGGCAGTTTGGTGTATTCTGTGGGTTTGCTTGTCTCAGTTGAGTTTTCAGTCCAAAATTTGCGCGGTGTCTATGGCCCAAACCATGATCTTTATATTGTATAGACTTTCAAAGTTGAATTCCATGCATTCTCTACATAACAATATCAGCTATATTTTCACCAATTTCTACATACTGCATGATTTTCTTTAATTTGAACTCTACTCTTTAGCAGTCTGCTTCCTTTGAGGAGATGGATTTTTCTCTCGCAAAGGATGAATTTTTATAGAACTTAAAAATTGCTGAAAACTAAGTTGAGATAGAAACTCTTACACATAAACTTTCATCACATTTAAATTCAATTGTAATTAAAATGCGATTTTCTCTCCTTCATGGATTTCCAAATGTATATTTGGCCGGGGAGCACAACTGCTATTGACAGTCGCAATTTGACTGCCATGAGCAACTTTTTGCCAGCTAGCTATTTGACTTCTATATTCAGGTTAAGTAAGAATTGGGAAAAAGGTTTATAGGTTTGGATTTAGTATTGGTTTTCTCATTCTAGCTCAGCCTACGAGCAACCAATCTTAGCCAGCCCATAGCACATGGTGTAGCCAGAGCAATTGGGTTTTACCACGACATGCTCTCTTTTTACAATCAAAGTCAGCCTACGCGAAACTCTTTCTTACCCAAAGCACAAACGCACATGCTCTGTCATTTGTCTCTCTCCATGGCTCAACCAATCAATTATTGAGTAGTCCCTGTGCTCAACTTCCAATGGCTTGGTCAAGAGTGAGGTTTTCCGCGGTGGCCAGACAAGGTCACGTTTCCAATAGTTGTCAACGAGCTATGGTTGAGCAAGTTCATGGCTAAGTTGGTGACGCAAGAGTTGTAGTTGTTTGCGACGGTCCACCGGGTATGTTCCATTAAGGTGTCACAATCGCTGGAAATCGGCAACTACTCAGTTCTCGTTGCCGCTGCTTCCATGCATTCGCCATCATTCACCATTCGCCATTTCTGAATCGAATTGTAAGATGGCCCACAGCGCTGTGAAGGTCCAAATCAGGCAACAGCTATCTACAGCTCCAAACTTTGTCGAGAAAGAAGCTGCATGGTGGCCGACCTGGGAGCTCGTAAAACCTGTGATCAGGGGCGCGTCCAGAGTTTTCAGGATGGGGGGGCCTAGTTAGGGCCCAGTAAAAACTGAAGGGGCAATGCCAGCATCTTGAATTGAGTTTTTTAATTATTGTAAAAGCTAATTTTTACCGAAAAGTAAAAATGACATCCAAAAAAGATCTCGCAAAGAATGAATGCTATAGCTAAGTTGATTTAACTAACATTCTAAATGTTTTTTGCCCAAGAACACTTTTTAGGATTTGCAATTGGAAAATTTTTGAATAGAAAGCTAAACACAAATTCATTTAACTTTACAGTTTACTTTTCCTGGCAGATTCTCATCAAAAAAAACTCTGTTGGTTCATTTAATTATTGGCTAATCTCTGCAAAGTATATATTTTTACTGAGAGGAAAGGGGAGAGAGTAGGGAGGGATAAATAGGAGGAGAGAGTAGAGGTGAGAAGAGGGAGAGATGAGAGAGATGAGATGAGAGAGGAGAGAGTAGATAGGATGAAGTAGATAGGATAAAGGATAAAGAGAGGAGATAGAAAAGAGTAGAGATGAGAGAAGAGAGAAAAGATGGGAGAAAGTAGAGAGCAGATAGAAGAGAGTAGAGATGAGAGAGGAGAGAGTAGATAGGATAGAGTAGAAAGATGAGAGTGGAGAAGGGAGAGATTAGAAAGGGTGGAGATAAGCAAGCAGAGAGAAGAGAGAAGAGATGTTAAAAAGGATAGTACAGATTAGAGATCAGGGAGAGAGGAGATAGATAGGAGAGATGAGAAATGAGAGCAGAGAAGTAGAAAGAAGTGAGGAGAGAGAGAAGAGGAGGGAAGTTTTGAGAGATGGGAGAGTGAGAAGTGAGAAGAGGGGAGAGAGGAGAGAGTGGAGAGCAGAGAGAAATGAGAAGAGATAAGAGAGCAAGCAGATATAAAAGAAGAAATATGAGAGACGAAAGAGTAAAGTTAAGAGAAAAGAGATAAGGTGGTAGAGATGACAGGAGAAATAAGAAATGAGATATGAAAGAGAAGAGAGAGGAGAGTGGAGAGAGAAGTGAAGAGACAAGAGAAGAGAAGAGAGGAGAAAGGAAAGAGAGGAGTCAAAGACGGGAAATAAAAGAGTACAGGGGAAAGACATGAGAGAACATATAAGAGATTAAAGTTGACAGAAGAGAGAGAGGAGAACAGAGAACAGAGACGAGAGTAAACAGACAAGAGATGGGAGAGTAGAGAGAACAGAGGACAGAGAAGAGATTATGGAGATGAGAGGAGAGAGTAGGGAGAAGAAAAATGTGTAAGAGCAGAGAAGAGATACAAAGGGAGAAAGAAGTGGAGTAAAGAGAGAAGAGGGGAGAGAATCGACAACAGGGGAGAGAGGGGAGAGGAAAGAAGAGAATGGAGAGGGGAGAAAGTAGAGAGAAGAAAGATGGGGAGCGGAGAGCAGAGAGATAAGTAAGAGGAGAGAGGAGAGAGGAAATAAGAGAGAAGATTTGAGATGAGAGAGATGAGAGAGAAGAGAAGAGAGGAGAGAAAAGAGAGGAAAGGGAAGAGATGAGAGTAGAGGGGAAAGAGGAAAGAGGAGAGCAGAGAGAAAAAAGTGAGGAAAGAGGAGAGAGGAAAGAACAGGGAAGAGATGAGATGAGAGAAGAGAGAGGCAAGAAAAAAGAGAAATGTGAAGAGATAAGAGTGCAGAGATAAAAGAAGAGAAAGGAGGGATCAGAGAAAAGACGTGAGAGAAGAGAGGTAGGGGAAGAGACAAAAGAAGAGGGGAGAGAGAAGAGAAGAAAGAGGAAAGAAGAGATGACAGGAGAGACGAAAGATGAGAGAAAAGAGAGGAAACAGAAGCAAAGATAGAAGTTTCAAAGGATCCGAGGGATGTACATGTAGAGAGAGGCAGAGATCAGAGTTTTCCTGACTTTTCCAATACATGTTTTAGATCGACATTGCCTGATATTCTGCACAGCATCCTAGCCAACAAGATCAATGCTTGCCTCAAATCTTAATTTTACATGAATTTACTCCATTTTATGTTCATCTCCATCCTAACTATTAACAAGTTTTTGTTTGAGTATGACTTCAAATTCTAGAATATGTGCGAAAATAATTCCGGAGATTGGAATTCCATGGGTTCAAGATCCACAGGTTTCAACAACTTACAAGTGCTCGTATAAAAACTATTGTTTCTAAAATTAAAATTGCAAAAAAGAAAAAAAATGGTTTTTCAAACTATTTTTTGGAAAATCCAAAGTGAAAAAAACTGAAAGTGGGGGTGGGCCACAGGGGGGCCTGTGGCTTAATTGGGGGGGGGCCACAGGGGGGCCCATGGCTTAATTGGGGGGCCCAGGCCCCCCCTAGCCCCCCCTTGGACGCGCCACTGCCTGTGATGCGTGTGGTTGCTACATTTTGTTCGAACGAGTTGGCCGAGTTGCTTTGGAACCTGCCAATTAAAGATTCACTGCAGCAGGAATCACCCAAGAGTCCCCCGATTATACAGGAGGCATGCATTTTTTGAGAATTAAATACCTGATTGATATAATCTAATCGACCATGTTAAAACTAATTCTCCAAAAATTTGATTGATTAAGTTTAGTTTATCTTATATTTTCGGATTTCCTCGAGTTGAATTTGTGAGCCCTATTTAGCTGGCTTAAATATTTTTTGCGTTATTGCAGTTTTGTTCTATTACAGGCACAGCGCGGCGTCCAGCGCGCATAGATAGAAGGGTAGATTGTGTGGTTCAATGCTTTTTACTTACTTGAATGGCCTGTACTCAGTTTCCTTAGGGGATTTAAAGCTAAATAATTTGGCTTGTCAATGTACAATTAGAAGTTTGCATATTAGAATGACTTTGAAAGTCCGTGGCATTGAAATAAACCATTTCGATGAGAATCGGGATAGATGGCTCGTACATGTATATACATGTATCAGACGACTGATCGAATTTTGTAAAAAGAGGAGTGTGATTAAAACCCAGCTCTGGCTAACACCATGTGCTAAATAGGCTGGCTGAGATTGGTTGCTCATAGACTGGGTTAGAATGAGACAAACAATATAGGGTTAACAGTTAAGGCTAGAGTTAGGTAGGTTCCAGCAGTCGAAATTTGAGTTATTCAAAATTGCGACAGTAGTAGTAGTAAGTTGGCTCAGGCAAGAAGCCTGTGGACAGGCCCACCCAGCCTGCCCATTCAAAGATAATTGAACAATTTTGCAGACCTCAGTTATAAAAGTTATAATTCTTATAGAATAATAAACGAAACTAAAATAAAAACTAAATAATTCCTTTTAGGTTTAAGCGTTGATTTTTTCTTTAAAAATGTGTTTTGTTTAAACGTTGTCGTGCAGTAATTTAGAAATTTTTTCTTCTCAGAAAGATTTATACGAAATACGATTTTTTTCACACAATTAGGCTTTTCATATAACCGATTTCAGAACTAGAATCGGTTTGAAGCTTTTTATATTGTCCGTTCCGATTTTAGATCGGTTCCAGAACCGTGATCCTATTCTGGAATTCGGTTCGAGAAATTTTCTCGATCCGTTGTCGCATTTTTATAGCAACAAAAGGACGAATTTGAAATAACATTTTAAAAGAATAGGCCCCTACTGGTTTCTCGATTTTAGATAAAAATGTTTTTCATCTTTTGAGAAGCAATATAATTAGACAGAAATAGAATAGAAAAGTTCGACGCTTTTCATTTTCCTACTTTGTTTCTGGAATTGGAATTATTCTGGTTCTGGAACCAATCTTTGTGAAAAGCCTAGATCTGCTTTGGCTTTGGAACATATTGACCAATTAATTGTAGTGTATTATTATGGCTTTGAAACTCTACATGTAAAATTACAAGTATAAACGTACAATGATGCTTTCAAAATATGAGAGTGCATATAGAATAGGCCTAATGCTTTATTCACTAATACCATAGCTGCCAGCCCATCTGACTAACTAAGTGATCTGACATCTGTTCCATTGATGGATGCTGTGTTATGCGTAGGCTAGTTAAGTAGAAAGATTAGCCTATTGTCAAAAGGCTTGCTAAAAGTAGCTTAGCTAAAAAAACGATATAGACCTAAACCAAATAGAAATACTACCAAGGATAGAGTATTAATGAATTGTAATGATTTTTTGCATTGGGGGCAAGGCCTAGTGCAAGTGCAACACAATAGTAAGAGGCCATATTGTGGAAGATTTTCTGTGTATGCTGGACACATTTTTATTGAATTTATTATTGAAATGTATGCCAACTTAAAAAATGGTAAAAAAAATCAACGAATATTTAAATTTAAATTTAAACTACAAAAAATTGATAATGACATAATGATCGTCGTGACAATTCTGAGTAATTAAAATTATTGGTAAATGAGAAAATAGTAGCAGAAAAAAAGGTTTTTGAAATAACTTAACACAGAAAAAGCATAAAAAATTCTTTATATTAATTTCTATGCCAGTTGCCATACACCACACTATATGCCACACTGTACATAGCCAAGAAATGTACATTGGTGTACACCACGGAAATCAAGTGTATGCCGGAATTTTCCGGCATATACCCCACCATTTGCAAAATGGGTAAGAGGTCATGTCATAAATAGTCATATTAGTAAATAATGTTAGGGCTACATTTTTATTTTTTAGCTTATTGTGCAAGTTTTGACTAATGAAATTAGACTTATAGTTTTAAAATATTATTAGCTCTAAACTAGAGATTGGTTAGCCTAGGGTCTAGTAGGCCCCTACTTGGTAATATAACTAGGCCTATATAATCTAGCATTATACTAGGGTGTACTTTGTATATCAAGCATGCAAAACAAAAAAAATTGACCAAGAAGGGTTTATAGAACAGTAGATTTTTTCCCAAAAAGTGCACATAATATTGGATTTAAATATTGCAATGATAATACTAACACCAATATTAATTTACTAAAGCTCTTTTAGGAGTCAGGCCTTTGCATAAAATTTTATAATTTTAATGAAGTTTTGTATATATCTAGGCTATGTATATATAATTTTTTCTATACAGAATGCCTTATTTGTTTTTGGAATAAATTCTACTTGGGTATCAAATAATGTAATAAAAGTTATGTTGAAATTGTATAGTAAGTTGAGTATATACAAAATTCTATGATAAATATTTTGTTATTTTACTTATATATAACCTTAAATTAAATTATATTGTTGCTTTTAGTTTTTAATTAAATCAAATATACATATAATTTAAAACTTTAAATACTTACCTTTTAAAACAAAAAGAGCCAATATTATTTCCTCTGAGTTCTACTTATAATATGCTTGCTCTAAACAATAAACGTTCATTTATCAAACAATTTGGTTTTTTAAGTAAAATTTTAGGCTAGGATTTTGATTTTTAGTTTTAGTCTAGGATTCTAGAAAAGGATTGTATTTAGCATCAATAATTATATATAATAAAATAAAATAAGAATATTTTATATATTCTAGTAAAGTCAACAACAAATAGAATATCTCGTTGCTCTATTAATAAAAATTAAAGTTAATTTAGAAAACAAAAATAAATGATATTTTAAAAACACCTACATATGACCCATATTCCTATATTGTTTTTGGGGAAAATTCTTGCATGCAACAAGGTCATAGGCAGTCTAATATTGCTTGCATAGTATGCATCAAGGAGTTGGCAAAGTTTTTTGGTGTGTTCTATATAGATAAGGTAAGTGTTTTGGCAAAGCCCTAAATTGCAATGATTAAGCCTGTATAGAAATGTCTAGTTTTACTCACTGCTAGAAGCATATGGTATTTTACATTTAGCCCTATTCCCTTTAATAGCCCTTAACCAAAAGGCTTGCATCTTTATTTCTTGTCTAATGAAATACACCTACACCAAAAACCAACCATACCCCTCTGAATTTGTAGGAGTAAGTGCCTTTAAATCTATGTTCCATAAACTTTTCTAAGCCTCTAACACTCCTAAAGTCTTACTATTCAATCTGAGAATAATATGCTTGCAACTGCTCAAGCACCTCTGCCTTTTGTTCAAGATGTAGTATATTCTATCCTATCCTAAATTCCCTCTTATTTATGAGCCACAATCCCACAACCCCTAAAAAACTCAACTCTTCAAATGCAAACTTCTTAGTCTTTAATCCTCTAATTCCTATTCATCCCTACTTCCCCCCCCCCATTTATGAGCCACAACACCAATATTTAACTCTTGACTTGTTCCAAATCTTTGCCCTACATCAAAGGAACTATTTAGTCTGGATTGTCAACTTTCTAATTCTGATTTAAATAAAATATTGGTCAATTTGATCAAATTAAAATATTCCAAATATTTGTCTCATCTGAACACCTTAGTCCACTGGCTAATTGGCTAAGATATACATATATGTCAGTTGTAACATGTTGCACTATCTCATATTTGAGAATATTTGCTTGGCTTCTACTCGGTGGCACATGTTATTTGCATGCTTAGCTATGCTTGGACCTATCTTATTTGAGTCTATCATAGACTGCAAAGCTTCTTTTGAAAGCTATAAATTTGTCAGAGGCTAAAAAGTTCTTTTATAAACCACTCTTTTCCTCTTTTCCTGCATTATAGCATTGTCAGGGGGTCTATCTAAAATTGTGACAGTTGGCCAATCATAAAAATTACATTTTCCAATACAAAGTCAGGGTTAGGGTTAAGGTTAATTATAAAAAATTGCCTTCCCAAACAAAAGATTTACATGGAAATTGCTAAGATGTCAGGGCTTGTGAGGGTATTGTTAGGCCCTAAGATTTCAAGGCTCATGGTGAAATTTCTGAGATTTCTAGACTCATAAAGAAAATTGCTAAAATTCCATGGTTCAGGAAAATCAATAAAATGCCAAGGTTTCTGTGGGTATTGTTAAAATGATTTTTAATGATTTCAAACTCCTAGGGGTTGCTCAGATGTTGAAGACAAAACTCATAGAGGTTTTAAGCTTAAGCTTTCTTTAGATTGCTAGCTTATTGAGTGGATACTCTCTGTATTAAGCATTATTTTCCCTAAGAGTTTAACAATACTGACTGTACAACTACAAGGTATACATGTGGGCAATGGTTGCCTCCTCAATATGGGGGCGCAGATTGCTAGTATCTATCTAAATATGTCAATGACATGGCAACTTTCCACTATTCCCCCTGTTCTGCAGTGCATGGATTACTTTGATTTTGTTTCAGTTAATCAGGTTTTTTACTTTAAAAACCATATTTCAAATACATGTAATAATGTCATCTTATTGTTTCTCTTGTGCTTTAAAGTTATCATGAGAAATTACAGGACTGAAATGTTAATTTTGCAGCATGCCAAGCACTGATCACCATGAACGTAGCTAAACAGTTGGTTGCTGTTCTCACAGTGTCGCCTGCATCTGTAATTGCTGTGACAGCAACTTTTGGATTTATCTACTGGGACACATCTCGCACATATCAAGAGAGAAAAGCTGGTGAGATTAATTTACTGTGTGCATTTTCATTTCCTGGCTAAATCTAAACTTTCTCATAATTGAGGTACTGTGAATTTTAGGTATTGTATTGAAATGGATGCTTTTTGGCCAAAAACACTTTTTTATTATGCCAAAACTTCACAGAACCAAACATTCACATCACCAAAAAGTTTTGAGCCTACATAATAATTCTCTAAATTTGAAGTGAAGTTTTGAATTGTGAAATGGTATGGTTCAAATTTTTTAAGAATTTAGCATAGTGAAGTGGCATACTAATTAGAGTTTGGGTGATGTGAAATTTAGGTCTATGAATCTTCATGCTTGGGCGCAACCTAGGGATTCACCCGGCCGTTTCTATTGGCAACACACACATGTAAGTCGCTATTGGACAGAATAGTAGTCACGTGACTGCTCTCAGCCAATAGCGACTTACATGTGTGTGTTGCCAATAGAAACGGCCGAGTGATTCCCAAGGTTGCTCATGTCATGTGAATCTTACAGTGATCTTACAGTGAATTTTAGCTAGGCGTTGTGAAATTTAGGTCTTGTGAAAAGCACCCCTCGTATAAGCATGCTCCTGTATCGCATCTTGCAATTCTCACCCTGCATTCAGAGGTAGGCGGCAGAGAGAAGATAAAGGTGGGCATCAGCTTACTTAGTAGCTGATTAGATGCATTGTTAAATCAATTCCCAGCAAAAAACTTACAAAGCTGCATAATTGCCGAGCAGGTCATAATTTCATTCTAGAAATAGCCTGGAAATCTATTCTACAACTTTTTGCTTCACGTCTGTCGTCTGAGAGTTCACAATAGCAATGGCTTTACTTTTATCTCATTTTTGTCCGTTTTGAACCACAGAATGTTCAATAATGATTCTTGCTACAAAAAGAATTAAAATTCGCGCAACCTACTTATGTTGGAAATTTTCTCAGTAGTGCGAAAAATGTTTATAAAAATTTATGAAAACTATCAATTTCTCCTTTGTTAGATATATGAGCTGGTTACGAGCTAATTGAAGAAAAAAGCGGAAGCATTTCATGGACCAGTCTTCTAGCAGTCAGTGTAGCAGAAATAAACAAAAAATTAGGCTTAAAGAAAAATGAAAGCAAAAGCAAAAAACAATAAAAAGTTATAGTTTATTGTAAATTACTTTATACAATATTCACACGCTTTTTTTAGAGCTTTATTCTGTGGTCTTTGATCCATGGATCAGCAATTAATTCTTTAATTGCTGTATTAGAAATATTATTAGCCTTACCTGTCCCTACCACCTGGGCCTGCTTTGCTATATTGCGTTTGAGTGTTACCTCTGCTGTACTGTTCTAGCTATCCCCAAGTACGCTATGCCCTATACGAGAGTTTTTATAAAGGCTCGTTCACATCGCCATTAATTGAGCTATCAAGTTACACTGACAGCTGGTTTATATTCAAAACGACACAAAATTATGTACAAACTGTGATCACCAAAATAATGGTCTTTTTGATGGCTGTGAACGAACCTGAAGCGCTTAAATGATTAAGATTCCTTTTCTCTAATTATTTCAGAACTCGAAAGAACTGCCGAAAAAGCGCGGATAGCAAGGTAAATATGAAGCTCTTTTTGGCTTGATAAATTCTGTATTTAGTTTTTATTATTTCATCCATTAGGATTTGCTGCACTTGCTTTTCCAGAGAACTAGTGCGTCAAAACGAGGCTGCAAGTGCTGGCTCTACAAGTACCTAAATTATTGCACTTTATACAACAGACATTGTGTACAGAATTTGTCTGTTAAAAATAAGATGTATTTCAGCGATTTTGTTTTTCCTCAAAGTTTGTCAAAACGAAAAAGCAAAAAATTCAAGCTTATCGACTTTGTGTGTAATAAACGTACTATCAACCTATGAATAAAATATATTCTACCATCGAATTATGCAAGATGGTTGATGAGTAAATAAAACTCCCATAAGTGCAAGACACGAAAACCTTCAAATTCCAATTGTTTCTATAAGGAAGGAACTGAAAACTTGCAAGGCGGGAAAATTAAGGACATGAAATCTGGCTGCTTCAAGTTCACCAGATGAGCTTCCTTTATGTTTAGCGCACATAATTCCATAAATTGACCTGTCGAAGGTCCAGAAGCGCATATACTTCTATGGTTGACTTTACTTTGTGTCAGCTTTAAAGAGCTGCCTGCAACTTGTAGTCAGAAAGCAAGTCGCATAGTCGGGTATGGGTCTACGACGTTTGCCTGCGGGACGTTTGCCAGCCGACGTTTGCCTGCGGGACGTTTGCCAGCCGACGTTTGCCTGCGGGACGTTTGCCAGCCGACGTTTGCCTGCGGGACGTTTGCCAGCCGACATTTGCCAGCCGACGTTTGCCAGCCGACGTTTGCCAGCGGGACGTTTGCCAGCCGAAGTTTGCCTGCCGGACGTTTGCCTGCGGGACGTTTGCCAGCCGACGTTTGCCAGCCGACGTTTGCCAGCCGACGTTTGCCAGCCGACGTTTGCCAGCGGGACGTTTGCCAGTCGGACGTTTGCCAGCCGACATTTGCCAGCTGACGTTTGCCTGCCGGACGTTTGCCAGCCGACGTTTGCCAGCCGACGTTTGCCTGCCGGAAGTTTGCCAGCCAAAATTTGCTAGCCAATATAAAGCCAGTCAGTGAAAAATTTGATACTGAAACATTCGCAGTTTAGCGGTTTGACAAAAACCGTTTTTACTCCAACTTTTTGACGGTTATTTGCATACATGTATATACAAGTTTGAAAGCAAAATCTATAAATTATGAAATTTATGCAAAATCTATATAAATTATGCAATTTATATAGATTTACATCTAATATCCAGTTTAACAACGATTTTCTTTGAATGTGAAAATATTGTTTACTTTTGACAATTGTGTATCGTTTTTCCCAGTTTGAGGTGTTTGATTTTTGATGTGCGAAAGAAGACGCGCAGATTACAACGGGAATCTCCAGCGATTAAGTTATGAGGCAAACAAAAAGAGCTGCTGAGCGGTAATTCTGGCTCATATATTTCTCAGTTCATTGGGAGATCTAAAAGTAAGCAAATTGATTCCAATGCTGTTGTATTACTACTCAAGTAAGCAAGGAAACCGCGATCTCAACGTACATGTGTAGTGTAGACGAGTCGAATGCGGTACGTTTTTATAGTAAGCTACATGTATATAGCTGAATAGCCAGACAAGCCGCCAGTAGCAAGCTAGTAGAATAGCAAGCGCTAGACACTACGTATGCAAAGCTTAGTCATGCCAAGGACTACTAAAGTAGAAGTACGCAGCACTCGAAATCTATGAAAAATGTTTTGAAGGCCATAGGGAGATAGGAAGTTTTCATCTTTTCCGCACAACAATTGTTATTGCTTTCATACGAGGCAAACCCAATGTTCATCTTTTGATATGTTGTGCCAAAATCGTTGTTAAACTAGATATTGGACGTTAGACTGGTGAACTGCAAAATTTATATATTTTGCTTGCAAACTTGTATATATGCGAATAACCGTCAAAAAGTTGGAGTAAAAACGGTTTTTGTCAAACCGCTAAACTGCGAATATTTCAGTATCAAATTTTTCACTGACTCGCTTTATATTGGCTAGCAAATTTTATCTGGCAAACTTCCGGCAGGCAAACGTCGGCTGGAAAACGTCCCGCAGGCAAACGTCCGGCAGGCAAACTTCGGCTGGCAAACGTCCCGCTGGCAAACGTCGGCTGGCAAACGTCGGCTGGCAAATGTCGGCTGGCAAACGTCCCGCAGGCAAACGTCGGCTGGCAAACGTCCGGCAGGCAAACTTCGGCTGGCAAACGTCCCACTGGCAAACGTCGGCTGGCAAACGTCGGCTGGCAAATGTCGGCTGGCAAACGTCCCGCAGGCAAACGTCGGCTGGCAAACGTCGCTATCCCGTCGGGTATTATACCTTTTAGCAATCTGCCAAAACTGCGATCAATTTGGCCAGGGATAGGAAATCCTTCCGCTTACCCAGCTGAGCTGAAAGCCATAGAAATACTGCGACCAATTTGGCCTAAACTGCGATTAAGTTGGCCAACGCAATTTTATTGTATGTGGGTAGAATAAGAAAGAAGCGACATGTTCTGCTGTCCAAAGATTGATGCCAAATTCGTCCATGTACTGTAGATGGCTTAGGCTTCCGTCACCAAGCAGCCACTCTACATGCATTTTCGTTGCCTCCGTAATTTCGTTGTTCCAGTTCTGTGGCACCTCGGAGCAGTTTAATAGTGATAAATCTGCTATTTAGAGCTCGGCTGATGGTTGTCAGGTTCACATTTTGGGCAGCAGGGAATTCTTGCGCGAGGTGACCTTTCATCTGCTCTAGCGTGGCTGTTGGAATGTTGCCGACTAAGGTGCAGATGCTGTCGATCATGGCTTTGCTAAGGGACGAACGCCTGACACCTCGAGGCAGAGTGCCGATGCGCCAGCTGCTGCGAAAGTCTCAAAATAGTGTTTGTAACTGTTTTCCGTGCGATTCCCAAGAGCCGGCCGAGAATTCGCCAGTCTTTTCCATTTTCAAAGGCGCTCACCAACCTCTGGCGATCCAGAGTCGAGATTTTCATGCATGGGCTTCTCTGAGCCATAGTCTGCGATTTCCGATTTCAGCTATGGTACATGTAGATGTGATCACCGATTAAAGGCCGAATTAAGGTTGCTGCTTAGAGAAATAGAGTGCAATAATAGCAGTACAGCCGGACACAAACGAAGTTATCTATGGCTCTAAGTTTAACTTGAAAGGCGTCGACTAGCGAATGCGATCGATCTGGCTGGGCCAACTTGATCGCAGTTTAGGCCAAATTGGTTGCAGTTTACACTGTCTATGGCTTTTAGCTCAGCTCAACTGGGTGAGCCAACTCGCGAAAGCGAAGGATTTCCTATCCCTGGCCAAATTGATCGTGCAGTTTTGGCTAACTAGATTGCAGAAAGGTATATTTTTACGAAATGCTTCCGTTTCTTCAATAACGAGTTTACTTCAACTGGAGTCTTTATACTCGTAGAAGTAGAAAACGTTACAATGGCGACGAGTAAGATAGAGTTCCAATCGGAATTACTTACGGGAGGCCTACAAATTGAAGAGTGCCTCAACTGTTCTTCGTTGTTTCTAAAGTTCTGACAAGGCGCAGAAGAGAGTGAATCATCGAAACGATTGCTAGCAGCTTGATCTTCAGAACATCCTATCGCCAAACAAACTTAAGGATGTGTCCTACATCTAGACAATCTACATGTACGATGACCAAAGTAAAAAAGATCGTTGAGGGAACATTTCAATTCTCACGCCTAAAGTTGTCGAGAGATTAGTATCACAAAGGTGAATATGTGGCTTTCTTGCAAATCCACGGAAGTTACAACACTATATGTACATGTACGCTCGTAGCTGCCACATTTCTGCGGCGCGTTTCTTCAAGAGGCAATACAAGCGACGAAACTGATTTTTCGTCGGCCTCCTAGGAATAACCTATTGCAACAGTGTCTTATTGGATCTGCAGTTTGGGAGCACTGGAAGCAGCCTCAAGGAGTTACCTGAAAAGGCACAGACTCCAAAATGGATGCTTTCGCTGCAACGCAAAAGATAACCGGGCAGATAATTTTTCTTACCGCAGCAAGACATGGCACAAGTGCGCGGTCGAGTGGGACAACATGCCAAGGACCACTGTAGTACTTCGTAGCTGTAACTGGACGCAAAACTCATTGTGAATTTCTTGGAAAAAATACACTGCGGAGACAGAAAAAAATCTTTTTTCATCAAAATCAATGAATGCATTTGATCTGGGGCAGTGAAAATTACTATTTAACATGCACATGTTACTCTATTGTATTTGATATAGTTGGGCAGTGAAAGGAAGTTCGTTTTTATATTGCTTTACTTTTATTTCATAAGCACAAGCAAAAGTTGTAAATACTTACAAGTGAATTATTTTTTAAATCAAGTATATTTGTAATAAAACTTGCATGCTGGTACTCTTAGTCTCAAGCAAGGCCTTGGCTTAAAATTGGTATCTTTCTGAAGACTGGGTCAACAATATGAAAAATGATATTGGTAAACTTTTAAATACATTTAATTATTTAGACAGGTCTAGGAATAGCTACTAATATGCATTTAAATTCAATCTTACCTACCATAATGGTTTAAGAGTACCTGCATGGAACAATTTTAGTAGGAAAAGAACAAAAATTTCACTTGTAAGTATTTACAACTTTGGCTTGGGCTTATGAAATAAAATTAAAAACAATACGAACATGAAACTCACTGCACAACTAATCGTATATAAAATTATGACAGAGTAATATGTTGTGCATGGTAAATAAAAAGAAAATCGTCACCGTCCCAGATCCAATGCAATCATTGATTTTTTTATGAAAGAAATATTTTTTCCTATCTCCGCAGTCCATTTTATTAACGAAATTGGCCTCTCATTATTAACATTACACCTTTGAGTTTTACGTCCTATTATAACTACAGTATCAAGCAAGGTCTTGTACTGCACTTGGCCTACTTAATGCATTATTGAACTTTGAACTTAAACTTAATATTTCTTCGACAAAGTTTTAGAACTTCCTTTTCGAGGCAACCTCTTCCACAAGCAAAGTAACAAAATAAACTGAAATCCAAGGAACAATCAAAAGATCGAAATAGTTGGAAAATTTAGCAGAAATCATGAAAACTTGACGCTGTATTTCAGTTTAAGGATCTTAGCGATGACAAGTTGATACGTTCAAGCGATGCACATCGAAGTTATTGTTGAGCATGAACATTAGTCTATTCATTCTCCCTGTGCAAACGCGTTTCGCTAAGCAACAGCAATCACATGCGATACATGCATGTGAAACATTTCAAATCAGCAAACTCTTTGTACGAGGGGTGTCCGGAAAGTTCTAACACTTAATCCCAGAGCGAAAACAGTAGCAGCTGCAAGCACAGCTTTAGTGTCATTTTAAAGCGGGACATATCTTCCTTGCAATGAATTCAGTCGAATTTATTTTGGTCATTTCATTAAAAATTTATGTATAAAAAACCAATTGCAATACCACTAATTGTCTTACAATAGACACTCAGTACAGTAGAGACTAATGCATGGTGAAGTACATAACTTAGTCGCAAACCTTGCGAAATTTTGATTAGTCAAGTGTTTTTTTATTTTTGTGATTATAAACAGCATCATAAGTGTGCAATCGAAAGAAGCCGAAGGCACGGAATGTTTGAGTGCTGGGAAAAGTGTGTTGCTACAGGTTGAGACTATGTTGAGAAGGCTGCCTTAAACGTTGATGATGATGATAAATGATGTCTACTTTACACTGGACCTGCTCCGTGGGCCTCAGTGTAGAGTGTGTTAACCCCACCCCTCTCCCTTCGCCCACCTCTCCTCCGCCCCCCCTCCGCCGCGGGGTCGCTTCACAAGCTCGAAATTTCACAACCTCGAAAAGCACTTCCTTTCATTCACAAACCCGAAACTTCATAAGCTCGAAATTTCATATCCTCGAAAATTTTAGCAAGCGACTTCACAAGCTCGAAATTTCAAAACCTCGAAAACCATTCTAGCAGCCGACTTCACAAGCTCGAAATTTCAAAACCTCGAAAACCATTCTAGCAGCCGACTTCACAAGCTCGAAATTTCATATTCTCGAAACTGTGGGTTAAGCTCAGACAGACAAACAGACAGACAGACACTAAGACACTAAGATAGACAGTACATTTTCGAGGTTGTGAAATTTCGAGCTTGTGAAGTCGGCTGCTAAAATGGTTTTCGAGGATATGAAATTTCGAGCTTGTGAAGTCGGCTGCTAAAATGGTTTTCGAGGATATGAAATTTCGAGCTTGTGAAGTTTGTGAAAGCAACCCTCCGCCGCGTGACGGGTTTTTTTTAAACTTTTACTGTAAGACTATCAGTAACATTGCAATGGTTTTTCATACATAAATTTTGAATGAAATGACCAAAATACACGCGACTGAAATCATCGGAAAGAAGAGATGTGCCGCTTTAATATGACACCAAATTTGTGCTTGCAGCTATTACTGTCAGATTAAAAGAACTTTCTGGACACCCCTCGTATTTTGATTAGCTGTTAATCTTTAAAATCTCTTAATTTGCCTTTTGTCCTTAATTTTCAATGCCACAATTTTAAATTGTTTTATTAACAATGCACACACATAGATAGTTTACGCGGACATCATGCCAAAGAAAACTAAAATAGCGTTCTTTCCTAAAATTTCAAGAGCCTTCGTACAGTGAGGCTGTTTTCGTGGGCGCAAGCGAAACATTTGCTTATATTATACACAATACATAGCTGACACTGGATATGCTAGCGGTAATACAGTCAACTGAGGTTATTTGTCACCGGAAAACATACCCCGTCTGATGACCGCATAGTCTGGCAAATCACCAGTCGGTCCAACAGCGGCCAGGGCCGGGCAGCGATCATACACGTACTGGCCCACCACTTCAGCAAGCGACTCCGGAGTGACACGCATGATGCGCTCCTCCAGCTCGGCCAGCGGCACACGCCGGCCATAGCAGAGAACGTGCCGTCCGAGCTCTTCGCAGGCTGGCGTGGTGCCGTCCAGCTGCAGGTACAGGCTGGTCAGCAGTGCGTCACGAGTACAAGCCAGGTCGGCAGGCTCGATGCCTCTGGCCAGTCGGCGCCAGTCAGCCTTTATTTAAAAATGGTGCTTTATTAGATAGTCGCACAAATGCAATAGCCACTAGATTCCCAACTGCATTAACCTCCTAAATGCTAATTCGTTTTACAATACTCTTAACTTACATTTAGAGGAATCACTTACATATATTATATAAAATTAAAAAGCAGAAAAAACTAGACAGAAATCAGTGCAAATTACCTGAAAATCAGCTAGAAATCGACCAACTGATTCTTTATTGGCCACAGCGTGCATACCCCAAAGTGAGGTGTCGGTATAGCAGGTGAAAAAGCTCTGGTAGGAGAGAACACCGCCGCCATACGTATCCCGTGCTCGCTTTGCAAGCCTGGCAGCGGCGGAGCCACCGCTGCCGCTGCCTCCACCCTGCGCTCGATCCCATGAGCCAATGTAGGCTGAGGCCAGCATCAGCGGCACCGTATCGGCACTACTCCAACCGGGACCTTCAACAGCTAATGCAACGTGAGCGAATGGCAGCTGATCATCAGGATCAAGAATGCTAGAGCCGCTGAAGCGAACTGGCGTCTGGTCCACTGCTCCTGGTGAAGCCTCTACAGCTGGCATACTGCCAAAGTGGCGCCGGCACAGGTCATTAAGTTCCGTATGGTCGATGGCCCCAGCCGCGGCCACCACCATGCGCTGGGGTCTGTAGTGGTCGGCAACATATTGCTGAAGATCTTGCCGACGAAGAGATTTTACATTTTCTACCGGGCCGAGGATAGTGCGCGATAGAGGGGTACTCTGTGGGATGCATGGGTTAGAGAATAGTTTTAACCACTGCTATTTAGTTATCACATAGGTAAAATTCTAAGATGCTTATGACAATCACTTTAATAGTTTCGATGAAATTGCAAGTAGCAAGATTATTGAGATCTCAATAATCTCATCTCAAGAGCTATGAGAAGCAGCAAGATTAGTGAGAGTTCAGCTGTGATTTTTCAGTCCTATAGTGACACAGCAATATGGTTGATCTCGACTAAGTAGACTTCCGCTTGCATAATTTTTTTGAAAAGGCATATCAGATGCATTACCACATTCTTTTAAAAACTGGTTATAATATGAAACAACCGCACAATCTGGAAAAAGGACACACCTGGTATGCCACAGCGTGAAGATAGTCAAATACCACTTCCTGCAGATTAGTTTCGACTTCTTGCATCTCCCTCAAAATGACACCTCGCTCGCGCTCGATTTGGGCCTCCTCAAATGTAGAATTACGCAATATATCAGCCAGAATAGCCACAGCCCAAGGTAGATCTCGGCTAAAGCACTTCGCATAGTAAACTGTCATTTCGCGTGAAGTGTATGCATTGAGATGTGCACCGCGGTTTTCAACGTCCAGCTCGATATCTTGCTGGGATCTACTGCGCGTGCCTTTGAATGCCATGTGCTCTAGGAAGTGCGCAGCTCCATTGGTGTAGTCCGTCTCAAATCTACTGCCAGCGTCAACCCATACGCCTACAGTACATGTTGGCGTGCCCCAGTTCTCAGATGCGACGCGCATTCCATTCTCCAGTTGGCTAATACGGGCCTCGGGCACTTTTGCGATTGATGGCGACACACTTGCAGTGGCATACTGGCTGAATTGACGCACCTGGTGAAACAATGGGAAAACCAGCTTTTTTTTACTGTGCTCACTTTTAGCTGCTTTAATGAGTATATGACAAATGGGGCTATTTTGGAAGACTACATATATAGACTACAGATTCGGGAATATATGTTACCTTGCTAGACGCCATAAACTTTAGGTATATAAATAAAATAATTCTGAGTGTTCTATTTTTATGAAAAATTTGCCAGGAGACAGATTTGGGTGCCTAATATGCGAAAATGATAAAAGTATGAAAATTTGCTTTTGATGCTTGGTCAATTTGTTTTCTCATGTTTTAAATAAGGACTGCGTGTTCTCATGTTTTAAATAATGGAACAGCAAAAAGAATAATTCAATAAAAATAAAAATAAACACATTTGTTTAGAAAATACTACAATTGTGACATGTTTACTTATTGGCAGACTGAATAAAAAAGACATCATATAATGCTATGGTAGAAATTTTCATGATATAGACAGACGTAGAATTGTTTTGTGTGGAACAACCAAGGGATAGAGTGAGGATAGAAAACCCCAAGGGGGTTGGAATTGGCAAGTCACAATGATATAATATACATTATACAAATCTCTAAGATCTATCTAACTGGTATTTCAGTCTCATGCCTGAATGCCTAAATCAATTTTTTCAAACTTGTTTTATTCAAATAGAAATTCTTATAAAATTAAAAAATTGAATAGGAAGATGTTTAAATATTTCAAAAACATGCTTTTTTGCAAGGGTGAAACAATTTTTTTACTTAAAATGCATTATAAGAAACTTTATTGACTGAATTGCAATTACACTTAAGATTTCAATACAACTTTTTTCTTTTCATTGTGTAGGCCTCAATACTAGCTATAGTGTGCAAGGGAAAGAAAAATACTCAGTTGCTGCATATGTATATTCTGACCTTGGCTGACTAGTAGACTGTATAGACAATTGCTATTTATATATTTCATTTAACTATGCATTGCTTCTGCCTACACACAACCTGTGCATACAAAAGTAATCTGTTACTATTATATACTTGATTGCTGTGCCACAGCATATGAGGCTAATTTTCTTGCCCTCAAATCAATAGGTGGAATAGCCTTATTGTAGGCACTGGGGTTAAGTTTAGGCTAGGCATAGGGTCCCAGGTTTGAATAAACTTTCTAGCAGACATTTAAAATTAAATTAATTCATATATTTGTAGCTTGTGCCTCAACTAATTAGAAAATTATTGTTTGATGAATTATGAATTATTTTTGCTATTTGGCACAAGTTGCTAAGCAAATTTGACTTGTAAAAAACTGCTTTGAACATTTCTAATTGAATTAATGGGTATTGCCCATTAGTAATGAAATTGCTAAACTACAAATGATATTGCTAAACTGTTGAAGGTACTGCTAAATGCTAAGTTGTGCTAGATTGCCAATATATATAAAAATAGAAAAGTAAGTCATACTAAATTTTCATTCAAAATTTTTAGATCATTCTAAGGATCATTACTATTTGCTAAAGAGTCTAAAAAGCTGGCTGAGAGGAAAATTGCAGACTACTGAGAGGATAAATGAGAATTTTTAAGGGAACTGTTGTAGGCTGCAAATGGACTATAGACTATTAAGGAGATCTGCAGATTGTTGAAAAGATCATTGTAGACTTCAAAGGGGAAAACTGCAAAATGCTAAGGCAGTTCCTCTATACCTATGAATGCATAGCTGCCAACTGCTAAGGGATAACTATAGACTATTTTGAGGATAATGACAGACTTAAGGAGGATAGTTATAGTTTTGAGTGGATAGTAATAATGGAAGATTAAATGCAGTTTTATGAGGGATTAATGCAACTATGAGTTACTAAGTGAATTATTGTGGTTTGCTAAGAAGAAAAATTTAGGCTGTTGAAATGATAAATTCTTAATGTTAATAAAGGCTTTAGACTGCAAAGGGGATAACTATATGCTGCTAAGAGTATGATAGCAATCTGGGATTAAAAGAGATAGAATAGAACATACATGCGCAACTCCCCTGATTTGCACTGGCCATGCGACTTACTTTTTGACCAAAAATGCGACTTACCTGTGTAAGAAACCTAAAGCAAAATTAATGCAGTTTCGGGTAAACGGCAGAAGTAACTATGACTGTCTTATCAGGCCTAAATGCCTCGGCATTTAATTAGTACTACATCCGTATTCTTTGGGGTAGCATTTTTGCAACTTACCCCTGGTCTACCACAATTTATGGTAGCCAGATCGGCCAGGTTGGCCAGCAGTTGCGCATGTATGGAATAGAATATTGTAAGGATATCTCAATAGATATCAGAATAAAAAATAAAAAATAAAGAATGGGCAACTATCATTGATGCCTTCATACTTTAAAAAGTGATAAGCTATGCTCTTTTTGTTTTGATGTCTATGATCATGATTCACTTTTTATAATCAATTAATTGCTAATCCAAAGTAGTGATTTAACTGAATATTCTAAATCCAAAAATGTTTCACTTTTCTAGAAAAAAAGTTTTACATTTAGAATTTTTTTAATTTCTAAATGTGCTTTTAAATATAAATATAGTATAAGCCTTAGACAAATAGAATCTTGTTAGTCAATTTATGGGGCACTAATTAGATCATTAATTAGATGATAAGGTATTTTTCATAAAAGTTTTATAGTCATTCCCACTGTTTAATTTTAACTTTGTGCTTATATTTAGAAATGTATTTAGAGATATTTTATTATTTTGATTTTAATTTCAATTTTTTGTATATTTAGATTTGGTTTTGAAAAAATCTATCCAAACATGTCTTCCGTGTGTTCTGAGGGAGGGGGCACTGGATATACATTATTATACTTCTAACTATTTCGACTACCATTCCGTCCCTGGACTTTGCCTCTTGGCTTTTGGACTAATAAACATGTACTTTGAATATCAAATATTAAATACTGATTGAATTTACAACCCCAAAAATGTTGTATTTATTGCCGTTCTCACTCGTTTTTTCTGCTCAAAAATAAACCTAGCCTGAAGATGCACAGTAGGGGGCAACCGGGATGGCCAAAGTTGGGCCCAGGTCAGGCCCGGGAATGAGGACTCGGGCCTGGGTCGGGCCTCGGGAATTCGGGACAAGATCTTTAGGACAGCTCAATAATTGGAAAAAAATCATAATAAATCTTAATACTTTTAGCATATGCGGATTACTTTTAAAATATAATAAATATATGATAAACATTAAATATATGATAATATATAAATATATTAAATATATAATAAATATTATTATTATTTAATACATTAGTTAAGACTTCAGAATAGATAAGAGTTACATTAAAAGACTTAATACTCAAATATCAATATACTCAATAGTTCAAATTCAATGTCACTGTGTGGCACAAGTACTGTGTGTGTGCCAGTGACACTGACACTAACAGGCAGTGAGGTAGGCAAGCAGGCACTGCGGCAGTGCGGCTGGCACTGGCAGTGGCAGTAAGCAAAAAGAAGAAAAGCTAAAGCATTAAGTGTAAGGCACTTGGCATTGGAAGCAGTAAGGAAGTAAGAACCAAATCAATTGATTGATTCTTTTATTTGAATTTTTAGTTCCTTTACATAGCTTCAATGTAAAGAGCCATGTACACAGTCAGTATTCAGTAAGACAACAAGACAAGACAACAGAACAGAACACAAATGAAGTGACAACACAACACTCAACTGTCTCAACAGAATAGGCAAACAGACAATGGAAATACAAGTAATTAGCTGATACCTGCCTACCTGCTCACCTACCTACCTAAACAAATATGATTATGAATATGATACTATGAGTCTATGACTACGACTACCTATGAATACGATACAAATATGAACACAATTACAAACTCTGATAGATAGCAAACTTCTTGGAAAAATGGTAGCCTTGGCCCTTAATAGGTACTTCTTAGAATGTAAATAGGAAATGTTATTTACAAAAGCTTAAAAATGACAAATCAACTTTTTAAAGAATCATATTTTTGCTTTTAGGCTGCAGCCTGCAGCGTGTAAAGTGGAATCAATATTGCAAAAAAGTGCAATTTGCATGCGGTTAGTGCCTTTAGGGAAAAAAGACTTGTCCCGATTTCCCGACTCTTATAGGGTCGGGCCTGGGCCCAGGTCGGGCCACAATTTTGGTCAGGATTCCCGACTTTTCGGGCCCAGGCCTGGGACTGGGTCGCCCCCTAATGCACAGTTTTGTGTGAAATGCGTTGTTATAAATTTAATGTTGATTTTTGCCTTTCTATAAATCTATATTTGGTCTATCACCATAGTTAAGATCATGGCATACCTATATTACAATAAATCTTATCAAAAAAGTTTGATTGCACCTTGCCTCACAACAAATCTTATCAAATAAGTTTATTGCACTATATGTCATAAACATTTTTATAAAAATATAGGAGCATAAATATATATTCATTTTCCAATTGACATTTAGATTTACATTCAAAGTTTTAAAAAGCCAATATAACTTTTTTACTTAATAAAATGCCTTATAATTTTATAAAAACTGACAAAAACCAATAAAACTTATATTTGAATTCTTTTCAAAGAAAATACAATGTTAACATTTAATTGAAAAAGCTATTTGCAAAAATATTGTCTGACTAAAAGGTTTTGTCTTGCACTAAGACCAAATTATACCAAAATTTGTCTTAGGCCTAAACTGTCTTACACTATATTGCACCAGATTCCCCTCCTCCTTGCTGCCTGCTGTTGTGGCAAAATGTGCTTGTATGGCACACATTCAATGCCTTTTTGCACTAGAATTTTCCATGAAAAAGGACCTGTATAACTTTCGCCGACACATTTTCAGACAGATTTTCCGACACTTTTTTGCGACACTTAAAATGTTGCAAAAAGTGTCGGAAAAAGTGTCGCAACGGTTAACTTTCGCCGACACATTTTCAGACAGATCTTCCGACACATTTTACGACACTTAAAATGTCGCAAAAAGTGTCGGAAAAAGTGTCGTAAAAGTTAACATTCGCCGACACATATTTTCCGACACCTAAATTAATGCTGCAGTGTCTGATGCTTTACTTCTGCCAACACATCTTCCGACACTTAAAATGTCACTTCTTAGAGCGAGGTCATGTACATCGTACATGTAGCTCGTACTATTCATGTTAGCTTCATGTATGTTTGTTAAGGTACTGCAGCAGACTGCAGTGTTGCGCATCATTTAGTTGCATCAATTGATATACATTACATGTATATGTACATGTAATAGTTGGCATTTTCTGATTACAAACAGTATGTATTGTTATTGAGGGCATGATATTTTCAGTGTTAAATGTATTTGCAGTCAAATTAATACAAAAAAATGCTAGCTATAATTACTAAGTAAATACGTAATACTAAATGCCAGTGAAGTCAGAATATCAGATAATCGTAGTACGGCACTCCAAAGTAATCCGAATCAAAAGCTTGATCTAATTAATGTCCAAATTTTCGAACGTTATGGATACTAACTTTTTCGAAATACTTTGTGCATACATGTAGCTATATGTATATGACCTCGCTCTAAGAAGTGACATTTTAAGTGTCGGAAGATGTGTTGGCAGAAGTAAAGCATCAGACACTGCAGCATTAATTTAGGTGTCGGAAAATATGTGTCGGCGAATGTTAACTTTTACGACACTTTTTCCGACACTTTTTGTGACATTTTAAGTGTTGTAAAATGTGTCGGAAGATCCGTCTGAAAATGCGTCAGCGAAAGCCAACCGTTGCGACACTTTTTCCGACACTTTTTGCAACATTTTAAGTGTCGCAAAAAAGTGTCGGAAAATCTGTCTGAAAATGTGTCGGCGAAAGTTATACAGGTTGAAAAAGGCCATCTTCCTGACTATGGTTAAATGGGTCTAAGCCTATCACTAATCCACTAATCCAAAGTAACAAATACTTATATGGATTATAAATTATAAAAATTCAACACTTTATTTGAAGAAAAATATATCAAAAGCTTTTTCAAAAGTGGTGGGCAGGTACTACTGATGCCCCCCCTACTTAAAAATGGGATGGGCCCTTCTCATTCCAATACTTATGTCATCATATAGATATATCAATAGACATTAGGATGTTGACTACATCGCCAACATTAGATTGCTGCATGGCCAAAATATAGCAATAAAAGGATTGATGTCATTTTCTCCTGACCCCAACCAAGTCAGGCCTAGACTTACCAGAGATGACAGAGAATTGTAAGAAAAAAGTCGGTTTCGAAATACTTTGTTAAACAAAATCATGTTATAATTTGCTAAAATGCAGTCAATGCTCCAGCTATTAAAACAGCCCACTTTTTGCAGAAAAATTCTAGGAAATTACTTGCAGTATGTTTGTGTGATTGTGCTCTACTGACATGTTAATAATAAAAAGCGGGTCGCGCTGTCGGTGATTCTTGGGTAATTTTATATAATTAAAATTTCGATTTATCTTGATGAACTTGTAAAGAAAATTCTGTTCCAGCAAAGTGTTGCTGTCTACTATGAATATTTGCACTTTTTTAATGTATTTAAAATAATGCTTACGTCTATATTCTTTTCTTCGCGTCTGTGTTAAACTTTGACAGCAACGGGTTTCCCCTTTGAGTAACACCTGGGCGTTTCTGTCTCTTTCCTTCTGTTTTTGGAATTTTCTTCCTTTCTAGTTTTGTCCAGCTATTCATGTGTTATATTTCTCACCTAATTTTTGCGTTTTAATCTAGTTTGATTTTTTCTCTACAGCTGTACGTTTACATAAACTAACTGCATATACCACGTACGCGTAACTGCACCGTATGGTTCTATGACTCTTACCCCATGCCATGCAGGGACAACTAAAAGTACGTAGAGAAAAAATCAAACAAGATTAGTTGTCCCTGCCCCATGCATTTGACAGGCCTGACAATTACTGACTGTATGCGGAGGGCTTTCCATACTTACTATATAAAACGTTTGCATTTCCAAGACCCTGCATACATGTACATTTGTATTTTATGCATGTGAATGTAGAAAAGTTATTTATTTCTACTACTATGCATACTAGAGTACTGAATTTAGGGAAAAGACATGATCAAATTACATTGGGCCTTTTAATATTGGTCCGGTTCAAGTATTTGCAGATCATGCAGATCCTATATTTGCAAAGCATGTACATGTATTAACTCTCTGTATCTTAAACTAGAGGGGTTACGTGCTATAAGTTGTAATTACATTGTATTGAATGGCAATAGCCAAGAAGAAAGTCAAAATTGTGTAAAGTGAGGCTGTTAAGGCAGTAAAAAATTCAACAAAAGTTAATTATAGTATTTAAATATTGTTTTTTTGGGAGATCGGAACCTACATGTATTCTGCATGGTTCTGGAATTGGTAAAATGTTAAAAGCCTCATTATTGAGAGAATGCATTCAAGCGTGTGCTCTAAATGAGGCTTTAACCAAGCACTATAATAAAGAATACATGTACAGGAAACGTCGTTTCTTATAAAAAAATTGGGGCTTTCCATTAGCTTCCAATGAAAAAACTATCGCTATTTTCATGCCGAAAAATAAAAAGCTCCTATGTTCGTAGCAGATAACTGAGTCATGCCGAAAAATAAATAGCTCCTATGTTCGTAGCAGATAACCGAGAACCGAGTCTTCTCTGCATGTCCTGTTGTGTCCTTAAGCACACGCGTGCTTGTCGTCCTTGAACGTTTAGTTTACCGCAATAGACAAATTCTCTCGAGCAGGATCCGTGCTAGTGCTAGCTATGTATATGTAACATGCACATGTACGTACATGTACATGTATGGCCCAGGGCGGGGCCGATAGCCATGCCAATGGGATCAAAGGCCGATATATCGATACTGATCGCGGACACCGGCCACTCAACCCTTACTCTAAACTGTATCGGTAGTCGATAGCAGAATTATTAATTTATTATACATTTTACATGTACGTATATACATTTCAGTTGTCCGGGTTTGATCGAATTGACTTTGCAGGGACAGAGAGAGCTAGCTAGTGAATTGTGGAGCGAGCAGCGGGGGGCCAAATAATGGGACGCGAGAGAAGCCATTGCAGGGTAGAATTGAGAAACACAGGGTTAGGAGGCCGTGGTGCCGCCCTCATGGTTGGTGGGAAAAACGCTGGGGTGGATTTCATGAGAAAACTACAAGTGAGAAAAGTGACAATTAAGTGACACAGCTTTTACAAAACGCTTGACAACTATTGAAAGTGCTCGCTCGAAATTCCATGTCTATGTGCAAAAATGATCTAAATCTCGTCGAAGATGTTTTTATCCCTATTAGTCATTTGAATTTTGACTTATTTTCCCTATTTTAAATGAAGCACAAAGAAGCCGAGTCTTTCTTTTAGATTGATTATTTTTATAGTGGGGCGGTCCTGCATGTTTGGGAAGCTTGCTCAATCAACCAATTGTCCTCATCCTCAATATCGCTAAACATGCATCACGCTGATCGATCACAAAAACTGATAGTGAAGCTTGGATGCACCAATGTGCTCCAGAGCATTCCAGTGATTGCTTGGTCACAAAAGCGTATAGTCTATGTCTACAAGTGGTCAGGAGAGCACTTGAAAATTAAATATAGTCTCCTGTTACTTGCAACTTGTCGATTTGTCATTTAATCCCCGCTTTGGCCCGGCCAGCTGCCTATCTCCTCTGTGTGTGTATAAGATAATCCCCACTTGATTTCGTTTCTTTGGCCTAGGAACGAAATCAAGTGGGGATTATAATATTTACGCTTCGCCTCGGCCTAGAAACGCAGTCCTCAGCCGTTCCTAGGCCAAAGAAACGAAATCAAGTGGGGATTATCTTATACTTAATCTCATGAAACGCATTACTTGTCGGAGTTGTCACCAATTGTCACTTGTAATTTGTCTAAGTGGCTTCATGAAATCCACCCTGGAGGGTAAGCATCGCGGCAGGCAAATTTATGCGCAAACACGGTACATGTATGCTAGTACATGTCATGGTGCCTAGAGGGGGCGCACCTACATGTATTTCTGGTGGACACCCCCTACATATATTTCTCAGTGCACAGTCTGGTGGCGCCCGGCCTACCCCTGTCTTCTAGCGCAATTCCACGACATCTAATACACTGTAGGTGCAAAGTTGAGCCCTGTCATTCGTCGAGCTTGCGCTGGTTGCATGGTTGCCTCTCATTCAGTTGTTAGCGGATGGAACTTTTTATGGGAGCGGTACTTTTGTAGGGGTGGGGGGATTAGATAAGCGTTAGACGTCCTTCTTTAGCTACTCTGACCTCGTGGTCTGTTATTTCAGATACATTTTGCACATGATTAGCGATGCAAAGTTTTGATTTTTCTGCATAGGTTTTATAATTGTCATAGAAAAAATCTCAAACTATATCTTTTCGGAGCACAAGCAATGCAAAATTGTGGTGAGACTTATTAAAGTCTAAAAATCAATATAAAAATAGATAAAGTATACTTGTAGAGCAAAAATTTTGCGCCAATAAGAATTCCCAAGTTACAAGATGAACTAGAAAAGAAAACATATTCCGTATATCTGTTTCCGGTTGACGAAATTGTAATTGGCGCTCTCTCGCTCATGACCTCAGCTTGCCAGTAAGCGTTGCGCACATAACAGTCAGAATGGCACTGAGAATGCAGAGCCCCAGATTCAGTAGTACCTGGACGCCGCTACCGACTCCATTCAGCACGTCATTCGTCTTCATGTAATAGTTGGTCTCGAATCCTCTGCCGATGGCTTCGCCCAGCGAGAATAGGACGCTGATTCCACAGACGGCGCACGCCATGCTAACGCGGGTTTTTAAATGGTCAATAGAGACGTCCTTAACTGTGTAGGCTGTTGCGCCTGCGCAGATGTGGAGGATGCGTAACACAGTGTACAGGAAGCTGAGGTACCATAGGGACGGGAAGACTCCATTGAAGATAATTGTGAAAAGCTTGGCGCACAGCAGCAGCAGAGTGAGGAGGCTGTTTATGCCGGACAGCGTGAGGTGCACAATGCTTGTCCGGTAAATGGGCATTCTCAGATCCATAATGCTGCTGTCAGTGTCAGTCTGACTCGGGTCCTCCTGAGTTTCGAGCGACTCCACTGTGACAGTTTCCACGCTGGACATTTCTCTCGCTTATTTTTCTCACAGATTGGCCCGCTTCTCCTTGGAAATGCATACGCAGCATGCATTCTATTTGTTCCATATGGTCTACTTGCGACACAGTTTAATTAAGCTCAATCCACCTTATCAAGCTCTTTCCAACTGATATCGCCATAGCCTATGCTGTCCACTGAAGCAGCCAGTGAAAGAGCTTTTAGAATAGGAATGGGACCGGTGGACAGATTTCAGCAGACACTGGCAGTGACGAAGCGTGTACATGTAAGCATTATATCGAGCTTTTCAAACATTCGAAGACAAACTATAAATTTAAAATGCAGGAATGAACTTCACATGGTACGTACTTGTCCATGCAGTATGCTGGTATGGCTTGTCTGGCACGTCTCGTGGCTCAGATAAGAAGGGTAGTTTAGATGTTTTTAGTCCAGGTGTGAAGATACAAAAATGTACTTGCGACCAGCAGAAATGAGATTGAAATGACGAGTACTTTTGCAGAGTATTAATTTTCTGAAATCTTTTTTTTCTTGAAACTGGTGAACAGAGCTGCTCAACTTCCAAGTAAATTGTGCATTTTAAACTTACCTAGGCTGTATAAATTCAAGGTACCTGCATATGGGGGCTGTGAGCTTTGATATTTTCTGCTTGGATATACATGTACACATGTAGCTATTCTTTAAAGCAGTTAAAAGTTACCTAGGTCTTACTGGTCGATAAACAAAATTGTTCATGCGCGAAAGTCCCGAACGGCAGAAACGAAAAACTAATCTAACTGCGGCCTATAATACACCAGTGTACGCTCATACTCCGATCTGTGACTATCACCCATATACTAAAATGGTCTTCAAAATATTGGTGGGAAGGTCTTAGAATTGGTTGTCAGAGTTGTAGAGATTTAGGGGACAATTAAGTGGCATGGCATATGAATGCAGCTCACTGATGTACCCCTGCATGTATTCTATATAGAAATGAAAACCCACAAGAAAAAATGCATTTGATACGCAGTTACCATCGAAACGTTTTGATCGGGTCAAATCTCTTTATTAAGACAATTACTAAGCATTAGGGAGGCATGGCAGACAAAACCTGCCGCGTGATTAAATGCGCTGCAGGAAAAGAAGCATTGCGGGCAAACCTCGGCGGGAAAAAATTCGGTGGGCAATTTGCTCGCGAGCAATTCACTTGCGGGCAAATCTCGGAGGGCAATTCTCGGCTGGAAAAGCTCGACGGGCAAATCTCAGCGGGGAATCCGTCTGCGGGCAATTCTCGTGCTCCCGTGTGAGAGCTGGGCAATGGGAAAAAAGATGAAAAGCGGCTCAGAGCTTTCGAGATGAAGACCTACAGACCTACAGATCCTACAGACCTACAGAAAGGAAATTTGGGCACGTTGCGAGAAGTGATGGAGTGCTGAGTCTGTGGTTGAAGGTGGTGGAAAGGTGGAAGGTGGACGAAAGGGTAGAGTCAGGCCACAATGGGACTGGACGGACAATCTGAAGGAGTGGAGTCAAAAGAGGGTGGTGCAGCTGATGAGGATGGCCTTATATGTAGATCGAACGAGGTAGAGAGTCGCTGTCGAGAAATGGATGCATCAACGGCCATTGTCTACGGACCTGATGATGATGATGGTGACACAAAAATTACCGTATCGGACACCACCTGGAGCAGCGTTTCAGCGCAGAGCGCCTTCAGTGCCTCATTCAGACTTATTGATGAGGCACGTCCTGGGCCCACCACTAATTTTGCGCACCCTCCCTTTCTCCCCTGTGATTCTGGTGACACATGATTATCGCCCACCCCACTCGATACCCGCGCACCAGTGCCCCACCACCTTTCTATTGTTCGAAATCATTCATGCGTGTGACAGTTTTGACCCACTATCTCATTAAGCTCTTTCCCACCTTTTACGTAATCCCCCATCATAAATCATTTTTCTCCGCTGCGCCCCACCCCTATTTTTCATCCAATCACAGCGCGGCTGGTGGGTGACGTCATCACGGTTGCTTGGTAACAGAGGCCAAGGACAAGCCACGGCCTTCTATTTTCGCGTTGCGTAACTCAGGGCTATGAATAGGAGCCCGCTTTAAGCCCTGAGCGGCTACTCTCGAGGCGACACGTCTTGATTTTATTCTTCCTCCCTCTTTCTTTCTTTCATTCCTTTTCCCTCCGTCTCTCCGGCCCCTTTGCTTTAACCTCCCTTTCTGACGTGTTTTGATTGGACTGATCATCCGTGACTGCAGCCGCCGCCGTGACCATCCGACGACCACCGCGCCAAATAGCCCTGCCCGTCGGCCGCGTCTGTAAGGTACTCGTATTTTTCCTCTGTTGCGCTGCCCTTGGGTATCGTTAGCCCGGTCTCCCCCCATTGCTCACGATTTCTTAATCTTTTAATCTTAACTTATTCCGTTTTTCCGAACTGTTAGGGCCATAGTTCAAGGCGTTAGCTATTGAACTCTGTTGCTTCTGTCTGTTTACACTTATTTACCAGGAATCGTGGTATGAAGCGTGAGTAGTGAGTGCGCCTGTCACAGGGCATGGAATGGAAGCTGAGTGTGACGGCTTGAGTTTTTGTACATCTTTTAGTGTACCGTCGTTGTAAAAGTCTTTTTGCAAAGTAATTATTGGCATTTAATTATTCTATTTAATTGTACATTTGCACGCATTGTTTGACATGTTAAGCAGATTAAGTTTACGGAAGATCACCGAGTATGAGCCGAATTCAACCGAAATTCATAGCAGTAACAATATTTCTAAACAAGTCCCTTCAGGATGTGCACCACAAGAGAGCTCTGGAACCTGCAATTCCCCATTCCCTGCAGCATCGAACCCATCTAAGGAGGATGACACAAAAATGGCGTTACCTATTATTTGACCTTGGGATCCTGGGGCGTAAGAGGGAATCGTAGACTTAAAATCGCTCACCATGCAGCTAAACAACCCCCCTATGCAAAAGTCCTCGTTTCCTTGTATGCCTCGCATAGAGTCCCTTTTAATCGGCCATTTCTAGTACAGTTGGGGTCAAGAACCTTTGTCTGTTACAGACCGGGAGTTAACGTCTAGTTATGGGAGTTTTTTACCGCGGGTGTACTCCCGCAACAGGTGACTGGTGGCGGCCGCGCCTCTGGCGTGTACCTTCAAACAACCTGGTGTTAGGCTTTCTGTCCACCGTTGTTCAATTTATCCGGCGGACATCGCAAAGCAAAATCATTATCGCTTTGTGATAACCTACCCTGGATAATCCAAGGCACAACAAAATCTGGCTTTGAAATATCCTGGGTCTTAAATTTTTCGGGGTGAATAAAGATTGGGGTGGCAAGTTGGTCAAATTATTTACCTGCTGAGGCGCATATCAATGTGTGGGGCAGAAGAACATTTCATTAAGAGAGAATGGGCTGACACAGAGGGCTGGGGAGGGGCAGATAAGGTGCAGTCTAAGAATAAATCGATAAATAGACTGGCGTCACATTGCTTGCACTACAAACGTACATGCAATGAAGATCAGTGTACGAGCTAATAGCCACAAAGGAATGTGTTGTGAAAGTTGAGTGACTGACAGAGTGAGGTCTGCAGAGTGAGTGACAGAGTGAGGTCTGCAGAGTGACTGACACAGTAAGGTCTGCATATACTCGTAATAGCTCGTACACTTACGAGCTAACTTTTCAGATATAGGTCGAGTATATTTCTTGTCCAAGTGCTACTACGTTCTGGAATTTTTTGTCTCGATGGCTAAAGTAACCGCTTAATCAAGTGTTTTTTACGTTCTGAACGACAAGTATGTTGAGCAGTCGAAACATTCCAGAACAAAAGAGAATCTACGAGTAAAAAGAAAGATCAGAGAAAAGAGCATTCTTACACTTTTCGTAAAGGTTCGTCGTACTATTGATGAGGACGCACTTTTTTCCAAACTTCACGCTCGCACATGGGCTCCAAACTTACTAGCCTATACTAACAACAGGCTATGGGCATCTTTTCTTCTCTTTATGTAATTTTCCTAGAATTCATACTAGTTATATGATTTTGCCATACTTGTAGTTATAATAACATAGGTGCGGCTTTTGGGTCATAAATCATTGCTTTCGAGCTGGCCTGAGAGCCACCTGCGCCTCACTCAATGCTGAGACTGGCGCCAGATGGTCTGAGAGGATGCGGGTGGCAGCTTTTTCTCTTCATTTTGACAGGCCATCAAGATTTATGAGGTCAAGGCCTATTATTTTCGTGTTTACTCAAGCGTGTGACAGCTTTGACAACTATGCGTTTTGGCCCTAAAAGTACGTTGGGATTAGCGATTAGCGATTTCTCTTCATTATCTTCATTATCTACTTAATAAGAGCTTTCTAATGTATATTTTTTCATTAATTTTTGTCATTCCTATGCGAAAGGTCATAAATCAATATGTAGCGATTTTGAGTGATTTATGACCGCACCTGGCGTATTTTTATGGCCCCGAGGGAACTGATAGGATCTTCTGGTCACGTGAGTTTGGGTGGCAACAAGCTCAGCCAATCAGAAAATTCGACGTGCGTTATAACAAATCGGCTCAGCCAATCAGCGTCAAGGTGTTCCATTATAACAAATTGCGGTCCAGTTGGTGGCTATATAAAACGGCGTTTTTGGCCCGCTCGGACTCAACTTCCTGCTCCGCCTCCTGGAACTTTGGCCTAACTTAGACCTCCTAACTTAGTCAAGAAGACGATTGCCGACGCCAAACGCGAGAGCTGGAGGACCTTCGCCGGCGAGGTGGCAGTCGACAGCGACTACTCCAAGATCTGGAGAGTTGTCCGCTCCCTCGACGGCAGAAATAGCAACCTGCAGCGGGACGCAGCGCTCCGGGTTGGCCAGAAGACGCTCGTCCAGTCGAAGGACATCGCCGAGGCCTACGCCCGTGAGTATTCCGCCATCAGCCGCCTCCCGCAAGACCGCAGGACGCGAGACCTACACCGCGAGAACTTTTGCAGCAGCGCTTCGCGAGCCGACGCTGACAGCCATGTTTACTGCACTCGTTGGCCCTGTTTACCGGGAGAATCACGTGCTTTCGGACCCCTCCCTTCTCTAAGGAGAGGAGTGACTCATGTTGCTAAAAATAGCAACTGAGTCACAGCCGCGTGTACTCTGGCCGGAGACCTCAAGTGACGTCAGTTCTAAAATAGAACGAGTCACGAGGTCTGGCGCGCACTGAGACTCTGCCCCGAGACCTCAAGTGACGTCAGTTCTAAAAATAGAACGAGTCACGAGGTCTTGTGCGTGGGTGTCTCCCGGCTATAAATAGGACCCCTCTCCCCTTGTTTCCGTCAAGGAGGCTTCTTATCTGCGGAGAATCCATCCACTAAGCTCCCGTGTGCATCAGTGTCTAACTAGGTGCCCTTTGCGTATACTGAATCTGCTTGTACTGGTCTGACTGAGACCCCACTAAAGTCCAACCTCAAGCCTACGAGAGGCTAACTCAGCCCTCCCTGAACCAACCAAACCCGGCAGGTGCTGCTGACGAGACGCCTTGTACGTTGAACTGCAAATCTGCACCCGGTGCTGAGTTCGTTGACTTCGTTATTTCGTTCCGACGGGAAGCTCACCTCATCGAAGGCCGAGACCTGAAGGAACTGGTGGCAGCACTACCTACGCTACTAAGAGTTAAGAAGGCTTCCGAGTGAGAAGACGGAGAGCCCAAGTCACTGCGCTGGACATCAGGACAACCACAGGTACAACATAAGCATGGCACAGATGTTTGCCAATTGAAAAAGTAGCAAAAAGTTATTTTCTATTTCGTGAAAGTGATCTCTAAATTTTGCTATTCTTAACCCCAGATATCAGTAGCCGGATGTCCTAAAGCAAACCTTTGTCTCAGCAGATTCTGCAACCTCAGCAGACTCCGCCCCTTTCAACCTACAGTCGGATGTCCTAAGACAACTTCCCCTACTTGTAATCTCCGGGGCGGATATAGCAGAGTCATGCAGTGTCGTGAGAGACACCTCAAGGTGCCCGGACATTGCAAAGCAGCTCAAAATATCCGGGAAGGAGAAGCAAAGCAGGTTTTTTGCTTCACAGCATCCGGGCGGATATCGTAAGTGCGTTCGGATATCCGGGCCAGACAAGAAACCCCGAATAGTCTAAAGTGTAACACCGGGCCCGCTGTCTAGATAATGGGATCTTGGCCGCAACAGGAGCTACCGCACCATCCAGAGGCGGACAAAGTCTAGGGGACAGGGCCTTTCAGCGCCAGAGGCCAAGGGTTGCACGTGTGTTTTCACGCGGTCTGGGTTACGTCATCATGTAGCACCAATTTGGCGAAAAAACCCAATGCTGCGTGTAGGCCACTTAATTAATGGAATCCATATCTGACTAGAAAATTCTGATCCCATTTTGCATCGGCGGGATGCATTTTACAATTGTTACTGAGTGCAAACTCAAGAATACTCGCGCAAGCCTTTGAGAGCACCACGTGACTGGCCAGCTTGGGGACTCTAAACTGTGTAAACAAATTTTGTTTGATAATCGTCAGACTTCCTGGTTCTTACCCATAAAGTGCTCCCGTTATTTGAGTCCTGTCGTTTAGGACATGTAAACCGGCCGTACGTTGCAGACGATTTGACTGCGGGCAAAATGACTGCCGACAATTTGACGGCGGTAAATTTGACTGCGGACAATTTGACTGCCAAAAATGACTACCTAAAAACACTCCAGGCTCTTAATTATTCATGACCGTATTTATATGCAAAGCTAGCGAGGCTTTTTACATGAGCAAAAATGCAAGCTACATTTGGCTTTTAACAATACGTGCATGTATATCCACTAATGTTCAAACGGATCCTCCACATGTAGCTGTGTCCAATGAATGCTGTTTATAGAGCTAGCCGCGCGCTAGCGTATCATTAACTTTAGCTTTGACTAGGCCTAATAAAGCTTTTCTGATAGGAGTATTTTTAAAAAATCTGAAAGAATCAATAAGATTCAAATATGAGATTAATGATATGGGAAAAAGAAAACTACAAACAGCATTCGTTGAACACAGTTACATGTAAAAAATCTGTTTGAACATTAGTAGCAATCTTGCGCCCCCCTTCGGGGCGGCCAATAAGCAACTCGAAATCGAAATCGAAGAAATTGCCCCCCGTAGGCCTTAACATCGCAAGACGTAAACTATTTTTAAATGACGCTTCTTTTATATTTTAGATGACGTTTCTTCTGTGTTACCTACCTTTACGCTGCTTTTATGGTTGATGAAGTTTCTTTTATGTTTTACATGACGGCTTGTGCTTGACATAACTTCGCTTCTCTTTTTTGACAAGACGCTTCTTTTACTAATAGATATACATGCACGTATTGTTGAAAGCCAAATGTAGCTTGCATTTTTGCTCATGTAAAAAGCCTTGCTAGCTTTGTTCTGGAGGTTCATTTTTTGTCATATTTTTGGGGTTTTACTTATTTAATTGTACATGTATTTGCTCTTTATTTAATGTACATGAGCCAACCCCCCTCAATTTGCTAACCCCACCCCACGTTAAATAATAATTAAAAAGGGCGTGATTTTTGGTCAGCGTGTTTTTTGCTAACTGGGTTGTTTTGTTTTGCCTGCGCGAGAACGCAGAGGTATTGAAGCCTACAAGCATCCGATTTTTGCCTACTTAGTTATTTTTCGGTTTCGAAGAGTTAGTCGATTTAACAACTGGTAGCAGAGCGTGGTTGAAAAATGCAAAAGGACGGAGAAGAATTCGAGTCGAACTACCCGCCGGCGGACGAGGAAGAACGCAAGCTGATGGACGCGAAGGCCGCCAAGACGAGGGCCAAGGCCGCATTTACCAAAGGAAGAAACCGGCTGGTACAACAACTCGCTGCTGGTGGTCAAGACGGCGCCGAAGTACAACAGCAAGCGACTCTCATGGAGAAGCTATTCGAGGCGGTGACAACTGAGCTGGAGAAGATGTTGGAGCTCGCCGGAAACGACCTGCCACTGCGTCGCCAAACGATCAAGGAGCTGGAGAATGCTGAAAAGGACTACGGTGAGACTGTGGGTCTGATGACCGAGTTCTGGAAAGATCGTAGCAGAAGTGAAGCAGCTGAGAGGGAGGAACAGGATCGCTTGGCGGAGTCTGAAGGACAGCAGAGGCGTGAGGAAGAGCAGCGAAAAGTGCAAGCCGCAGAGCACAGAGCGCTGGAGTTGGAAGAGGTGCAGAGAGAGCTAGAGAGAGACTATCAACAACGGCATGAGCAGTTGGCAGAGGAGCTGAGGCGATTGAAAATTGTTACTGGCAGCACTAAGGCAGAGAGCCCGTGTGAAAGGGCTAGCCCAGGTTCAGGTTTGGCTGAACAGTCGATTGGGGCTGAGGTGGGTGTAAGCGCTGCGCCAGACAGGAGTGAAAAAGCTGATTGGACTGCCCACGAAGGGGGTCAGGCGAGCGATCGATAAAACAAAACCCTGCACCCAGGCCAGCCACCTCACAGTCAGCCAGTGTACAGTGGCAACTTAGAGAGCCAATCGTTCAGCAAGAGTGTACACAGAGGGTGAGAGAAGAAGCGGAGAGGCAGGTCAGTCAGGACATGTGGCGGCAATTGCAGCGGGTGGCGATTCCCAGTTTCTCAGGTGATAAGCGTCAATACGAGGGTGGAAGGCGGCCTTTTACGCGTGTGTAGATGCTGCACCCTCCTCTCGTGTGTACAAGCTGTTGCAACTGAGGCAGTGTCTGCAGGGCGATGCGCTAAAGCTAATAGCCAACCTAGGGCATTCTGAATTTGCGTACAAGGCGGCTCTGGATAGGTTGGAGAGAGAATATGGAGGAGAGCGGCGCCGGCTGGTGCTAGTGTTGGAGGACTTGGACCGTTTTCGGCCCATTGTGACGGAGAGCGCGCCTCAGTTGAAGAAGCTGGCTGATCTGGTGGATGTAGCGGTTATCAATCTGATGGAGGCGGGTCGTGAAGCTGAACTAGACAGCAATGGATTGCTTCATCTTCGCGTGCAAAAGAAATTGCCGACTGACACCTTGGCACGGTACCACCGATGGGTCGGGGAGAATGGCAGAAATGACACGCTCAGCGCTCTTCATCAATGGCTGCTGCGGGAGGCTGAGTATCAGACGGTTGCTATGGAGGCAGTGCATGGAGTTGCGGCACAGAATGGGCCAGGAGCAGGGAAGATGGAGCAAAGTAAGAAATTCAGCGGGATGCAGCGCACGGAAACAGCTCGAACGCATTTTGGCGCTGTCGCGGAGTCAACGAGAGCCGATGAGCAGCGCAAGAAAAACTGCCGTGTCTGTGAAGGAAGCCATGGCGCTGGGAGTGCCCGAAGTTTGTGGAGATGGATGTAGTGAAGCGATGGGCCGTTGCTCGTGAGAAGAAGCTGTGCTTTCATTGTCTCGGCGTCAATCACTCTGGTTTAGCTTGTCGGCGGTCTAGAACCTGTGGCGTAGATGGTTGCCAAGGAAAACACCATCGAATGCTTCACCAGAAGCGGGAGCCGAAACCAGCAGCTGCAGTGACGAGAGGCGGCGAAGGAGAGGCACGAAAACCCGCGAGGACATATCAGCGGCGACGAAGAAGGAGCGCACTATGCTGGCTGAAGTCGTAAAGGAAACTGCGTTGAGGACGGTGCCGGTGATATTGGTGGCTGGTGAGCGCCAAGTTCGGATCAACGCGTTGCTTGATGATGCGAGTACGCGCACGTACCTCAATGCGGACGTAGCAGCAGAGCTGGGACTCGAAGGTAAACTTCAGCGCATAAACGTTAAGGTGCTCAACGGAGGAGTCGAGTCGTTTGAAACAGCGCCTGTAGAGGTGACAGTCCGGAGTGTCGATGCAGCGTTTGAGAACAAAAATTGTTGCTTTCACAGCGGAGAAAGTAACCGGCGGAATGAAGGCAGTGGATTGGAGTCAACTGGCGGAGCACTGGGCGCATCTGAGAGGCATTCCGTTTGAGTCAACATCAAGCCGGAAGACGGTTGACATGCTTATCGGTGTCGACAATGCCGAGATGCATCTGGCTTGCAAAGAAGTCTGTGGAATGCCAGGGGAACCAATAGCTCGACTGACTCCTATTGGATGGACCTGCATCGGGCAGTTAGGTTCGGATGAGGGAAGCAGCAAGAGCGGGGAATCGTTCCTCTGCCACGAGTGTCAAGATCAGGTCGACAGTCAGGTTCGAAGGTTGTGGGCGATCGAGGAAGTTCCTGATGTAGCTGAGCTGAACCGCGAAAGAGGGACGTTAACTGCGGATGAGCAGCGTGCTGTGGCGGTAGTCAAGGAGTCGATGTCGGTGGTGGAAGGAAGATATCAGGTAGCCATTCCATGGAAGTCTCAAAATCGTGCTCTGCCGAGCAATCGTGAAGCTGCGGAACGCAGACTGATCAGCACGGAGAAGCGACTGCAGAGGAGTGAAGGATTGCCAAAAGTGTATCAGGAGGTGTTGGAAGGCCAGTTGGAAAAAGGTTATCTCAAGAAGGTCGAAGACAGCAGTGAGCTTCAAAACACCGAATGGTACCTGCCGCATTTTCCGGTAATCAGAGAAGACAAGGACACCACCAAGGTCCGTATCGTGTTTGACGCTTCCGCGCGCTGCCAAGGAGTGAGTCTCAATGACGTCATCCTTCCAGGACCGAAGCTTCAGAACGACCTATTTCAAGTGCTCCTTCGATTCCGTCGCGGTCCAGTGGCAATCGTTTGCGACATTGAAGAGATGTACCTCAGAATTCGCCTCAAGCCAGAAGATCGGTGCTACTTTCGATTTTTGTGGCGAGACAGGACCGAAACGGGCAAACTTGAGGTATTCGAGTTTCAGAGTGTCGTTTTTGGAGTTAATTGTTCGCCGTTTCTTGCTCAGTTCGTGTCGCAGGAGCATGCTAGGAGTCATCAGGAAACTTTTCCAAGAGCGTCAGAAACCATTCTGAAGTCGACCTACATGGACGACAGTTTGGACGGTTTGGACTCAGTGAACAGCGTCCATGAAGCTATCCAGTTGCGCCGCGAACTGACAGCTCTGTGGGAAAAAGCCGGCATGCGTGCGAGAAAATGGATGTCGAACGCGTCTGAGGTGTTGGAGACAGTAGCTCCGGAGGATCGAGCGGTGAAAGCGCAGCACGTGCTTCGTGGAGAAATGGCGACGTCGAAGGCGTTGGGAGTGACTTGGACAGCCAATGATGATATGCTCGCGATCACGGGAAATGCAGGTGCGAAGGAAGTGTCCGTTGAGTCGAAACGACAGCTGCTCAAGCGCGTTGCGATGGTGTTCGACCCATGCGGGTTTCTGAGTCCATTTACAATTCGCGCGCGAATTCTTCTGCAGGAGATTTGCAGAATGGAGC